>VZTX01023191.1:0-163798 GCA_013400915.1 Pardalotus punctatus
CTGCTGCTGCTGCTGTTGTTGTTATTTCCAGAGCCTTTGATGGTAACAGATAAATTTCTGGTAGCTTTGAGTCAGAACAAGGTCCTGCTAATACAGTGGCATCTTTACTGAAAACATACATTGGGCCTGCTAAATGTGGTCTCCAGCTCTTTAGCTGCCTGGATTCCTCCAACAGGGCTCTTGCCTCAGTTTTCTTTCACGTGCCCATCCTCCTTCTAATACGAATGCAACAGCATCCTACAAAGGATTTTCAAATAACTGAAGTTAAAATCCACTGTGAAGTCTACCTTTTAAACCTTTCCACCCATACCCTCAGAACCTTATGGAGGCATTTCTCTGAAAAGCTTTCTAAAATCTCTCACCTTTTTACCTAAATGTCACAGACCAAATAAATGTACAGTTTGTGCACTTAGGAGCTATATCTGTGTACTATTTTTCTCCTGGTCTTCAGATGAAGGGAGATGGGAGAAAAGATAGCAAGAAAGGATTGCTTTTTTACCTTTCTTTCTTACCTCTTTTATCTGTTTGTCCATCCCTCCTTTCTTTATGCCCCATGTCTTCAATCACAGTCTGACCCTGTGAAGATACCAATAATGAAGAAAGTTTTTGTCAGAAGATAAGAACTAGTATTTTTTATATATCCTCAAACTGGTCAGATGAACAGCAGTTTTCTCTATACCCCATGAGGCAAAGGTAAAGTAAAGACTGTGGCTTGCTTTTACATCTAACAAGGGCTGTAATACAGGAATCACAAGCTAGTCTAAACATTTTGCTTTGAAGCCGTTTCAATGTGGAAAACTCATAACACTTCAAAGTGACAGCTTCTCTGTTAAAATAAAATGAACAACAACTGGGTTGATATCCTAAGATTTGAAATAACTGCAGAGATTCTAACCTAAAAATCCATTGTAGAAATGGTAGGAGATGACATTGTTTCAGTACACGGAAACCATAAAACCCAGTAATTCTGAACTACTACAGATACTTTAGCCAGAAGTTCTCTGGCAGTAATTTACAAGTGTGCCAGTGAGTGTGAAATCAATGCTTGAGATAAAAGAAATAAAAGAAATTGCTGGTTTGAATACAAGGTGTAGAGTGATGTTAGGTTACTTCTAAGCCTGGTTTTCCACTTGAGCACTGAGGACTGTGAACTCTCTGACTCTCTTGGGCACACATGCATGTGTGCACTCACTTGCATATTGCTGGCTCTCTCACCACTCTGAAGCCTTTTAGAAAATTTCAATCAAAACAGATAAGCAAATGAGGTCCCAGAGACAAAGTTTCTTCAAGTTTGGAAAAAGAAAGCAAGAAAACTCCTAACTGGAAGAAAAACTGAAGGCCATCCCTCTGAGGCACCATGCAGACATTACAAGAAGGTCTCAAGAGCAGTAACACCTCTGTCAAGGCTCTCCCTGTGTGGGGTATCAGAAAACCTAGCCATGTGAGGCTGAGAGATAAGCAGCAACCAGCCTGCATTAGCTTTGGGGCAAAAACTACTTCCTTTATTTGTGATAGCAGCAAGTATGTGTATCTTTAAATATCACTGGAGTGTGGGTACTCTATGTGCTAAGGGCTATACAAACATACCCAAAAGTATTTTTCCTGCCCTAGAGAGGTTACCATTTCCCTCACTGAGATCAGAGAAAAACTATAAAGTTTCAAAATCAACCCACAGGCCCTTGGGAGATACTCAGGAACACTGTTCACAAAGATGTTACAGTGGACATTTGGGTGAGAGTAGAGCTCAGATTGCCAGAGCCAGCCCAGAGGTGCACACCAAACAGAAGGCTGCTTTAATCCCCTCCTGGCTGCACACAGGAACTGCTAATGCAGCAGAGTCAGCTGAAGTCTGATAAGCTTAGTAGCTGATATGGTGCCTGCACCTTATCAATAAGTAGTTTTGATAACTCTAAGTCACCAGAACCCCCAAGAGAGAGGGTATCAGTAACAGTCCTATCATGGTAATTTCTTTCCCTTTCATTCTGAAAGTAAAAGCCAAAACACTCAAACAGATCACAACAAAAATATACACTGTAGCTGTATAATTATTTTGGTGGTTTTTCTAATTGAAGTTTTTGCAAACTTTATTAACTCAACTGTAATCTGTAAAAAGGGAATAAAAATAGCACAACCACACACTGTAGGTTGCATTGGAAGTCACAGATCACAGCAAAAGCAAGGATTTATGTACACAAAGTTTTTGTTTCTCTTTTAATAGATAAATCACACATGGACAGATGGATTTGCATTTTCTGTTTGCTTGTTACAACATTTGCACTTTTTTTCCCCTGTTATTTATGCAGTGTAAAAACATTCATAGTTTTTATTTCGATAAATATTTTCTATTAAAATGGTGTGGAAATAGGGAGAGGAAAAATAAACTTAGTCCTACATACTCAGTTGACATAAACAGATACACCTCTGTATCTAAATCACCTACCATAAATTAAGGGAATTTCTAATATGTGAATTTGTTCATAATACACAATGCTTTTACTTAAAGGGATTAAGTACTCCATTTAAAGTGGTAAAAGCTTCTTAAGAACATTTCTGTGCTGTACTCAGAGTAGCTCTATGTTAGAGGAACTTGCACTAGCAAGAAATCTTTCTGCTTAGGGATGATTCTTTAAATTATTCATGTATACATATAGCCATGATTAAATTAAACATACTGAGAGAAATCTTGGACTTGTTAGAGTATGTGGTAGTTTCTTCAACTGTCTTTGATAGTCCAGAACCTGACCTTCAGTTAAGGATGATGATGTGTCAGTACATCGTACCGCTGGATTCACAGATGTAATATAAAGAAAATAATGCAAATTGCTAGTAGTGTCTTCTGACCCAATTGGTTCTTATCTCTCTAACAGAAATATGCATATATGTGTTACATTAGGAATTAAATTATTACTGATCTACAACATTTACTATGGTTTGAAGCAAACTAACTCATTTCAGACATATTAAGCTGTACTAGAAGGTTAACTTCTCATCTATGTGCTTTAGAATTATGGGCATTTTATTCATATCTATCACAGAAAAAATAGAGCAGAAATATGTTACTTTCAATCAAGGCAATTCACCATAATTATTTCCTGATTGACAAGATGCATGATTACAATTTATACTGTATCTTGCTAATTTATGAAAGATCTTTTAAAAGTGAATTTTTTACCTTGCAGTGTATAATCATTAGGTGATGCTAACCCTACTTCACAGGTTTCTTCTGCCAGTGAAGTTCTAATTGGCTTTGGTATCTTCTCATGTTATTTGACAACACATTCTTTTGGTTGGTTGGTGGGTTGGTTGGTGGGTTGTTTGGTTGGTTGTTTGGTTGGATGGATGTTTTTTTCATGGTGTTGTGTGGTACTATTTTTGTTTTTTCTCCACAAAATCACTATTTTTTCCTCAGCATGCAGTCAATGGAACACAAGAATACCAGCAAATTGGACCATTAGTAAAAAAACAAGAATACTTTCTTTTATCACAAAAAAGTACTATTTTCTCAACACATTTTTTCAGAATCGAAGAATTACTTACATTTGAAGATAAGGTGAAAGTTCTTGATCTATTAAATTCTAGCCTTTTTGCTTCAAATGCCAAAAATGACTGTTAAGATATTCTTTATAACATCTTTCATAAATAAGGGAAGGCCATCCACACAATAATATCAAGGAAACAGTAACAATATAGAAGAAAACAGCTGAAATGAGAAAATTAACCCTCCACCTCTGTTCTCCATGTGTCTTTTTATGTTTTCTTCTGCGTCCATTTGATATGGATAAATACTTGTACATACACTCCCAATCACTTAGTGAAACCATGATTTTAACCTCAGGCTCCAGTCCAGAAAAGCACGCAAGTGTTTTGCGTCTCACCAGAATCAATGTTGGATTACTCACAGATTCAAAAAGCATGTGTTTAAACTTCTGCCTGAATCAACTACAGAGTTCACACTCACCTAGGGGTTGTAAATAGATATTGAGAATGCAGGTGAAAATGTCAGCTATTGGAGCAATACTGTTCTCTTATTGTTAAGATCATACTGTAGAAAGTTTTAACCTTAGTAAATTAAGCCATATGAGACAAAATTTTCCATACCCAGATGTCTGCCTTAATTTCCCTCTCCTATCACAACATACTCACATAATGACTGTAACTCAAGATGAAACACATCAAAGTCTTGATTTCTCCCCCACCTCAGTGCCTTTATTTCCATGCAAACAATAAAAGGATAATCAAAAGGAACAAGAACAGACATCAATTTGGAAGAGTCCTTCATACCTCAGCTTACCTGTGAAACACCATTTATCTTGTTCTGTCCAGCTCTAGATATTTGACTTTGTTTGTTAAGAGCAGTTACTTCACACTCTGCAAGTGAGACTTTAGTATTGGCACTTAATCTCCTCTCACAGAGGCACATGATTCCACAAAATATCTTCTAGCTATCAACAGCTGAAAAATTTTATTTCCACATGCACAGTGCAACAATTTGATTCTGTAATGGGACACTAAGTCATTCAGAGCTGTAAAGAAAGCCTACCTTCTTCTTACAGGTCTTTCCTCACATATAACCCAGAAAGACAGACTGTATTAAGATGTAAAGCATAATTCTGGCACTCATACATTTTAAATAGAGACGCTTCAAAGCAACCTGATGAGAGATAATATGGGGAAGTGAGGCAGGTTTAGAATCAGTTTTCCCTGGGGCCAGCATGTCCTTGCAGTTGAGTACTTGCTGCTAAGCTTTGCTTCAGTAAAATCTGTGATTTCCTGAAGAGCAAACAACATTGTTCAGTTTCTGGGGAACAGCCAAGAATGTTGTAGGCAGAAGAGATCCCAAGGTGCCACAAGAGTAGGAGGTAGAAAAGATACAGAGGTGAATCTCCACACAGAAGTAGGAGCAGAGGGCCAGACAACAGAAGATGATGGACAGGGAGCTCCCTAGAAGCCAGAGGATGCTGTGTAATCTCCTTACCACTAGGCATTTTGGGACAATGTGGTCACTCCTCTCTTGAAGTTAGATAACACAATAGTGAAAACACAAAGAAAAACAAGTACTACCTATCACAGGCTCCCTGGAAAAGTGGTACCAGCATGCATTGGCCATGGTGGTTCATACACCTAGGACAAAGACATTTGCACCCCTAATCAATCTTTGCCAATGAGGGGTGAATATAGCATAGGCTCAGAACAAGAAAAAGAGGTACTATCTACCCTGGCAATGGCACAAAAACTGGATTAGGATACTGAGAGACAACAACATGAGTGGAGATTGTGAGAAAGGGACAGGAAAATAGTTGAGATTATCGTAACAGGCAAGATAATGAAAGTACTGCACAAGGAAGCTGTACACAGAGCAGAGGGGTATTTCTTGTGGGGGCTGGGGACACCTTTCCCACCCCTGAACAGTAAATAAGAGGTAGGAATGGAAAAATATTTTACTGCTCAAAAGCATTTTCCAAAGAACAAGAAGTATGACTTAAGACTCTCAACTCATGATTTTCCTAGTTCAACTTACCTTGTAAATAGCCCACCTTTCAGAGGATGATGACTTATTACACCTATCTGCATATTTACTCTTTTAGCTTGACTGGCAGATATCAAAACATACAACAAATTGGAAAACAAACATTGAGTATATTGTGGAGCATTTTCAGAATTTTACCTGGTTAAAAATTATATTCTGTTTGTTTTTATTGAAGAGATTGGAAATCACAGAACAAGATCAATGTAAAATTATACACTAAATATATGCTATAGCTGCCTGACAAAATAGTTGTAAAAGAAAGGAAAGGTCAGACAAAATGAGGCCTACGTAGAGCTTTAGCTCCGTTTCATTAACATTTTACAAATGTTCAAAAGGAGACAAACATGTTAATGAATTCAGAGTACGTGAAAA
Source organism: Pardalotus punctatus (assembly GCA_013400915.1). NCBI lineage: Eukaryota > Metazoa > Chordata > Aves > Passeriformes > Pardalotidae > Pardalotus > Pardalotus punctatus. The sequence goes on from VZTX01023191.1 coordinate 5,900, forward strand.
GCACAGATTAAAAAATATAAGTGGGTAAGACATTATAATAATATGTCAAAATTGTCTTCAAAGGCAAATGTTATTTTTATAGGCAAATACAAATTTGGTAATTTTTCAGGAAAGCATTAGCTTTTTTTGTGTGTATTAAAATCAACAAAGGAAAAGAAAAAAGTATTATGAAACAATGCAGTTTAAATTAAGTCTATATTTGGGCTTAGTGATAAAATCCCAAAATCAATTAAAAGGAAGCCCAAATTCAGAATTCAAACCAGTGATAATTAACACATATGCAATATTGATAATGTAGGTAGCTTTAAAATATTTTTTTAAATAATTCAGTTTTAAGCCTAGAAGTGTATTGTGCCAAAAAAAAAAAAAAAAGAAAAAAAAAATAAATCNAAAAATTTTTTTTAAAAAATTAATTTTAAAGCCTAAAATTGTTTTGGGCCAAAAAAAAAAAAAAAAAGAAAAAAAAAATAAGTCAAACTAATATTTTGTAAGAAAGTGTCAGGGCTCATAAAATATAAAGCAAGTCTCCCCAGCTAAAACCTTTCCTAGGACTCCAGAGATATCAAAAGTGGTTTTGTTACTCGCCATGCTCATTTTTAAATAAAAAAATTCAGTAATAAAGCTACTTAGTTTTATGACTTACACAAGTCTAGTGGAAATACAAAAGCTACAAGTCAAGGACTACCTTGATTATTACCTTTTTTTCCTTTTCTTTTTATTTTTCTATGTTCATGGACAGGTCAAGGGTTTTCCAAGGGATAAACTAAACCAAAACAGCATAACAGTTTTCATTGATCAGAAGTATTGAGAAACAGAGTGTGCAACTTTTCTGCACAGCCTAAGCATTGCTCAATTTTTAATGGCTGGATGGTTTTAAAACACATTTGGCTTCACATTATACAGTATAAGCAAAACCCTATCCATTTCCCCTTATTCCTATATGAAATTATACTTACCACTTCCAAGTGCTTTATGTAAGACACAACTTACAATTTGTGAGAATGAGAACTTGAAAAGGCAACAGATTTTCCTCAAAATTTTATGGTTTTACTGTTAACAGCCAATAAAAAAAGCTGGGCAAACTCAACATAAAAATACATCTCTTCTAAACTTGTGACAATTCCTGAAAAAATAGTAAACTGCAAAAGCAAGAAAAACAACAAGAGAACAACAAGTAGAAATACCTTCTAAAGCACGTTGACTTGCTACTGAAAGGAAAAGCCAGGATCCCTCTTTCCCACATCCAAGAGCTCTTCTCCATCCCTTGTTCAGGTACCAACTCATCCTTAGAGGCGCAGTCTTTCTGTCCTGTGCAGCATCGTAGCAGTGGAGGTGTCAAGTCTGTCTTTTGCGGGGTTGGGACTTTTCTTACTGCATGTTTAGAGAGCAACAGTGAACAGGCATTGCCATTCGAATCCAAGTGTTACAGAGCCACAGGGAACAGGAAGAGATCAATCAGGTGAAACATTATGTCCTAAGAAGGAGCCATAAATAAGAACTCTACAGGTCTGACAGAGCTAGCACTAGAAGTGCTGATAGCCAGTGACTCTGTAGTAAAACTAAAATCATAACAGAAGGAAGAGTGACAAATTTAAGATGACGTGAGCAGGGGGAAAAGATTATATGCAATGAGGTTGCTCTACTATCCACCTTCACTGCTCAAAAGGATCAGGAAGGGAAAAGGGGGAAAAAAAGAACTTCATGAGAGTTGTAAGATATTTTTACAAGGATATATCATTCTCTATAAGAAAACCGGTATTGTTGTGCACCTTCCCATTCTGGGCTGAATTAAATGCATTCAAATTTCTAGCCTCATTTGAAATGCAGCAGAAATCTATGGACTTATTACTGTCCTACTACCATGACATTGCAAAATATGCCAGCACTTCCTGGGGAGGCCTACATATCTCATTTTGAGGCTGTATTTAATTTACTGCCTCTTATCAGCTACAAATCTCATTTGACACCATAGTTCTTAAGGTTCCTGCCTTTCACTGAGATTGCTCCACTTTCCCACAGTCTGCATTTTCAAGAGATGAATCTCATTTTGTCGTCTTCCTGCCCAACTTTCTAATCTCCCCATGACCTTTTCATTATGTTCTGTCCTTAGTGTTATTTTCAATGGCTCTTGAGATAGTATCAGTACTCAGGCATTCCATTCAAAATCTGCTGTCTTTTTCCAATCATTCAAAAAGGCATTAAATAATAATTATTAATATGAGATTTTGTAGAAGTTAGACTTAATTTCCAATAGCCTTTCTCTTACCTCTGCCTATTGTTACCAGTATGCAAAAATTAGAAAACTCTTCATAGTTAAGCCAGGGTCATTTGAAATAGAAATGTGATCTAAATAGTAATATGTATGGAAGGGGAAAAAAATTCTTCCCCTTCCATACATAATTTTTATAGTTTTATAAAGCATTTGAGGAAAAAAACCTCAAGGTATTTCCTCTTTAATCAAAAAGCTGCTGCTCTTATTATCCAAGCAGTTAAATAAGCAGTAAACCTACACCACAAGTTGAGAGGAGGGATCTAATACAAATTAACTAAAATCACATCACAGCCATATACATACTTCATTCATTATAATAGAATAAAAGTTCAATTCTTCACTTACCTACTCTCACTCAGGGAGAAACTGCTACTTTCTATTAATGCAGAAAATGCAAGGAATTGCATTTGAACCTAGATCCAAGCCAGGGACTATGAAGCTCTTCCCATGCAAGCCTGCAGAAGCCCAATGGGGTTCTGGCAAGATGCTTGGATTCCCATTTCCCAACACCCACAAATTACCTGCCAGTGTACATTCTCCCTCACACAAATTAAGTGAGCCATGAAGTTTTTATCCCATGACTTCTGGGTACGTGCAAACTCTGTTTGGGTTAAGGGACTGCAATTGCATATGGTGTTACCATATTATCATGTATCCAGGATCATGTCTACTATACCAGCTAGCTTAAAGACGAGGAGAGGTATAAGACACGCTAATTCCCCCAATAAAACTACAGCTGATGTAACTTGGAGCAAATCAGTGCTTAATCTTCAATTTTCTTAGAAAAAAGGGTAGTCACTTTCCCAAAACTGATGCTGCAACATTGCTCTACATGAGCCAAATCTGTATTACATACAATTCCACTAAAAAACTAGGGTTTGGTTTTGTTTGTTTTTTTCAGGTTTTGAGTTATCACTCTTCCATTTATTGCTGTTTTGCTTTTCATAGAAGGTGTCAGTGAAGATTACCACTTGCATCTCTGCTTGTGATATCATTGATGATGTAAGGGATTTATCCCATTTGTACTACACTTTAATGATAGTCCTAAAAGCTGCCCTCTGCAATCCATCTCTGTGAGACATAACTGACAAGATAAGTACAAAGCAGCAGTCCTAGTGATGCATGTGATGCCACTTCAGTGCAGTAGGAAAATATAGCAATTATTGTGATCCAGACAAACAAATTCCATAAAAAAATTCACCCTGAGTTCTTTTGGGTGGTCAGTTGAGTTTTTTTCCTTTAACTCAGCCAGTGGCTTAGAAAAAATCAAATTAACTAAATCCAAAAGCAAAATCCTCCTCAACCCATCTGTTTTCAATACAAGTTTTGAATATTTACACATATGTTTTGCTTCTAAATGCCAGCTTTTGGCTCAAAAATATTTTTTTAAGCGAGACTGTAAATATGCATTCAAGAAGAGAAATGCTGGAGAATCTTCTTTCCAGCCTCACAACATCCCAGCCATTGTGAGGAAATGTCAACTGAAGCAGGAATCACTGCATGAATCCCAAATTTCGTGATAAAGCAAAATAAGCATTCAAATAGCCATGATGATAACACTACCGGCTTTTACCTTTTTTTTTTTTTTTTTAATAATTGTTTTGAATAACAACAGAAGATTCCCATTTACGTCTTTCAGGGTTGTGAATGCTTGCTCAAAACAGACAGTAACTGCTCATAATGAGAAGGGAAGGGGTAGATGGACTAGTATTTCAGGCTTAGAGAATGAGTACAGTGTTGGGTGCACAGTGTCATCTAGAGGCCAAAAAAAGCTCTTCATAATAGGCTTTACAGTGAAGGCCTGAGGTTTTTTCCCTTGCTCTAATAACCAACACTTATGTTTCCTTGGCTGGTCACAGAAATTATCCCCACAAACATCTTGAACTGGGGACCCAGTGTGGTCATCCTGAAAGTCTGCATCAACACCTACAGATGAGTGCAGGAATGTTTTACTGCAAGGTACACATAAACTACTGGACTCTCTGTGACCAACCTCAGGAACTCTTTTTTCCTTACATCTCCACAAATAGTTTTCAGCACAGGGATCAGCCACTGTTTGTGACCACGAGTTGGCAAAAATTATTTCATTTGAAAAAATTTGTACTGAGTCCATACTTGGACTGAGATGGAGACCACTACAGTTTAAACTATAAATTCATGTATTCTTCTCCATTTTTCTAGGAACATTGAATAAAATTAACTTTCAGTAAATATAATATAGTAAATCTGGAAAGAAATACTCCATCATTATTGTTACAAAAGATGCAAGAGAAAAAACACACTTCTTTTGAAAACAGCTGGAATATGTTCTAACAGAGGAATCTGAATTTACTAATCAAATGAGAACATGAAATATTTGTGTCTTCCCCAGTATTACTACATGACAATCTACAGAAAAAGCTGAATTTTCAATCTGTAAGAGGGTATACTTCTCACGTGTTCACATGCTGTATTCTATTGTTTCCAGAAGAATGATCCCCACTTTAATACACACCAAAAAAACACAATCCATCTGACAACTGCCTGACATGGGGTTAGGCAGAGTTTTTACTGCAAACAGAGTCTAGAGAAACTGGTATCACACAAAGAGGAAAAACATTGGCATAAAGGAAATTATGCATATAAAAATACCTCAGTGTTGGTACAGGCTTTTAATAGTCTGGTTTCTGCTCAAAAAAAAAAAAAAAAACCAAAAAAACACAAAAAAAAACAAAACAAAAAAAGGAAAAAAAAAACAAAAAAAAACCAAACCAAACAAACCAACAATCCATTAGGAAGTATTTCACAGAAGGGTGTGTAGACCCATTCAGGGGTAGTACAGGTAGTACTGACTCCATCAAAGAGAGAGAGAATGAAAGAGAGAAAGTGGTAGAACACTGCACTGAATCAGAAAATCCTCTTAATGCATCTATAAACCCTTGGGAAGAAAGAGGGGGAGGCGAGTCAGGCACATTTTTATTCCTTCTTAGCACTGAATAATCACAACTGCTGCACCCTAAGGATGCAGTTCACCTGAAATGAATGAATGAAGTCTGGTACATGGTGGTCTGATCCCCATCTATATGAGAAGAAATCTAGTGACAGAAGAGTACAGTTAATCTGGGAATTCAGAAGCCTGTGAGAGCTAAAGCTTTCTCTGTTCTCAGTAGCATCAATATAGTCCATTTTATCTTAGTTAAAACATAGTTCAGTTTCTCCTTCAACCTAAAATAAGTATTACCAACCTTATACCTTCTTGCAACTTTTATGAAATCTATTAATATATTCTTTTTTTTCATTCCTAATTGCTTCTTCAACAGTTGAAAGTAAGTGGCAATTAAAACTTAAACATACATGTTTCCATATTTTTTTCTGTCTGCAATTCTAACCAACTGGAAAGAAGAAAAAAAAAAAAAAAAGAAGAAAAGCTGGGAGAAAAAGAAATTGCAAGTCCTGCATTTTATCTGCTATTTCCCCTTCTATTTAGAGTGCACTTAACATGGGTGTCTGCAAGAATTGTCTGTGCTGGAAGAGGAAAACATCTACTTGTCTGCTAATTCTGTAGTGCAACAAGTAAGTCCACTGTTGATACAAACATAAATACTATACATATGCTATTTTTTATGCTTTAAAAAAACGTGTCTCTAGTAGAAAAATTATCTAAAACCTAAAAACATTTAGAAGTAATAAGAGCTACCAGAAAAAATAGAAATACATATTCCATCATAAAGCATGGAAACAAGAAGCAATCAGTACATTAGTCTTTCCCCACATCTCCAAAAGTACAATGAATTTTAATGTAAAGTGTTAAAATTTAAGAATGAAAGTGCTGAATAGAATTATTTATAGAAGTAAAGACTGCACAGCCAGTACTTCACTAAAAACCCACGCCACCAAAGACTGCAATGTATCTTAAGAAAGGACAGTGAATTTATTCTATATACAGGATCATATTTTTTGTTGCAGAGAGGATTTCTTCTTAAGTTCGATACCTTTAGGCTTCCTCTTCATGAATTCAAAGTACAAACTTCAAAGCCTGGTAGTTTATAAAACAGCAGCTCTCTCACACTAATGTGATGTCACATTAAACAAACTAGGGTACTTCTCCAGTGTGCTAGTATTTATACATTCATTTAAAAATGATGCTTTGATTGACTCCTTTGCATCGAACAGAGAGTCTTTTTCATTTCTCTCCTCTCATACAATGAGGCCAGAGCCCTGTTAAAGAGTAGCAGTAAGGAAGTATTTAAAGTAAGTCACTAGTTGGAAAAGTCTCTTGACAATGCGGACTAGGTCTCTTCCCATAGAAAAAGACTTCTCACTGATGATTTGTCCATTAAACCCAAAGAGAATCCATGAAACATAGAATGAGAGATTTTCACAGGTAGCAAGATTCATGTCTTGGGTGTACTAAACGTATGCTTTTTTGCCAAGAGCTTCTTCTATAAATCGAGACAGCACATGCACCTGAGAATTCTGCTTGCATACATGAGAGATACAGTGATCACATAGTTTCTCAGTATTTTTTAAGCAACATTCAGGAAAGAAAAACAAAAGCTATTTAAAGCATAGAGATGAATTCAGGGTGTGCACAGCAAAATTTCTTTTATCTACCAAAAGAGCAATTCAGAGAGATGATTAATGGTTGCTTGTAAAGGGCATTGAGGAAGAATTACTAGAAAACATTTCCATTCCAAACAGATCTATTTGTCAGCTCTCCAAACAGACTATTATAGGCTGCAGGTAATTGAAAGTAAAATAATAAAATTCACAGAATGCCTGATATTTCTATTTTATATCTGCACACTTAGGGGGTTTCAAATACTCATAACATTTTGTCTACAGTGTGTAATCAACCACTGGCATTCTCACTTGGTCATCCAGATATTTTAAAAATCATTCACCACATTCTGAATAATTTATGGTTTCAGAGCAGAATTCCAATCAGACTTAGCTTCTGCAGTTCATAGACCAGGGTATTTATTTCAACTGTATAAAAAGTCCAGTTTACATTAATATGCTAGGCTAAATTTACAGGGACAAAGTCATTTCAGACGTCTCTGCTCTAGGGGTTTAACACAGCACAGATCAGAAGGCAACTGAAAGTAGTCATGTTCTTAAACCAAAATAGATATCAAAACAACCAGCTGGAAATTGAGAGATTTCGGTTTAGTTTCCAAATAATGGAATGAAACAGTTACCTGGAGTAAAGAGCTGGCACTACAGAGGCAGGATGGATTGCAATTACATAAATTCCACTGAAGCCCTTGCTGGAGAAGAGCACTAACACATATCCCCCTTCACTATTTCAACACCATGTTCACATCTATATTGAAGTAATGGAATGGTGCTCCAAAAGTAGCAATTTGAAATTCAGAGTGAGTGGACAAATAACTGTTGTTCGATTGACTAAAGATTTTTAATGTGAAATATCTTTGATTAGCGATTTTTGTTAAATTCTTTTCCTATCAAATCATATTGTCATGGTTTAACCCCAGCCAGCAACCAAGCACCAGAAGTGACTTGCTCACTCTCCCACCAGCAGGATCAGTGAGAGAACTGGAAAGGTTAAACTTGGAAAACTCATGGTTTGAGACAAAGTTTAACAGGGAAAGCAAAAGTTGCACACACAAGCAAAGCAAATCAAGGAATTAATTCACTGCTTCCCATGGACAGGCAGGTGTGTCAGAAAGGAGAACAGACAGGATGCCAACTGTAGACATTGCGTATATCAGTGCTAACCACAGCACTCCTATCTAAACTTTTTCAGACTAAAAAAAAGTGTAATACTTTCCTTATTTGTTGCTTGACATAGAACTTACTTCCACTGTCAATGCACATCTTGCTCTCCAGAGAGGTAAAATGGCTTCTTACAGCATTTCTCCGTGTTTTGCAGCTGCTTTTGGGGAAAGAAGATTAAATATAAAATGCTTTTAGTAATGAAAAAAACCCCACAACTTTTCTCTTTACTGTCTGCCAGACCCTGAATCATTCCTTGTATATCAGGGATGGTTTCAATCACAAAGTGCAACATTCTCAGCTAAACCTTGTTCCTGAAAATGTGTTTTCTCATTTCTCCATGAAATTACACTGTTACCCTTCCTCATGGTTGTGATAGATATAAAGAACACCACTCTCTTTTTCCTAAATTTCACAGAAAACCACTGTTATGAAACTTCTATTAATTTTGCTTAGAATGCCATCAAAAAGTCAAAATTTGCTTTTAAGTATTTTATCTGTGGGCTCTACTATGGCTCTGTAATATGATTACCCTTTTCATTTCAGGTGCACAGTAATTCAGAACAAAAATATTATAGCTCTACAGAATTCCATGGATTTAAAAATCACGCTGTTCTCTATGGTGGAGATCTACTTGTTGTCATTCCAGGACACTGAAGCAATAAAAGCACTCCCACCAAATCTGTGCAAATTGCACCTTTGGAAGTCTCTAATAAATTCTATGTACTCAGCTGTGGGGCTTTTGGGGCATTTATTTTTAAGTAAATTGAAATATCATAAATGGTTAGTTGCTCTTTAATTATTTTGCAGGATTGTATTCTACTATAACTTCTTTATCGTATATCTCTTACTTAGAAGATACTTCAAATAATGTACTAAGGCTTTTTTTCCACAGTTGAAGAAAGAATGGTAATTCAAAATTGAGCATTGACTTCATGCTATAAGATGTTATGATAGCAAAAGTATTTTCTTATCTGCTACCTGTAACATTTGACAAAAATGCTATAAGATTTTTTTGTAGTTGAACATTCTTGAATATTTATTTTTCCCAAAAGTGCTTGTCAAGTCAGACCTTGGCAACTATACAGACCATATTAGAACAGAATTGAATTGAATGTTAGAAGTGATCACAACTGAAGCCATCTTCTAACGTGTTTTAAAAGTTTAGTGGATTTTGTTGTTACTGATTTTGTTTACTTTTAAGATTTTGAGGCATATGTAACCAAAAGACACTCTATAATGGCTATAATTTTAATTTTATTTAGTCTTTTCACTGTATCTCAGAATTCTGTTTGACCTTGCGGTTTTGCTTGCCAGAGAGAGATGAAGGTTGGAAATATCTCTTGCTGTTTTGTCTAATCTATTAATAGTTATCAAGTTTTGTCAAAGACCATCTCTATTGAAAAAACACAAAAATCAATAATATGTATTTTGATGAAACTGGGCTATCAGAAGAGGGGAAAAAAAAAAGCCACAGACAAACTACAATATTATGTTGCAACTTTTCCTGTTCCTGTACTGATTCTGTTGTGCCACCAGACTTCAGCAACAAGCAGGAAGTATGAACGAGACATCTCGGGACATCAGCTCATCAGCTTGCAGAGGCTTTTTTCTCATTATCTGAACCATCATTGGTATTGTAAAACTTATACATTGTCAGCACTAACTCAGAGAATTTCTTCACTAATTCTTTTCAAATTCTTCAAAGCCAGATTCCTTGAGAATTGTTTAATTTTTGTAGCTAAATTGAAACGGTAGGCCTGAGATCTGATGGGAAATAAACCACATAGCATCTTTCCAGGCTTCCACTGTCAGATCCAGAACATGGTCCTGAGATCCCTGAAGAATGGATGATGGTAAGAAGGTGGGAAGCACACTAAGCAGGGTGCTGGGTAAACACTGCGGAGCTGAAAGGCAGTTGATGGGTGCCATGTGTGTGTTGCAGACTCTTGGCTGCAGTGTATGTTCATTACCTGTTTGTTGCTGTTAAGTTGCCCACGTGGCCATACCTGGGCATGGAAATCACAAAATGATGATTGAAGGGACCAATATCATGGCCAAAACTCAGCCCATCAACGGGGAATGTGGCTGGCAATGGACACAGAGTGGCAGCTGCGCATGAATTCACACTCCCCCACATCCCCTCCACACCAGGTGTTTTGCATCTCAGGACTCTGGAATCCAAATAACTCTTCCTTTTACATTTAGGTCATCCTTGTTAAATACCTTGAATACATGTATCAAATCTTTGTACTTTGATACCTACTCTCAATATTCTTGAACTAGAAGGTACAGTCAACTTTGAGAAGTGAAAATACCTTTGAGAATATTTCTGTAAGCACTAAATTAGTATTTATTCAAACACATCTGCTTTCTGAATCATTGCTCTCTCTTCTTAGCTACCTATCTAAATCAAAGCCAAGCCCCTTTTTGCCTAGAGATACTAAAATGTTTATTCTTGTCCTTATCCCTATTTGCTGTAGAGTTTACCATTGATTTTCATTTTTCATCCACTGTCTGCATTTCATAACTCATAATTTATAACCAGGTCTGTGAAACTCTCAGTTTTTTATAACATACTATATATTTAATATGAGAGAGACACTTTTACTCCTACTCTTATTTCCAACAAGGACATTAAGGTTTTATTCCGGGTGTATCAGAATGCATTGCTGACAAGCAGAAAGGCACCAATAAATTATTCAGGTCATTCTAAGTGAATGCAAATAAAATCTTCATATAAAACAGCATTTCTTTTGGAATTCAGTGTTTGAGGCATTACTCTAGTTTTAAGCATTGTTTTTTTTGTATAATGAATTCATCTTTCCCCCCCCTTTTCTGCATAGGTAGAGCTAGGTGCATTTAAATATCATGAAAGACAAATTAGAAATAATTAAAATACTAATATTACTGCTACTAGTAATCCATTTCATTCTCTAACAATAATCCATGAGGAGTTTTCTACACAAAGCACTGCTGGGAAGTACTTAATTCTCCAGCATCCCAAGACATGAAGACATATTGTGTGGTCCATTAAAATCAGGCTATTTCTCTTTGCATTCTCTATACTCCCCAAATTTATAATTATTTAGGGTCATGGTATCATGGACATTAAAGCTTGCCTTCAGATTAGTCTGCTTCACTCTGGAACACAAGACACATATTTACTGGTGAGTGGTGAAAGTCAAACATTGCATTTCTTATTTGGCAAAGTAACAATGAAAAGTAAAATGTATATGATAGGTCCAAATTATTGTATAGACATCAGCTCTACATTCATGATCTGTTTCTTGGGTTTGTTATCCTGCAGCATAGCACAGACATGAAGACATAGGCCTGACCTGGGACTTTGTGGTCACTGTCACCCTCAGACTCCCTGTATGGGATGCACTACCACTGAGAAAAGAAAATTCGTACTGGGAAATTAAAAGTTCAACAATCAACAAATATTACATTTCTAGGGATCTGTGTTTATATTCTGGACAATGTCTTGGATACACATATTGATAAGAAAGAAAAATACGTGCATATGTTATCAAATTAGGGTTTAACTTCAGAAGAAAACAAAATGAAATGCCTATAAAACAGGAATAAAATTATTCATATTCATCTGATTATAGCCTCTTCTCATCTTATGAAAACCCAATCTTTACACTTGTCTAGTAACATGGTTAAATTTTCAAAAGCTTCTGAATACTGAGTGCCATTTTGAGTTTCGATGTGGGCTTTAAGACTAATGTTTTAGTATTTTTAGTCTCAGTGTTTGATTTTCAAGTGTTCAAAAATATATTTAAAAAAAATAATCTTGGAAGAGTGGACCAGGCATTGCATACAATGCCAAAGACCCAGAAAAATATTTATATCTCCACTGAGATAACAGAAATCATCATATTGTAAACATGATAAATGACAATTACACACTACAAGACTAGACTCTAATAATACTTCAGAATAACCATGGTGATAAAAATAACTTCACATTAGAAACAAAGGTGCTTCTAAAATGCATCCTTGGGTCCTAGTTTTCATGACTGCTGGTCTGACTTGACTGTCCAAAGCAAATGTTGATGGCTTGCTGCAATGAACTCAGCCTTTGATTCACATGCGTGTCTGTTTGGGTTTCTCTTACTTTTGGTTTCTACCAGACACACCAAACCCTAACTAAAGCCCAGAGACCTGACCTAAGCTCAAAAGTTCATGCTAAATTCTGTCATTAGCATTACTGAACGTAGCTTTCTTCTCACCCCACAAGCATCCAGCATTTCAAATTTTGTTTTTTTGTTTGCTTTTTAACCACTGGAACTGGGGATAAAGGGGGAAGAAAACCATTCCTGTCTTGCAATGTATATTTATAACTATTTTTTGTTTTCCTATAAATGAATTTCTCTCCATTGCTAAGAGAATCTGCAGTATCTATGCTGCTATGAATGCTGTGTTCTTTTCCTAATTATTTGTTGCACAGGAAATTCTTAAAAATCAGTAAAACTCTTATTGCAACAGTTGTGATAAAAGTTCTGGTAAAAACTTCATTGTCTTACAAGGGAAGATATTTGTTCCTGAGACTCTCTTGCTGGCAATGTTTTAGCTGCTGAAACACTGCACTGACTATAAAGTGTAGGTGGTAATCCACCGGGAACCTTCTCTGTGCCTCCTCAAGAGTACAGCATGTTCTAGCTATGGAAAAAAACACTGTGTTTTAAACTATATATATTTCGAGAGCTGTTTGAAAACAACAACATAAAAGTTTAATGACCATTGCATTTCACTGACTCTTTCTGCATGCATTCTTATTAAACACCTAATACCTCAAATTATCTATTTTTAATGAAATTAAATAAACACACCATCTAGTGGCCAGCATGTAAGCCTTTTTCTTATAAGCTTCCCTGATTATTTTGACAGAATCTAATACACTGTTTCTAATAAATACAGTATATTAAGAATGCTTTTTATTCGTATTGTAAAAAAAAAAAAAATTTAAACACCCTCTTGTTTTCCCAAAGCAACAATAAGATATATCATCTTATATTTCTTCAAAACTTGGAGGGATTGTAAGGTTACAACAGATTATGTTTCTTCGACATTCTTCTTTTGAAACTGGACCAGATGTTGCTCAGTAGCCGATATTATTTCCATGGGTGTTTATTCCATTAATAAATAGATTTATTCCAAAGTTGCTGTCATATTTCATTTCAGGGAAAATTTTGATATTAGCATTGGACTCTGAGATGAGCAATTTTTTTTTATTTAAATAACCATATGAAGAAATTACACATTAATAAGCCAGAGCATTTAAAAATATGAAAAAGAAGATTTGGAACATGAGTTTTAGCTTGTCCCATGCACCTGAAAATTGACATGTCTTTCCAAAATTCCTAATTGAAATAAATCCTTTTGTTAAAACAGAGTCAAAATGCTTTTTGTATGCAAGTATTCCTTGTTGCTAAGGAACTGGATTCCTAAGAAAGCAGAAAGATTTTGCTTGCTTGTCTTTTAAAGCAAATAAAGATGAGTTTTGTCCTTAATGTAACTCTAATAACAGGTAAAGAATCTTCATTGAAAACCTGTCCAGGATTTACCTAACATTCCTTAAAAAGATGTAAAACAAATATTCTGGGGTAAGAGTTCACAAAGTTACTTCTGGCCTTTCATATTTCAATGAAGAAACATAGCCTCACTAATATTAATTTGCTTATTTTTTAATATAGTTTCTAATTTCCATTCATTTAGCAGTCTTCTCTCCTATCTTAAATATCTCAAAGCTGAGTATTTGAAAGTTAAAACTCTCTGAGAGGTGCACAGAATGGCTACATAGCACCCAGAAGATCAACAATGGACAATCAACATTGAGCCACAAGAAGTGAGAAAGAATACGGTATATTTCTTAGGCTTAACTTCTGTGAATCAGTCAGCGGAGAGTATCCCACAGACTTGTTCAAGACCCTCCAGTACCTACTTTAGTTTAAGACTGTGTGCACTTCTTTTGCTAAACAGTCATGTCAGTTTGAGATGGTTGCCCCTTCTTGGCCCTAATTCTGAAAACACTTTTATTTCATTTTATTTGTGTAGTTTTTCATCTACAAGGAAAGTATCCTGATTACCATGAATGGTGTTGTGATAAGAACATTTATATCTGGATGTTCAGTTTTTGTTAAAATGACAGGAGAGATAACTTTGAAGTGCATCACCATATACCCTTTTTTTCCCTTTTAATCTCTGTTCAAAATAAAAGAATATTTTATGAGCAAACAGAAAATGCTAGCCCCTAATCTCTAAATTTATAAGGTTTCTCAGATGTGCGTAAATTGCTTGAGAACACTGTAAGTGTTTTCACATTAAATCTCTGACCTTTATGAGGATTCCCTGTGACTATTTTTTTTTTTCTGTTGGAAAAAGAATAACTAAATCTCTTATTCTTAGAAATGAAGGCTTTAAGACTCTCTCTCTCTCTCTCCCCTCCCCCCTCCCCCCCAAATAGTTTACTTTTTAAATTTTGCATTTCTCAGATTTTATGCTATAAAGCACCATTATTCCTGCAGGGTCAGTCTCATATTTGTCATAATTCTTTCAAAGAACATCCCAAAAAGCTAGCAATTAGATTCAGCATGTACTGACTTCTCAAGATACTCAGATGTCCAAAATAGTAGTTTCCAATGCAAATGATAGTAGAGTGATCAAAGTGATCCACAAAACTTTCTTTTCCCACACTTCATAATTTTTTACCATTAAAAAAAGCTTTCAAGAAATCTTTTTTTCATAGCTGTACTTAGACCTTCAATAGCTTGTAATGGAGGAAGGTAATGGGAACAGCATAATTGCTAGAATCAAGAAAGAACATGTCTCATACTGCACTGTTCAGTCAAGTGGGTGAGCAAATTAAGATAGGTAATGATGAATTAACTCTATCATGGTGCTGAATTCCTTTTAGCACTCCAATCAGTATTTCACAAAACCTTAAAATTTTTCACTACCTAGGGACAGGATCTGCAGTATCAGAACAAAACAACCAGCATTAACAGATGACAGTCACCAGCATGTAACTGGAAAGTGCTTTTAGACTGCTCAGCTGAGACAAAAAAGCAGGAGAAAAAAGAGACT
Organism: Pardalotus punctatus; assembly: GCA_013400915.1. Lineage (NCBI taxonomy): Eukaryota > Metazoa > Chordata > Aves > Passeriformes > Pardalotidae > Pardalotus > Pardalotus punctatus. The sequence continues at coordinate 20,988 of VZTX01023191.1, forward strand.
CTCTGTTCTGAGACTCAAAACAGGAATATTCAGACTGACATTGGCAACAGAATAGGAAATGTTGCGTTTGTCAGCTGGGAACACATGGTGCTGCATAGAGAAGAGAATTGTTAAGCTCATGATATTCTCCTTTTTGGGAAGGAATGGAAGATAACAGGCTTCCTGTGTGACTTTCAGGGGACTATTTGGGGTATTGGCTAATATGCAGCAAAAATTCTTTATTCATATTTAGAGCCTCTAGTTGCAAGCATAATTTAGGCATTAAAATGAGATAACTTTATTTATCCAAAATTAGGCTATGTAATGGCTTCTTTCCTTTTTTTTTTTTTTTAAGGTAAAGGAGAAAACAAGTGATAGATAACACTCCCTTTGTTAAAAGAAGACATGCAATAATGTACAGATTTACTCACTTATTTGTCTGAGCAATGAAGAACAGGCATTTGTCTCCAGCCAAGGGTACTTAAAGTATATGGAATTTCTGCAATACAGTGAGAAAGAAAGCAGTGGGAAAACAATTATTTTGAGGTACTTCATTCCCTCACACTGAGTCCAATGGTCAGTGTAACAATGGAACTCACACAGAGTGCTGAGTCCACCTCTGAGTCCCCAAAATAAAAAGGACATGGAGCTGTTGGAGCAAGTTCACAGGGCCACTAAGATTATCAGAGGGATGGAGCACCTCTCCTGTGAAGACAAGCTGAGAGAGCTGAGGTATTCAGCCTGGGGAAGAGAAAGCTCCAGGGAGACTTTAAAGCATCTTCCAGTAACTAAGGTGGAGTCTACAGGAAAGTTGGAGATGGACTTTTCACAAAGGAATGTGCTACAACAATGGGGATGACTTTAAATTGAAAGAGGGTAGATTTATACTAGATATTAGAAAGAAATTATTCACTGTTAGGGTGGTGAGGCACTGTAACAGGTCACACAGAGAAGCTGTGAATGTCCCATCTCTGGAAGTGTTCAAGGCCAGTATGGACAGGGCCCTGAGCAACCTGGTCTAATGGAACGTGTTCCTGCCCATGGTAGGGGAATTGGAAGAAGGTGACCTTTAAGGTCCCTTCCAACCCAAACCATTTTGTGATTCTAAATACCTGAGATTATGAAGTCTTCTTTTTTCCTAGGTAGTTACAAAACAAAAAAAAAAAAAAAAAAAAAAAAAAAAAAAAAAAAAAAAAAAAAAAAAAAAAAAAAAAAAAAAAAAAAAAAAAAAAAAAAAAAAAAAAAAAAAAAAAAAAAAAAAAAAAAAAAAAAAAAAAAAAAAAAAAAAAAAAAAAAAAAAAAAAAAAAAAAAAAAAAAAAAAAAAAAAAAAAAAAAAAAAAAAAAAAAAAAAAAAAAAAAAAAAAAAAAAAAAAAAAAAAAAAAAAAAAAAAAAAAAAAAAAAAAAAAAAAAAAAAAAAAAAAAAAAAAAAAAAAAAAAAAAAAAAAAAAAAAAAAAAAAAAAAAAAAAAAAAAAAAAAAAAAAAAAAAAAAAAAAAAAAAAAAAAAAAAAAAAAAAAAAAAAAAAAAAAAAAAAAAAAAAAAAAAAAAAAAAAAAAAAAAAAAAAAAAAAAAAAAAAAAAAAAAAAAAAAAAAAAAAAAAAAAAAAAAAAAAAAAAAAAAAAAAAAAAAAAAAAAAAAAAAAAAAAAAAAAAAAAAAAAAAAAAAAAAAAAAAAAAAAAAAAAAAAAAAAAAAAAAGAAAGATTACTTTTTAATAATAAATGTAGTTATTGTTGCATATCTGAAGTATATCGCAAGACTTTGATGACACATACTCACCATTATTTGTAATGACAGCTTTGTTTCAGAGTGCCTCTACAAAAGAAAAAGTTACCTTCATTGCCCCAAGCCATAAACGAAGAAAAGTCCAACTAATGACTAGGAATAGCAATTCAGCACACTCAAACCACTTTTTTTCTAGTCTCTTTGCTGCAGACAGATACTATAGAGGACTTGATTGTATTTTCTCATCTGGGGACCTGACCTTTCCAGTCTAGTTCTGATACAAGTTACTAAAGATGTAATCAACTCTGCTTTTCCCCATCCCCTAAACTATTAGCCTAAAATATCCCAGCTGGCACTAGACCTCCTTGAATTGACCCATCCCAAGCCCTCTATCTGTTGGAAGGAACAGCAGCTAACAGAGTAAGGGCCCATAACAAAGCGTGGATTTGGTTACCTTTGGCTAATGGTTTGGCTAAGGTGTCTGCTGAGGTTCATTCATTGGCCAAATATACTACATGGAAAGATTGTGGTTGTTAAAAGTTCTGTGTTTTCACTAATTAAAATTAAGGTGTAGTTTTTTTGGTGGTGGTGGGCTTTTTTTTCTATGTTGTTTTGATGAACTACTGGTACTATCATGCATAATTCTCCATGAATTTATTAAGGAGCTGACAAAGCAATTACATGAATAAATTTGAGTTTCCCATATACACCAACTAACACTTGGAACCACCAGATAGTTTGGCCCAGGGATCAACACATCAGTGTAGAACTAAATGAGAATGAAAGCTATGAATTTTTTCTTTCTTATTTCTACTCTGACAAGCATAACAGGACTTTGCTCTATACACCACATCTCAGCACTTGTGGAGCTAAAGAACACAGGTTTAATTCAGTAAGCTGTCTGCATGAGGAATTACCACAACAGTCAGTATACCTCATTTCATGAGGGCATGCAGATCATCTTTCATGATTTTCACTGTCACCATCTAGGTACCCATGGGGTCAGGTTCTGAGCTAATATCAAAGTTAAAAACCAGCTGCTTTACTCCTAGGGAATTCAGTCTTGTGCTTGCTAGTGATTCTGAGTTTAACTTACATAATGGCTGTTAATTCTTTAGGAGTTCATAAATATGCTTTCTTTCAAATGTTTGTACAAGGAAATACATAAAAACACCAGTGGCAAAAATAATTAAGAATCAAAAAGTAAATCCAGAAAATGTAACTGCCTAGTGTACCTTCATATGCACCTTTTAAAAGTGGTTGTGAAATAGATTTAACTTCAAATTATTAAACAAAAATTACTTAACAAATCTGTAGGAGTAATTGAATTGGCTCAATTATTAGTAAAACAGTCAGAAGATAATAATCTTCCTCATTCTACTGAATTGACTAAATTGGCAAATGAGCTGACAAACTGGCAAAGTTGAACAGGTTTCAGAAATCCTCTGGTGCTTGCAGAGGTCAAGATTCATTTGCATATTTTCAAATAACCTGTATCTAGATCCAGTAATTACGGGAAACACCCTCACAACCCTAGGGAAAAACAGCAAACAAAATACTCTTAAGAAAGAAAATTAAAGCATACTGTGTTTCAAAAAGTGACCTCACAGCTCTCCAATGCGAATGAATACTTAAACTGTTAGCTGCTTGCATAAGTACCATGGAAAAAAATGCAACTTGATTTCAAACATGCTGGGTATTGTCTGTTTGTCTCATAATTTTCTGTTCTGACCACCGACACTGGCTTTCATTTCCCTTTGCAAATTAGGAGTACTAATCACATAGTTAGAATTTCAGCAGCTGAAGAAGGGGAAGCAAAAATAGATCTTGTGTTGCATTTCCTTTCAGAAGAAGCAGTGGAATGAAGGAGGGGAACTTTTCTAGAGAGGGCTCTGCCTCTTTGTAAACTCCATTGCTCCTGAATTTGGGCAGTGCTGCCTACAAAAGCTAAAACTCAATACCCTCCTCCCTCCAATATTAGGTGGGTTTTTTTTTTTTTTGGTGTTTGGTTTTTTTTTAGCTGTTCCAGAAAGCTTTTCCATTCACTCAATCGCAGAGCTTGAATCCCATCTGTACTATGAAACAACAACAATTTTGAAAGGGTGTTGTGGGTACAGACACCTGTGCCTTCCACAAAGGTATATCCAAGACACACAACAAAAGTTCTGGGGAGGAAATGGTTTGGTACTCCTGAGTCATGGGTTACAGAAAATAGCTTGGTAATTTGTCCGAGAGACCAAACAGAATCTGCCTTCTCCTTACTACAGTCTGCAGAAGGTCATGAGCTTGTTTGTTGTAAGAATAGAAATAAAAACTCAAATGTAGTCTTCCGTGGCCACCCTCAAAATTGCACGAACTTAACCATGTATCATCTTCCAACTTTAGACATGAAAAATAAAATTCCACACAAATGGTAACAAGATAAAAAGTGCATTTTTTCCGTTCCATCATAAAGCACTGGATCAATGTGTTACATGAGCATCACAGAAGAGAGGTAAGCTATAGAATAAGCTGTATGATATTAAGAAATTGGCAAGGAAGAAAGGTATATTGACAATAAAGTGGGTGAAATCAGTGTTAAATGCTGCCCACGGAATATGGAGGGATAATGAATTGCACTTCTTTCATTACAGCTCTTCTATGATATTCAGATAGGAAATAAATTTTCCAACCCTAATAATTGGAATGTTTGCAAGACACTAAAAGAAGACTCAGAGATTTCATTTCCTCTTCTTCCTGCACTGCCATGCTCTGAGAAGGGCCTGTCCCTTGAGAAGTTCAGGTAGTATTGTTGGCAACACCATCTTTAAAAGAGATTTGTGGTCTAACCTGCTTACAAAATAGGAAAAATTGGTGCACTTTCAAGGTCCTTTCCAGCCACAAGCAATATGCAAGTACTTGCCCTGCTGCCCTCGTGCTTACAGGAACTGCCAGCAGCCCTGTCACCCAATACAGCAGGGAAAACCCTTGTCGGCATCTCTGATATAAGAGTTCTGGTCATATCAACCACTCTCACTCATTTTTTAATACTGTCTAAATCCTTAATCTAAATTAATTATTTAAAAAATATTATTAACATTGATTTTTCATAATAGAGCTACATAGTTCAATATATTTCAATGTTTCAGAAACAGAGAAACCTCAAGAATACTTTCTCACTTTAAAGCTGGACTGGTTTTAGATGTCACATGTTTAGGAGTTACATGTCTATCTGTTTGTGTTGCACCAAATCTCATCATAGCCTGGCATCTGAAAGCAGTTCAGAGTTCTTTTCCTATTACTATTACTTTTACTGGGAAATGAGACACAAATGTATCTACTACACACTGTAACCACTCACAATTTTTGCAGACTTGATATGCCCACACAGAATATGGAAAATTAATAGGTTTTTTTCATGATAGAAACCAAATCAGCCAAAGGTTTGAAATACATCTAAGTATAATTCCCCTCCATCACTTAAAAGTGCACTACAATAACATCTGTAAAGACAATCAAAAGGCTTTAAATTCCAAAAGAATAAAGTTCTATTTAAAGACTAATGTGAAATAACAATGGCTTTTCTAAATTAAGAAATCTCAAGTGACTTGTTCAGACAGCCTAGAACTACATGGGGATAACTGTCCCTGCTCTTGCCCACTGTATCCTTGCCAGTGGGTCCTGACTTCCGGTCTTGATTTCAGATGAATCAGCTTCAAGTTTCAGCAAATGCTGCACAGTCCTCTCTTGTCCCAAGAAAGGTTATTTTCCTTGACTGGGATAACTGGCTTCCTAATTCTCAGCAGTCCCTTTTCCTCAGTCTGAGAAATTTCTCAGACCATAGACCTATCTGAGGCTGCTGCTCTCCACGGCCTGTGAAAACCTCTCTCTTACTTATTAATTCTTTTCACAGGAGAAGTCCCACCTTCCTTCCATAGGCACTGACATTTTAAAATTTAATTTTTAATCTAAAAGGACATATCATATGAACAGCAAATTAAGCATAAAGTGTACTTTTTTCAGTGTCCATAAGACAAAAGGCTTGTATATTTCCATGTATTGCTATTACTAGCATCCAGATGTTTGAGAATTTTTTTTCTTTTAAGATCTTGCAGAATAACCTGTCTTGTCTTTTATCTTCAAGACTGTTTGGGCCCTTGAAGCACATGTGAATGTTGAGTTCCCAATCCTTCAGTTAATCTCTGCTTCAGGCTCAGAGTGCTTCATGGTCATAGAATATTAGTCATTAGGATTGGAAAAGACCTCCAAGATCATCATGTCTGTCTCTCAACCAAACACCACCATGCCCACTAGAGTATACTGCAAAGTTAAGTGAGTGATGTTCACCATAAAAAATTATATGGCTTCCTAAATACCGGAAACTCTCATTCCAAAATAAAATTTTGATTGCTGTACCAATCCATTCTTTTTTAATACTCATCACACAGATAAAAAGCACCTTGTAAGTTGCTTTTTCATGACATTAGTTCCGGAAAGTCATCTTTTGAGAAGTGAGAGAAAATGAGTGATAGATACAACAAAGAGAAACTCCCTACTACATCCTTTTGATTTTCAAATATATACCTGTATGTTGCAGTATACATTTCTATTGAAAATAAGCGCAATGTATTTGTTGACTCAGTGCAAATTCTACTAATAATTTAACAAAAGTATGAACCTGGGAAGTCTGAGTTAATGGTGTTGAGTATTTCAGTGGGCTCTTTACTTTTTTAACTGTCGTGTATTTTACTTAAGTAAATCAAATAAAAAACGAATAAAGAGTTGTATGGTATCTCCTGGCCTTCTCCAGCCAGTATTTGCATGTCCATTAATGCTACTGTAGATAAGATTTCAAGGTGGAGGTCAGTACAGTTGGCAGCAGATCAAGAACTAGGAATTAACTCAAGAGCTGTGTGATGGTTCCTGCCCTGATACAGTGACATCTGTAATACACAGAGCACAGTACTCTTTTTTGGGTGTTGAATAGGGGTTTAGGCACAGGATAAAATTTCAAGAACATATAAAGAACATGAAGCAAAATAGAGCATAGGTAGGTCTCCACATTTGGTTAGATAGGAGAGTTTCTGAAGTGGTTTCTGAGAGACCTTGCCATGAAAAGAACCAAAAGGACTGCTGGAGGCAAGCAAGGAACATATTAAAATACAAGAAAAATGAAAAGAAAATTGTAACCAAGCTAGGAGTGGACAAAGTTCCCCTACTGTTTTCATTAGTGATGTAGAGCTACAGGCATGACTGTCAACCAAAGATCCAGAGCAGCATCCAGAGCTTGTCTGAATCATCAGGCGACCAGGGATTTATTTGAAGTCATAAGCCCTTGTAGCACATAATAGTCCAGTTTTTCAGAGCAACTTCAGTGAAGGCAAAGACCGATAGTAAGCACCAAGCTGCCACAGCACAACAGAGAAATGCCCCTCACATTCTTACAGCTGGGCAGGTGGGAGAACTACTGTGTTGCAGAATGGAGAAAGTTGGTTTGATGTGTGGGCTTTGGCACATGGTGAGCATTTTTGCAAGGAAGTATTTTACTGTAATTTAACTTTTATTGTAAGGCATGACACATCCTTTCCAGCTAATTGCTCTATTTCAGCTTTTAAAATGAGCAGCTCTTTCTCTCTTATGTTTCAGCTCATATATTGTAATGATATTACTGCTACTGTTAAAGGTGACCTGGAAATTATTTTAAATTATTTGCTTCTTGCTTCTTCATTCGTTTACAATGAATAAAAATGCCTAAGAGATTCTAGACTATTTCTAATGCTTATCCCCTCCCCCTGCTCCTCTGCCCCTTTCTATTTTTAATTTTTATGTGTCATCTCTCATACTCCAGCTTTACTCAAGTTAGAAGTGCAGAGGATATATCCCCAACAGTCATTTTAATTTGAAGAAGTAATAAAGACTTTTAGGGCAAGACTCAGCTCTGTTTCATGATGTGCTATACAGATTCTTATGGGTGTTGTGCTGCTCTGGGGAACTATCTGACCTTCATCACTTCTGCACTGAGCCAGAAGCTCTTCAGTCATTCCACTCATTTGTTAGATTCTTCATTTTGTGACTGATGATTTTGGTATGGATTTGCCTTAGAGAAAGGCCAAGAGGCAAGAGATGCTGTCAGAAGACCTGCAAGCATTTGCTGAAGGGTAGGCAAATAGAGCACCCATGTATTAAGGTATCAACATTCTAGACAAACAGAACTCCCCAACCTCCCAAACCCCAGTTTATACCACAAGACAATATATGTGAGCTCTATTAAGATTTTTTGCTTTTAGCTAAGAGATTCAGATCAATTTCAAAAAAGAAGAGGTGAATTCTAATTTTGCAGGGGATAAAATCCAGAATCCATAGCTTTAAAAGATTTCTATGCAAAGATGTTCTCTCACCCAGAGCCAGGTCAGAGAAGCAGCTGCATCTGCAAATGGCGAGTACTCCTTAATCTTTCATTTTATGTGCAGAATAAAGAGATCAAACCAACTTTTAAAACACCTGAGCAACAGTTTTGTTCTGCAAAGAAGAATAGTGTTCTCTCTTTCATATCTGTTAAACTGAAGCATTTACAAGATGCAAAGTCCCTACTGGGAGCATAATGTGAAAATCCACTCAGTGTGTGTGTTTCTTTAGGAACTTAAAGTGTTAGCAACTTGGTTAATTTAACTTCCTCTTTTCCTTCAACCCTAAAAGATGAGAACACTCTGAAATGTACAATGAAAAATCTTTATACAAAAGGATTTAATTCTGTACAAAACCAAATCAGATTACATTTTCTTTCATAAAGAACTATGCATGTTGTAATCATGGGGTATCACAAGAGCATGAGGCAGCTGCAGTCAAGGATAATTTGAAACCCACAGGTGGGCAAACATCAAAATTCACCTTCAGTTCTACAGAGGTGTTGCAGAGATGAGTGGACAAACAGATTAAATAAACCACTGGATTTCTGAAGCAATTGATGTATTCAGTATGGTTGGCTCCAGCAGTACAAAAACATGTAACAAAAACAAACAATAAAAAAGGTTTGTTGTTCTCAGAAGAAATTGCCATATTCTGTTCCCAAGTGTGAAAAAACTGTATTTTAATCTCAAAGAAACTATTTGAACAGCAGAAAACTCTAAATAAGAAAAACACCCATTATGTGGATCAGGATAGACAAAATTAAGGTGTTTATCTCAATAAAATGTCCTATCTATTTCTAATGAGCTTATACTGTCATAACAGAGTTTAAATTGTGAATCCTCCAAAACATCACTTTTAATATTTTCTGAAGGAAAAGGAAGGCTTTATTAAGGCTTTTGACCCTGCGTCCCATAAGAAACTCATGGACAATCTGCTGAAACATAGGTTAGATAACTATACAGTAAGATGGCCTGAAACCACCTGAACCATAAATTTGATTCCTCTTTTCCAAAATACAAGAATAGTTAAAAAATTATTCCTATAGAGTGAAATTTAAAAGTAAGCTATAGTTCATCAAAATGTTTCATTTCCCACAAAAAGAAAAAAGGCACCCATGATTTTAAACTAGACTGTTAAAAACCATGCACCTGCTTAAAGTGAATTCTGTCCAAGGACAGAAAACTGAGAGTGCACCTCATAAAATAATAAAGTCTGAAAGTCAGTAAGTATTTGGAATTTTTAATACAATTAAATTTCTAATTTAAAAAGTCTGTTAATCTTTATTTCTATGGTCTGCAATCTTAAATGTGATACCATGTATCTATAAATAACATTTTACAATAAATCTAGGAGTCTTCTAGAGACTAAAGTGAACTGTAAATTGTAAATTTAGTGATTTAATACTTCTTAGTCTCTTAAAAAATTAGAAGCAGAACACACTCCCCCAACCTCCAGAATTGCTACACTTACTAGCTTCTACTAGACAGGTTTCCTTACTTTCATCAAAAAGAATGAGATCTATGAGACCTATGAGACATATTGATGGAATTTACTGGAGAGGATGAATTCTGTAAACAATTATACTCCAATATGGAACTCTTACACTTTAGATTCCCAGGAAAGAAAAATATGTTCATGACAATGATTAAAAAACCTAAGAAAACAGTTTTTACAACCATTGAAGGAAGTGTTACTAGTTTGTTTTTCATGTTTAGTAAGTTTTCCAAATGCTTTAGTCAAAATCTCAGTAGTCCTCCATCATTGTTAAAATCTATTCTTTCCTCAAAGTATTTATGGGATAACTGATGGCACAGATCATTTGTCATCAAAGGTATAAGATTAGACACAAAAATAAAATGCTGATAAAACATACTTCAACAGCAATACTCCGAATGGCAAGTGTATAATAGAACTTTTAAAGCACTTTTTTAAAAAATCTTCCTCTACACAGAATATGTTTTCTTACTGACACTGGTAATATGACTTTCAGACAGACTAAGAGTGCTTTATATAAACTGTGACTGGAAAGATGGCAAGTTTTTATTTGTTGGAGTATTTTCATCTATTTTTGACAAGGTCAAAAAACTCTTTTAATTCAAATTTACACTTGGCTGGTGATGAAAAGTAGCTGTGTGCTTTGACATAAAATAACCCACAGTACCAAGTAATAAACATTTGAAAACATTCTTACTAATAACTGAATTCAGGACAGCAACTGAGCAGAAATATCCATCTTTGTCAAACATTGTGCTTCTGAACGTGCTTCCAAACTGTTCTGCTAATCACTTGTAAGCACTGAACACACAACTCACTGAAGTCTCATTTTATTGTTTGCATTTCAGAGGAACAATAATTCAAACAAACAAGAAGACATTTTAGAAAGTGTTGCAGAACAAATTTTTAGAACTCTCTCTTCTTAATAAAACCCAAACCAACTGAACCAGATAAAAACCAAAAACCAACAAGTAATAAACCCCCCAAACTAGAAACCAATCATGAAAAACACACACAGAGAAGGAGCTCTTTTTCTTAATTCCCACCCTAATTAGTGTCTGTCAAGAAAAGTTACAGGAGCACTGTATTATGTGGTGGGTGAGATATAAAGTGGTGGTGGTGAGGTGAAACCCAGGAGTGAAAAAGTTTTAATCCTTCCAAATCAGCACTTACAAATCAGAGACGCACAAACACAGGTAAACTAAGCTATCAATCTTTGCTCCTGCTGACAGAAATTCACTCCTTGTCACAGAATTTTTGAAGGGGTTCCCATCTGATTCCTTTAGGCTCTTACCTAGGCACATCCACTACCGTAATTTCTAACAGCAAGCAGAGCATAAAGATGCTGACAAGGTGGTGTTAGATAGTCAGCTAATATGTTCACATCACAGAACATCAGTACTAAACATTTTTTGGGTTTGTGTCTCTGAAAGCAGCAACCACTTGTGTGACACTGCAATTGATATTCTCTATGGGCACACAATACATCTGCATACACTTTATTTTCATATCTGAACTCAAACCAATAATACTCTATGAATGCATAATAAGAAAATTCTGTCTCAAGCATTATAAAGAACATGCCCTTGGATGTTGTTCTGTTCCTTTTCTATTTATCTGATCTAGCAAAGACTTTCACAGAAGTGATATTCTTTTATTAGAATTCATTAATAAATTATGAACTGACATCAGAAATCCCAGCAGCAGTCATTTGCATGACAGAAAACTTATACTGGCAGCACTTCATTTTCAACAAGGTCAAAAATCTCCATCAGGTAGTTCTACATCAAGTCTCGATGGTGAAGGATTTGGGCTGTATATTTTCATGGTAGAACTCTTTCATTAACAAAGAATAACCATTATGTTGTACATGAACAAGTGATGCAAAATATGCATTGAAGGTGATATCTAAAGAAAAAGAACAGCAACAGAAAATTCCCTTTACTGTTTCTGAAAGATGCACTTTTCCTATGCCCTATGAAGCACTGTCATTAGCTTTATATTACAGTTCTAGTGGGGGGAAAAATCTACTAAATATCATTTTTACCTTACCTTTAATATTACTTTCATAACCTTTAAATCAACAGATTATTCTTAATAAATATGGAACTAGGTCTTGCAGTCTTAATTTACTTTTCACTACTTAGAGTTCTTTTAGCTGATTGTATACTATTTGCTAAGCATGTCCTTTGATGCATAAACCAAAGAAACCTACCATACTGGCCCACAAACTGAAAGTTTGAAGTCAAACCATGGATTCTGACATTCATCAGAGCTGATAAAAAGCAACTGAGAAGGGTTTGAAATATTTTCACACTAGGATTTTTCTGAAAGACCTCTTCTGTTTTTATAATACTTTGTTTCCCTAACTCTTCTTTCTTTCCCCTTTTCAATGTTGCTGCTGAAAAGAGATGAATTTCAGAGATGGGAAAGATAAAAGATGGAGAATAAAAGGACAAAATTAAAATTTTTCAAATTCTATCAAGTACTCTAGAAACCATCTTTATCTCATTCTGGAGTAAAAAGAAGCGATAAAGGAGAATGCAACACTAGTCTCATATGAACCGATACAGGGCTCTTTCCCTTTTGTAGTGTAATTAATGAAATCTTCTCTTTGATACATTCTTCTCCATAAAACATCTGCACAAGATTTACACTTCTTGTTCATTTACAGTGTATAACAGTCAGATTTATGTGAAGGAAAGGCTCAGAGGAGTAAATGAGAAAAGCAAAAATGCCCAAGCTCTGTAGCATTTCTATCAGAGCATTGCTGAACCAGTCTTAAGTAGTGTCCCAAACTGATTGATATTAAATGTTTTGCTGATGTTATCCATTATGTAGGAAAATTATGAAACAATGAATTCTTCCTTGGGAGTGGACTCACAGTGACACCTCAGTTCTAGCACACAGTGAATCACAAACAGAGCTATGAATCCCTAAAATACAAATAACTGTATTTTACACTCCACTCACTGTACAACACATCCCACTAAAGCCTTAGCCCACCAACTATTTTCAAGTCCCAAATTACGGATCTTTGAGTGCATGTAGAGTGAGGTCTTAAAAAAATTCTACATTATTAATCATTACATTAGTAACTTTTAATCAAGGAACTCATCAAGAAAGTAGGACAAGGCCAGTCCGGTCAACCTGATGCTGATTATCACACAGATGCGTTATCATGCACTTTCCCAAGTGGTTTTGTTTGGATTTGAGAGCAAAATTATTTCCAGTATCAAACCATGTTTTTTCATGTTCAAAGCTCAAGCTAGCAACTGTGATTAGAACATGAAATGCAAATATTTCTGAAGAAATAAGATGAGGGGAACAATTCCATGATTTGTCATTGCCATCAACAGGCCTACCCAGTACTGTACAATTACTGTGGGTGAGGTGAGCAAGGCTAGGTACAAGTGAGGATCTTTGCTAGGCAAAATTTCTATTAATATACTTTCATTCTACTATGCATAGACACCCTTCAGATCAAGAGTCTCACCTCTAGAAGGATGAATTTCTAACACGCTATCCAACTGCAGACAAAAAATAGATAAAATAAGATATCTGCTTTCTAACCTAACAAATTGGTTGGAGAGTTTATTTCCTGATTTTCAGTGTTACACAGCTGCGTAACCTGGGTTACAACTTGGGTGAAAACCTTCTAAGCTGCAAGCAAGTGCAGTGAGAAAACAAGTTCAGTAGAGCTACATCGGGTAAGAAAAGCAAAATTAAAGACAGAAGCAAGAATGCTGACAGAGGTGGTCAATAGCTCAAAGATTCCAGAGGTAAAATTATTACAAATGTACAAAATGTTAAGGAAAAACGCAGTTAATTGGAAAATTGCTCCTCGGCAGCAGTGTTCTTCAGCCTATGGGACCAATCATAGGATGGGATCAATGGGACCAACCTTCCCCTCTGACTATGACTGCCATGCTTACCCAACTCATCAGGGGACTTAGTGTAGGGTGGCTAGCATATAAAAAATTAACCAGTATCTCAAAAGTTCCTATTATGTAATAATTAATTGGTTGCCTATTGTATCAGCTGAAACTTTCCACTTTCTATTCTTCAGCAGGGCAGAACTGCTTTTTAAAGAGTGCAGATAGGAAGGGTAACAATAATGTGAGCTGGGTTAAATGTGCCAGTGTCGCTGGCACATCATGGTTTGAACAATGACATTGAAAACTCACTTTCACTACCACAAAAACTAGCAGCCTTGGTATGTAGAGTGGTAGCTTCACTTGAAAATTTATTTTCTCTTTTTAAACTGCTGGAAATACATTCAATTTTTCAATTACAATGTTTATGAGAATTCATGGTAAGGCAAGAAGCTATATTCTGACAGAATTAAAAGAAAAGTCACTAATTCAAATGGATCTTTCACATCCACGTGTTGTTGCACCTTTCAGACATATCATAAGAGGGGAAAAAAAGTAAACAGGCCACAACAACAACCCCCAGACTCTTGGCCACCTTACCCAATACGGTTTTTTATATTCCAGAAACATAGTCCTCCAAACAAAAATTTTTCCAACTATCATCAGTATTTCTTATTCAGAAATTTGGCAGGTGCTGAGAACTTTAATGCTTGGCCCAGAAACCTTTGTCACTCATTCCAAATAAGAAAATCCACGTAAGTAAGCAGAAAATCAGTGGAAACCAGATTTGCAGACCTACTGCTGCATCTGTTTCACTAGGATTGCTCCAGACAGAACCTGCACCATAGCACATGCAATTTGAGTACTTAGCTCCACCCCCGCTACCAGTACTTGAGACTCTGCTCTTGAAAGCTCTTAGCATCCACAGAACTCAGTCTCACTCACTTTTGGGCTGATAGCTCCTCTGACACCCTTTCATTTCCTAAGACAAGGCACAGGGAACCACCTTGTATTCCTGATGAAGAACACCACACCAATTTTCCTCCCCTATTTCCTGCTTTTTCTCTATTCTCTCTTATCCCTAGTGCTCCTCTCATCTAAAAGTAAAACTGCAAGATAATGGAAGAACAAAGAAAACAACTTTAGTTCTTCAGCTAGTGCTTTCATTCCTCCTCCTCCTCCTTTTCCCCTCCCTGTCTTTTGGATGTTTAAATGGTTTTATGTTCTACTTAACTCTGTTTTCTGTTACTTCTGCCTCTCACTGTCAATGACCTTCATGGCAGGAAAAAAATCAGCTCATAGACATAAAAATCTGAAAAGATACACAGAGCATTTTGACCTCCTTTTGTTCTAAAATATTCTCTCTCTTTAGAGACACAAAACCTTCTTACTCCAAATGTAAATCTTAAAAGATATCAACAGGTTGTTCTTTTGCCTTTCAGATAAAGTATCATTAAGTACACAAAAAATTATGAGGTCTGTATTCCTCCCATCTTTTATTTCAGGGCTTTAAGTGTTTCTCAAGATAAAGTAATAAAGTTTTATTCTTTTTGCAATTTGTTTTTGGTCTGCTGAGACAAAATAAAATATTTGCAATATTTATTCCAAATTAGCTGTAACAACATGGTCTAAATAAAGACTGTTTCACAGCAGTCTATTACAAAGGACCATTTACGGTATTTTAAGTGCTGTTATTCTCAATTCTTCAACTTCTACAGAAACCAAGCTAACAATCTGCATAAGTTTCAACTTATAAAACCCTATCTAAAGGAGCACAGAGCTATCTTTGTCACAATATCCCACCATAAAGGTCAAAACTTCCTGACACAAATTAGTAATTACATATTTTCCACTGGTCTGACAAAGAAATAGTCTTCAGAAAGCAATTGGAGCACCCCACCAATTCATATTTCCAATAAATCACAGCTACTCTGAATGCTTTAGGTAGCAAAAGTGGTCTATACCTTGTTTTCATCTGAGTTGTCAAACATGAGAACATTATATTTACACAACTCTAAAAGGGTGTGGAAGACTAATGTAGTTGTTAAGGATACAAAAGTAGATATTAAGATGTGAAAGAAGGAAGGGATGCCTCCACATCCCTTCCCCTACACAGACTCCAAACTAGCCATGACACATTTACATGTATGGCATGTCACATATCAGGTACACGGAACCATTTTAAAGCACATTTCCCTGTCACAACCCAACACCGTTTTTCTGATGACGTATCCCTCCCTTTTGCCTAACCTGCCCTCTCATTTTCTATATATGCACCCAATTTCTGAATTGCCATTGAAGTGTTTTTATTTCAACCTTCAGCTCCTTCCCATGGTCTCTCAAGTGTAAAAATCCATACTCTCCATTACAAGCCTCACAGATGTTCCACAGTTCTGGTTTGCCTCCATCCATCCACCCATCAGAAGTACAAGATTTTTATCCCTCATTGCCTAGCAAGCTTCTTGCACCAAGGTAGAAATGTGACGCTGTCCTTGCAAACAAGGACACTCATCTTCATTTTCACATCCTCTGTGCAGACAGAGACTTTAGTGACTGGGATTACCTTGGACAAGCTTGTCTTCCAAACCCAGTCACTCATAGCTTTGCCTGACTGGCATACCTAGCCTTCTCCAAGGAAGAGAGAGCATTTCTCTGATAAAGATGCTGGTGTCACTGCCAAGATGAACTCAAAATTTGACTTCCACTGAATAGCTGGAGGATGCCCTTTCCCCAGTCAGACATCACTCCATCTGACACCCCCAATAAGTCACAGCTTTTGCTGCTCATCTTCTACTCCCCTGGCACCAAGTAGGCAAAATAAAATGTCTGCAAAAAACATGTTTTTCCTCAGGAATATGGGCAAAAAGCAATAAAAACGAATAAAAAAAAGACAACTAAGAGATACTGGTTGAAGAACGGAATAAGCAGAAAGGCCAAAATCAGATTTGTTCTGGGGTTGCTCATGTCACTCTAAATCATAGTCCAGATTTCCTTCACACAGAGGATGTACATTTGCTGTTCTCTCTTACTCTGTTGAATATTCTCAAAGATAGCTAGGAGTATTTCAGAATAAAACTGAAACATGAAGTCCTTCTCTTCACAACACGGCACTTATCCTCACAGACTGACAGATTGCCTAGAAATGTAGATGTTCTGTACAAAGCCAACTCATGTAAAAATTAATGTGCTATGCATAACCCAAAGGGACATAACATCACCCATAATCAACAGTCAGAAGCATAATGCATTAGTTGTAATGTTTTATGGAAGAAGTGACTGGTAAGATACTGAAGGAGCACTGTGTATGGTAATGTAAGAATAAGTATTTCAGTGCAATGCTCACTGTAGGGAAAAAAAAGTATAGGCTCAAAGCAGCACTTTTGCATCCCTCTCACTTCAGGAAAATTCAAGTTTAAAACAATATTCTGTGTTGAATACCAAGTAGATGAGCCTGTGAACCACAACAAAACATCCTTTTTGCATAAATGATTTTAAAATAGACATAGGCAGCAATACAGATTTTAGATGCTCATTTCATCATTTGTATTACCAGGGCCTCAAAGGTCTTTTAGTTGTTTGTTCCTAAACTAAAAACGAATCCAATTTTTGAAACCTTATTATATATAGCCAGTGAATTCTCCTCCTGAGTTAAGTCAAATTTCCTCTAGAGTCACACATTATTTCCTGCAGATGTCTCTGGGAGCCAGCTGTATGCTTCAGCAAATAGCATCAGGGGTTACCTGATATCTCAAGAGACAAAGCAGCCAAGGAATAAATCTCTACAAATGGAGGGAGTTTCTCTACCACAGGAGCAAAGGCCAAGTTTAACACTAAAAATCCAGTCAGCAGCCACATTATTTTCTATTCTGCAACCCCACAGACTTTCTATCTTTCCTCCCAAGAATGTGAGACCACTGAAAAACAGAACAGAAATGTCATGTATATCATCTGTGCAACTGCAGCTTATGGATGCTACTTTCACCTTTCTGACTTTCAATTCATTCACTTGGGAAAAAGTAGGAGAAATAAACACTTACTAAACAGTCAGTTTATAACAGAAATAGACATTTGTGAGAACTTCTAAAATAATGTGATTTTCTAACTTGAAACTTAGATAAAATTTAACCTGAACTAAGCTGAGTTAAAGGCAATGCCATAAACCTACTTGCTCAGAATACCACTGCTACTAGTATCAGTGCAAGTTCAAGGGAAAAGATTTTTAAAAAGCAGATTTTATTTTTTTCTCCCTGGAATTGGTTGATGAGTAGCTCGTGTTATGCCATAGGTCTTAGATAAAACTGAACTTGGCACCCATGAACCAGTGAAAAGCTCTTTTGCTAAATCTTGAAATGTAGTGTTTTCTCTATTAAAATAAAAGCCTTAGTCATCACTATATGGTAATTTGCATGCAGACAGCCTGAAATCGAATTGCTCTCAACACTTCAGTAAGAAACAAGTACTTCTTGCAATGGCTTATTCAAGAAGCATTTACTTAAATTCCTTAGGCACTATAGTGCATGAATGTTTCTCACCTATGGCACTTATTTTATTTTGTTTCCTTCTAATAGATAGCTGGCTCCTCCTAGAAGAGACTTTGTTTCTTTTTCTTAATTCACTTTTGAACTCTCCTTTTATTCACATACAGATTTTGGCCATTTCCTGAAATACAAGTTATCTAATTTTGTTGAAGTATTAAGAAGTCAGCTACCCATCCCAGTTATCAGTGAAATGAGTGATCTTCGCTGAAAATGAGGAGAGATACCGAGAATGGAGACTTTTACCACCTAGGTAAACAGAGAATTAGCAATTCCATGGAATCCTTTCACAGTGTGGCTTTGAGTGAATAGGTCTACTCTGGAAATCATAAATGTTCCTTTATGAAGACAGTGGTGAAACAGCCTTTTAAAAAATATTACTTTCAGAAGAAATTGTACTAGAATGCTTACAGTGAAATATTTTATGAATGGGTCAAAAAACTTCTTGACTTTTAAAATCAGTTCTAGAGGTACAATTAAGTTACTAGAGATTCTTTGAGGAGTTATTCTGAGTTTTGGGTTTTTTTCCTAGTCATTCCAGCATAAACACGGCATTATGAGTAGCTTGGGTGAGTTTTCTTTTGCAGTTAAGTAAACGACCATAACAACATCCAGTTGCCTGTAGACAGAAGACAAAAATTCTTCTGTATCAGATTTGTGCATACACAGAAAGTGACTAGGTCCCCACCCACACTGTCAATCACTCTAAGCTCTAGCTAGCAGACTGTTCTAAAGCTTGTTTATTGCAGAAAGAGGCAGTGCAGCAAAGATGTGATTAACGAGATGCACAGCATGAGAGGTACCATAAAGACCCTTTTAAGTAACATGCTGAAAAACAAAAAGATATTGTTCATTGAAAGAAAGCACATTGAATAAGGATATTTTTGATCTATCCCTTTTTTAATAGAAATGACTAAGCTTTCCAAGAAGCCAGACCTTCTTGCCATGACACCAAAACCAAATGTCCTGTAATAGCCAATAAAAGCAAGACCAGATGCAGTTATATAATTTGTAGCTGGTATGTTACACCACAGCCCTTTGGCAGATACCTAAATAAAACATTGCTTTGGTTCCATGAGATTCAGGCTTCAGGGAACACCCTGTGAACAGGTCCAATACGCATTAATCTAACCAACAAGCAATATTAATCTATAAACAAGAAAGTCAAAACTTTAAACTATCATATTCTATACCTTCCTAATTCTACTGACATTATCATTGCTATATAGACTATGAATTAAATCTTTTGTGGACAAAATATTTACAAACCAGACAACTGAATGAACGGCTGAGGGACATCGGGAAAATACGTTTCCTTTCTCAGTTGAAGGAAAAAATCCTTAGAACAGATATTGTGTCTATTAATACTGGCAAGTGAAATTAAGTGAAAAAATATTACATGCACGAAAATATTTTCAATATTGATGGCATGATACAAAAATATAACTTTTTCTTTCATAGAAGACACTTTCTAAAGATTTAAGCTACTGCCTCTTACAGGTTCAGAATAATGGTTCAGGAACAGGTTGATTGAAAAAATAACTCCAACTACTTCAGAAGCCATTTGAGATACCTTATTTATCTATCAAAAAAAGTAAGGAGATTTCATGCATCTTAAATCAGGTGTGTGTTTGTGTCGAACAAGACCAAATAAATAGATGCCTCTCTTAATTTAATCCACTTTAAGAATCATGTAGAATGATAAGGGCTGGGTTTTTCTCCCCCATAACTACTTCAGTTACAATAGTTGAATAAGCAATTTACTGGTCCTGTTCTTGCATAGCAAATGCTTTTAGTTTTTTCTCAGTATTTATCAAACATAACCACTGATGATTTAACTATATTGATAGATTCAAACCAAGTAGTTAAGTTTAATACCTGGATGATGTCGCAGTATGGTGCTCTTTGGTATTGTCTGTGTCCTTTTATAGGATTGAGGCCCATACTTCTACATCTTTCTCATGTACTCTCATGTTAACCAATAATAATGATTTTCTCTTTAGGTAATCCATTGAGGTAACCTGATATAGCAAATCTTTTTTCCACCCCTTTAAATTGAACAAGAATTTGAAGGAGGAGGGGAAAAAAACCCTAAAACCATCATCAAAATTATCATTACGAACTCCCACCTACATCTGACTTTGATTTTACATCGGAAGAGCTTCCTGTGGGCAGATAAGGATCACCAAGATAAGCCTTTTTGTGAACTTCTTTACATACAATCTCTAAATCTTCCTCTATAACATCCTTAAAACCATTCTGGAGTATTTCTACATTCTGTAAGCACAAATTCTGAAGTCACATAGCTATGAGGATAACTGAAGTAAGTATATCTTTTCCTCAGTAGGCAAGCCCCATTGACCCCACTGTTCCCTATCTCCTTTTGAAACCTTCAATCTGAGGATAGGTCTGTCAGTGCTACTGAAATCTGAAACTATTTCTGCTCAACACAAAGTTAAATGAGACCATTCCCTGGCTGAATGAAAATATGCTTCACATAATAAAATTCTTTGGATAAACTGAAAACCCTTGCTACAAATTAATTAAGAAATACCAAGTACTTGGGGCTACTGAGTGTAGGGGCATACACACTTTATTGCTAAGCATAGATTTAAAACTCTAATAATCGTAATAAAATAATTTTTCTTCTTCCACAAAATAAGAATATATGACTAAAAACAAAGGACAGACCTCAAGGCATTATCCTGTTTTAGATGTCTGATAGTCATAAATAACTGTGTCCCCTGCAATGTTATTAAATGTGCCAGTAAAATGCAAAAAAATGAAATCAGTGAAAGTGGGAGACACTACAGATTGCTAATGTTCAGGATTAAAGGAGTCCTGCTGTAATAAATGCATTCCCATATTCAGTGAGTAACAAGCACAACAGAGTTAAAACTGCCCTACATTGATTCTACCCTGAAGGTAAACCAACTACATTGCAATGCTATAAATGCCAGCCTGGAAACTATTGCTGTCTGGAAGCAAAAGCCACTGCATTCTAGTGACTGGAATTCAGTTTAGCTTGAAGAGACAAAGGCTGAATACAAATTTTACACTGCTGGAGATCAGCACTGCAAAGAGACAGCCATGTACACTTTTGCTAATACATAAAGACGAGGGAGAAACTGTGAAGGCTTGTACAAAACCTTATATCTATTACAGGATATACAACATAAAAAGCAAAAGAAATCCATAAGTCACCACACAATATTTGTCCATGGAAAACAAAAATCCTCAACTTGTTTTGATGTTTGCCCAGAAACATGATGTCTTATGTGACCCAAAAACAATCATGTATTCCATATCTTCTCTATACCCAAGATTATCAATGTCCCATCTCTTCAAAACCAAACAACCAGGGAAATTAACTTCTGTGCGTTACCTGGCCTTTATGGAGGGGAGGTGGACTGTGTGCCTTTAAAACAGGAATAGATATAAGGTTGTGTCCTCTTTCTGAGTCACAACCCAGGAAGCTGCATTTCACAATCCAAAATTACTTTGGGGCAGATTTCACAATACATGCTGCCTGCAGATACAGTGCCATGCCAGGAAAGTCGGACTCTTTGTCCATGAGTTCCAGCTGCTGCCCCAGTTCCAGCTACCTGCTGTCCTTGCCAAGGATGGCTTGGACTTGCAACTTGCTGGGAAGTCTCTTCCAGCAATTTTAGCAGCATTGGAGCCTTTTGGACAAAAACAGGTTTGTTTTTTTTCCCCCAGGTTTTCTTTTGTCCCTGTCCCCCATTGGTTGTTGTTTGCAGCAGGGAGTCGTGTAACCCCAGATGTTCAGTTGCTGTGCTGTTTTTCCTTTCTCTCTCTCCACCACATGGTCCAGAGACAGGGCTCCTCTGCCATATTGTGTTTGTCTTCTGGTCCATGCAGTCTGCTATGGTGGCTGCCATCTTGGGAAGAGGGAGCTTCTCTGCCATCTTGTTTTCTTTGTTCCCAGGGAGACCACAGGACTCCTTGGGATCTAATCGTGGTTTTACACAGAAATCAGACCCATGTAGGAAGGAGTCTTCTTGTGGCTAATGAGATAAACGACTGGCCAATTAAAATTTTAAAACAGGGAAATTTATTAACAAAAATAAACTGCAAAAAATAAGAGACCAAAAGTGGTGATCTGCTGACCTACAAGGCAATGGAAGCAGCCCTGCGTGCTTAGCCACAGGTCAGGGATACCTAGAGGAACACCTCCTGGGGCCCATGCAGCTGCTTTCATCCCCTTTGAATGTCAATCAAGATGCCTGGTTACATTTGGGTACTTTGGTCCAATCAGGGGTTGGATGTTCCCAGCCCACCCCTTTGCCCGCCCGTTTCAGGGTGATCTGCTCCCCCCCCATGGAGCATGCTCAGTTGTGAGATCAGGAGAGATCTCACCTTGACTGGCATCCTGATTGACATTTCTCATGGACCTTTCTGGAAATTCTTCTTCGTCAGCCATTTTGTCCATAGTTTTCTTATCATAGTTATTGAACATCATTATTTATATATAAAAGGGAAGGGATGAAGGAGGGGGAACATGACAACAATAACCAGAACATTATAACTTATTAAATAATTAACTAATCAACTTATTAAAGTGCCATAAACATTGTAACATCCATAATTAACCAATTAACTCATTAACATTACACAAACACTGCAACATCCATAACTTACTAACTCACCAATTAACTCATTAACATTCACACACAAAAGCCAACTTGTTATAACAGCTAAGATAATATATTATCATATCATATCATATCATATCATATCATATCAATGGTCCTTCTCTGCAGAGCTCCTCTCAATCCCCAGCCTGTGGTGGTATTTGGGGTTATTCTTCCCCAGGTGCAGGACCCTACACTTGCTTTTGTTTAGCCCCCTTAGATTTTTCTCTACCCAACACTGCCACCTCAGTGCATCAGTGCAAATTTCTGTATCTATATCAACATTCTTACTCTGAATTCAGCAGATCTTAAATTGAGATAATTTGGTAAGGTGATAGAAATGCTTCCAGATGGAATTGCCCACACAACAGCTTTATGACTGCAACTGCACCAGCAGAGTAGTACCAGTCCATTTCCAGAGAAGACAAACATTAACACTTGTAAAACAATCTAGGTCCATGGAAAGTCTCAAGAATAGAGACTTTAATCTTAATCACAATTAATCTGGTCAGGCCTGCTGAGGGGCTCTGTAGGGCTTTCCTTCCCTGCTGTAGACTTCTGGGAAGACAGTCAAGTTCCTATTTTCTCGATAAGAAAAAATCCCCAGAGGATACAATATTTTCTACATGCACTTTACTCTTCATTTATCTTTCCAGGAGATAATTGTCTTTGTCTTTCTTTTGAATGAGAATTTAAACAAACATCAGATGCTTATATTATAAGGATATCTTTAAAAAATAGTTAGATTTGAAGTACTAGTGATACCCCAGCAAAGTAGTATTATAAAGATAATGTTATGTTATCGTTATGGTACATTAAGTTATGGTATATTTTAAATAAATCAAAAATATTTTTTATAGGACATAGGCATGTATATTGATGAATAACTGTAGGAAACAGTACTTCACCTGGAGAGCTATTCAGCAAATCAGAAAGTTTCAGCTACATCCAGTTTTGGATAATATGTGTGCATGCATGCTGAAAGGAACCGAATCACAAGTAGTCGGTTCATCCAAGGAAGAGAGTTTTTTCTGTGAATTGTGTATTTTCTGAAAATGCCCATTAGTTTCCATTGCTTTGGTAAACCACTTAGGACACAAGTCTGCAGATAGAAAGTCAAACATAAATTTTTAAATAATGCAGTGTCTGCATTAATACAGAGTTAAACAGCATTAATGGAAGATTGCCATGAATCTTGTTTGAATTTTTAAAGCAATTTTTATCAATAAAAATGAAAGTGAGTAAGCAATTAACCAGCTAAGCAGTGGGTTCTGTCAGAAGGAATAATATTGCAACAATAATCTTTTCAAGATAAAGCTTAAATATTAAAAACAATAACCACTCTAATGATTATATATTTCCTCATTTGTGCAGTATAAAGACTGCCAGATTCTAAAAGTAGAAGCTTCACATGGGTTTTAGCAGGTGAAGTTTGACAGAATGTTGAGGCACATATTTGATGCTAATCAATAAATATTTGCTTTCAAATTTAACCATTAAGGACGACTTAAAAGCCCAAGAACTTTGAAATTAATGATACCAGGGGTCTCAGTTAATAAGACCAAAAATAATTCTGCAAAAAACATTACTAATAGAAAAGAAGAAAGTCTTCAAATGTTTAAATAATTTTCAGGCTCTGAAATCCCAAACAGTGGAGGAAGTAGAGATCAGAGTATTTTACTGATAAAAAAAAAAACAAACCTGACATAAAAAACAAGAAAAAAAAATCTTCTATCATAGGGAGAGATCCAAAGCCAATTCATGTCACTGGCAGCTTTCCCCTATGATTCTGGTGATCTTTGGGACAGATCCAAATGAGGCTAAATTCTTCCTTTTCTAATGTTATCTATGGAGACCACCACAACACAAAGGTAACTGGACATACAGGACATTATGTGAGTGCCAATGATGAATATATTGCAGTTTAAGATATGTTTTAAATGAAAGTTTGCAGCAATCTCCCTAGAACAGCTCTGAGCAGTTTTGCTTCAGGAAAAGAAGGTACCAGCATATGTTGTAAAAATAAGAAGAAACAAAAAATAGGAAGGCAGAAAATAAAAAAAGGCACACGTTTCTCTGAATGTATTTGGGTGAAAGAGGTGGCACTGCACAGTATGTATTTGTAGATTAGGTTATTAGAAGCATATGAAATATTTAGAAGTAATGAATTTAAATGCTATTTCTATATTACAGCAAATTAAATGTTGAATTTTTGAGACAGTTTAATGAAGTTGTATCTAGTTCTTTGTCATACTCATTTTTCAGAATACTTTTTTCTCATCTCCTTACAGTCTAGATGTTATGCTGAATGAGCACTGTCCTGACCAAAGGAATTAGCTATAAAATTTAGTTATGAATCACAGGTATCAATTACCACTGGGCTCAAACCCAGCAGCTAGCTCTATTTTATCATACTGCAAAAATTCCGACAGTGCCAGGAATGGCATATGTTTATTATCCTAATGATCAACTATTAATAAGATTTTTCACATCATCTAATATTTTACGTGACGTGCCTAACTTAGTTGAAATACTAGGTCAATACTTAGTCAAAATTAATCTTCCAAGATTAATTATCTCATTATTGGAGAAATAATCCAGGTGGGGTGATTTTGCCTAGCTGATTTTCACTTCCAACATGGAGCGCCAAGACAAGACATTTAGTTGTTTTGTTTTTGGGGGAGTGGCTACCAGTCACTAGCCCAGATCTGATGCTGCATTTATATACTGAGGCACCAGACTGTGAATGAGGCGTACATATCAGAAACTAGAAGTGAAATCCACCTTGTTCAGCCAGAACAAAGACTTTAAGAACTTAATTCTCGTTCCAAACAAGTGTTTTATTAACAAGTAACTGATCATGACATTGTGCTTGTCCTTCGCATATCAAGCTGACTTCTTCCTGTTGTGTCAATAAGTATTTTAGAGTCATTGTAAAAGAGATTTTGCATTTGTGCAAAATCAATTTCTTATTATTAAGCAGTGCCTTTTGCAAGCTTACTGGTGAATGTAGTTAACATCCTTCTACACTAGGGAAAGATGCTAAATTACTTTTCAGTTAGAAGCTGTGACTTACTCCTTATATCAATTTCAGGTGAGAGCTCAGAGATCCTGTGCCAAAAATCTTCATCTCATTTTGCTTGATAAGTATGTCTCAATCATTGTTGAAAATGGCTGACTAAGAGTCCTTCTCCAATTCTAGCAAGGACTATTGTATGACTATATTGACAGTGCTAGTTCTCCCTTGCTTATTAAAGGCTCATCCTCAAAAACCCAAGACAATCATCACCATATTGGAAGTCAACAGAAGCTAAGAGAGATGCATCTGGAGGCAGAAGTTATAGAAATGAACCTCAAAAAAGGCCCAAGGTTGGTATTGCATTTGAAAACATGAGTAACTTCAATCAGCGAAAAATGTTCACAGGATTATTCAAATAGGGACATGGGATGAGGTAGCCAGAGCAGCTAAGTCAATGTGATAGCAGTTAATGAAAACACTCTCTTTCATTGCTCAAAAAGAAGTGTATGGGCTGAAAAAGCTTCCTGAACTGGTTTTCAGAACAGACTTTTGTCTATTTCATTCCTTATACAAGAAAAGTTTGTAGCATACAAAAAACCACACTTTTATACAATATATGTCAGTTCTCCAAAAGGGATGGAAGTATCATACACTGCATAAGATTCAATCAACTGTAAAATAGTATCGATATACATATTTGCATTTTCAGAAGTCAAATTGTTTAAACAATTCTTCAATAGATATGTATTGTCTCCAAGATGTTTGAAATTATATCAAAATTTGTCTCTTTGGGGAACAAGTGTTAAGAGCTATTGAAAAGAAAACCACAACAGAAAAACGAGCAACATTTTTAAAGGAGAACAGGGGACTATATACTATACAACCCTAAGCAATGCTGCATCCTGTTTTTTTGAACTTCATATTTTCTCTTGCTTCCATATGCCTTTCATTTTATTTCCTATATATTTGGTTTTGAATAATCCAAAATATCAGGCCCAGACTAGGAGAAAACTTTTCCAATGTCAAGAGAGAAAGGACTATTCTCTGGTTTCAGCTGAATTCAAAACAAACAAAAATGTGCGCTAAAAAATTTATCTTGATTTGTCAAAAAAAAGAAAATGAACAAAACAGCTAAAAAGAAGAAAAACAAGATTAATTTTGATCCATAAATGAAGGTGTCTGAGGCCTTAAAAAGATTCCTCAAGTTTACTAAGGCTCAGATTCAGAGATGAGTCATGTCAGGTTTGATTTTTAAAACAAACTATCAAATGTATGGTTCTATAAAATACAGCAATTTTTATCAGTGAAATTTCATCTTAGCTTTGGGGCTGTTCAGCCTGGTAAAAGCTCAAGAGAAACCTTATAGCAACATTCCAATACCTAAAGAGAGCCTACAAGAAAGCTCGAGAGGGACTTTTCACAATGACATCTAGCGATAGGACAAGTGGAAATAGCTTTAGACAATAAAAAGATAGGTTTGGATTACATATTAAGAAGAAATTCTTTACTGCGAGGGGTGGGACACTGTAACAGGTTTCTTAGAGAAGCTGTGGATGTGCCATCCCTGGTAGCATTCCATGACAGGTTAGATTGGGGTTTGAGCAACCTGCTCTACGGGAAGGTGTCCCTGCTCATGGCTGGGGCTTGAAACTAGGTAATTCTTGAGGCACCTTCCAACCCAAATCATTCTATGATCCTGTGAACTGAAAGTGAAGAAAGAAAAAATTAATACATTTCTGGATGTCATTGTTTCTAGAACACAAACAACATTTCCAATTACTCAAGACATTTACATCTATTATCTTCCTCACTGCATAAGCCAAAATAACAGAATTATAGATCCATGTACATATACATGATAATTTGCAAAATAAGATTGTATCTTATTTTCAGTAAATGCACTACTCAAATTCAAAAGAGTGTTAACACATGCACATTCAGTAAAAAGCCAGAAACACATTGCCTTATTTTAGTATGTATTATTTCCGTGAGAAGTTAGTAGTAAAGACTCAACTGCTGGTGACAATCCTGGAATACAGGATCTACATATATTATAATATATTGGACAAGGGTGCTGCTAGTTAATCAGATGGAGATTTGCTAATAAATATTGCTTACTGTTTATAATTAAATTGATTGTATTTGCACTTCATAAAGAGAAATATAAATAAGCTGCATGAGCATTGCATATTCCCACAAGCTGTCAGCAAAAGAAGCCTCTACTATTATTAGGTTTCTAGTACCCAGTAAACTCAAGTTCAGTATTGTTCTGCAGCTATTGTAAGAGATTATTACATCTTCTGTTCAATTATCAACACTTTTATTGCTCTGTTCACTAAACCAGCTTGTCCTGCACATGCTTCTTTGGAGTCAGATCCCCAGAAGGCATTCCTGTATTAATGGGACTATCACAGTCTACAAACCTGCAAAAAGTTCTGTCTTTCCTACATAAATTAAATCTGCTCATACATTCTCCAACATAATAGTCATTGATGTTCCTTACCAGACCTATTTCCATTTAAACTGAAAAAGGATAAAAATTACCAATTTTATATACTATCCTACACTGACAGCCTTTAGAGCAAATTCTCCAAAAAGCTTTAAGAGGGTGCTCAATAAACTCTTCTGGGAGAAAAAAGTTGATCTCTGTTATGGATTTCCTCCCTACTCTTTTTCCAGTGGACGTCAGATGTGGGTACAGTTTACTCACGTATTTTCTTTCACCTCACTCACCTTTTCTTTCATTGAAATACAATGTTGCATTTTCTACGGAAGAAATGTATCCTTGCTCTCTCTTCATTTCATGTATATGCCATGGGCACAGCCTTTATTGAATTTTTTTTTAAAAAACAAAAAACACAACCCCAAATATGCAAAACTGCATCTCCTACTGAAGTAGCCTACTGAAACAGGCCACTTCTCATCAGAAAGATATAAGTCCAGTTAGAAAAGGCTAAAGATAGATATTTGTTAGCTGGATGAGTTGCCAGTTGAGTGCATTTACTTCTGTGGAACCCTTAAGATTAGCCATGATAGAAGCAAAGCTCAAGTACTTTTGGACATTTTGTGACCATAAACATATCTGAAAACACCATGGATTTTTCTTTTATTGTGCCTTAACATTGAAGAATGCCTCTTTTTGATGACTGAGCGTTATGTGCAGAGCTCAAAAGAAGATGAAGTTGGAGTGGGGCAGCTTTTAGTGCTTCACTGCATCAGGGAACTAGTGCTTGCTCTTTCCTACGGACCCCTTCTTTTTGTTCAACACAAACTGATTTTTAGTGACAAGCTGACTTTAAATAGTTCAGTAGCTATTTCAAGAATGAAGCAAATCAACCAATCATTCAGAGTATTTAATCTCTCCAACAACCTATATTATACCACCACAGACATTTCATGTTCTAGTGCTTCATAACTCAAACCTCCTGGATGTGAAAGCTGACAGTAAGAGCTTTATTTGCATATTATAACTATGACAGAGTAGTGCTATATTATATAATTTTAAAAAATCTTAAAAAATTAATAAAATTAAATATTTCTTGGTAACACAAACAAATTTACCATTTTATATTTCTAATTAGTTTAGAGACATTATAATACATATAAAAGGTTTCCCACCAAGTCCGTCATCTTTACCTTTTTAAAGTCTAAATAACAGAAAAGTGTGTTTGCATCTTGCTGCAATTTTTGCTGGAATTTACTAATTATTTTTATATTGCGCACCCAGTTGGGGTAATCCAGTCATTGGATTAGCCAAAAGAATTGATACTACTTTATCCCAGAAATTCCCTTGAATACTCTCTTCTTTTTCTATCCACTGATTCCCAGTTGACTACTGTAGATGATGTTGAGTGTCAGTAGTTCACTTAATAAAATTCAATATACACTTGGGCATCTGTGCCCCCAGTACCTCCAGTACTTGCTTTCAGCCCCAGTGGAAATTAATTGTTCTTTGGCTGTTTCTCAAACTTTCCTCATTGGTAAGTGTCCTTTCTTATCTGCTCTTACCTGTTTCTTGTCTGTTATACTGATAAGTCTTCATCTTAAAACTCTGCATTAGCACTGACTTTATATTACCAATTAAAAATCTCACTTTTCTTCTTTTAGCAAATACTTGGACTTTAAAATACTGTTGTATTTACTTTGGACACCTTACCTAATCATTGCATCATTACTTTGTCAGATCTGCAAAGGACAACAACATGCTGAAAAACAGTGAAGCATTCTGTTCTTTTCTTTTGTCCTCTCCCCTCTCCAGCTGATTTTATATCCTATAATAGATATAATCAGAGAGACTAGATACTTCAGAAATTCTGACTGCCCTTCCACTGCTGGTACTACAAGCATATTTCCTCATTTCTCATTCTATGGCAATACCAAACACTACCAGAGAGAAACATAGTCCACTTTCATTTCAGTGAGTGCTCATATTGAGCTATTCTGTTCTATGATTCTTCTTCCATATTTACTCATGGCCATTATTGTTAAAACCTTAGCTTCAAATCCAGAAACCTGACACAGGATCCACAATACTGGCTGTGAAATTGCATTTCTAGACTTACAAAGATGGTATTTTTTACAATGAGGGTGGTAAAATACTGGAACAGGTTTCCCAGTGAGTTGATAGATGCCACATCCCTGGAAACGTTCAAGGTCAGACTGGAGGATGCTCTGAGCTACATGACCTACTTGAAGGTGTCCCTGATCATTACAGTGGTTGGATTAGATGACCTTTTTAGGTGTCCTCCAATCCAAATTATTTTACAATTTTATGAAACTCACCTTATGCCTTCTTCTGTGAATGTTCCTCAGACAGCTACCTTTCCCATTGAGAAGTTGTATATAATTCATTCTTCCTTTAAGTTTTGCTCAAGTTGCCCCAGCCTTTCTTCCCATCAGCAAAGAAGAGATGATCAACATGGACTTTTTCAGTTCTGCAGTCCAATAGTTCATCAATAAAATCATTGTCATCCTGCTGATGATATTTCAGATAAGAATGCCAGAATGTGAAAGTAGAAGTGCAAGAAAAGATGTACAACAGTGAGTAGGAAGAAAAGTAAATATTTATATTACCACAATAATTATTTATTTTTCTTCTTTCCCACCAACCCTAACATAAAAAAAAAAAAAAATTAAAAAAGGAAAAATAAATCTGAGACCTCCCAAGGCTTTTCATTTGAAAAAGTTGCCAAGCAAAGAGCAAACCACATGTGGTTCCATTTTGAGAAATTGTATTAAACCCTACCCCCAAGCAGCCTCAGGTTTGCCCATGCTGTTTCCCAGATGGTTTCTTTGAGGCGCTTCACACCCAAACATGGATTCTGAGTCACTGTCAGCACACAATACATCCATCTGCCCCAAAACACTGAACTCTTCCCCATCCCCGTCCCTGCCTCCAAAAAAGACACCAGTGGCCTGATGGTTTTCACAGTTCTGCTCTGGAATCCAGCCATCTCACTGCTTGTGTGACACTTACCAGTTATCCAAGTCTCTCAGCCACCACATAAAAATAGCTCAGAATGGACACTTTTTTGTGGTCTTTGTATTAAGGCAGGAATTTTTATACACTTGGGTGTTTTGATGGCTAGGTTTCTATCATGTCTTTGGTTTTGAAATACTGACAAATATATTCCATCGAAGCCTTCCTTGCCTTCCAGATACAAGAATTAGGGCAGCTGATAGGTAGAAAAAGAAGAAAGATGAGACCAACCTCACAACTGAGAATCAGTCAGGTTCACAATTCTGTCCAGGTGAATGGAGACACTCACATACACACACATTGGAGAAAGAAAACTAGAAAAAAAAAAGAAATCTATTACTCTAAAGCAGGCACTTCTGTCATTGAAAGTATCATCTAATACCAAATGTTGAATTAAAAGACACAACACTCAAAAGAAAAAATAAACTAGTTTCAGTACTGCATATCACAAGATACATAAGTATTTGAGTTTGAATAATAATGTTAATATTAGGAAAACTATAGCATAATCAGCTGTGCTTCATTACACAATTTTACTGTAGCTGCAGCAGTATTTCATTTTGATATAATTACAGAGACATTTAGCACTTTGAAGCAAAAAACAATTTTTCATTTTGTATGCAAAGCCATTTTTTACATCCTTATTGGCAATGCTATTGGAAATATTAAATCTCAAATCAGTCATATACAGTAAAAGATCCAAGTAAGACAATTATAAAACCCATTTTAAACATCTCTTCATAGAAGAGTATTCAAAAATTCAATGTTTTTAGTAAGAACTCAATGTCAACAAGTGGGAAATATTGCAGAGACCAAACCTCCCTAGAAACACTCTTCACACTAACATACATTCAGTCATAGAATGTCCTGAGTTGGAAGGGACACACAAAGATCATTGAAGCCCAACTCCTAATGTCAATCATGCCTGTGAAAGTGAATTTAGTAGCAGTATGACAAATAATTTGTACTCGTTTGGCCTTGCAATAAAGCAATGCAACAAAGACTCTTGGAGATATTCTGGCTCCTCTACAGTCCACAGAAAAGGCTGGTTGAGGTCTATTTAATTGTAGTTTTGGTGCTGGGTTTTGTGGGTTTATTGGTTTGGTTTTTTGGTTTTTTGTTTGTTTTTCTTTTTTGTTGGTTTTTTGGGAGGGAGGTTGGCTTTCTTTTTCTTTGTTTGAGTTTAGATGCATTAAAAAAACCAAAAAACGAAGGCAAACATTAAAAAAAAATTTCCTACCACCCTCAACACAGATCTTCCCTTTCTAACTCCTTTCCTGTGCATACACACAAGATTAGTTCATGAAGCTAAAATTTGCCTCTGTGTCTACTTTGAAGTTTTTTGTATTTCTTAAATCTTGTACTTTGCAGTTCCATGTATACAAAACCATGTAAAATTTTCAGTAAGAATTTCAGTAAAAATTTCCAAAAATAGACTTATAATGAACAAATACAAAAATAGCACAAATGTAGATTTTCAAAAGGCACAAAATCTTCCTGACTTTTTCCAGTTGACTTAGAAAAATGGCTAAACTTTCCCTGAGAAGAATATTTTCTCCACTATTATTTACTGATTCTGTCAAAATCAGAAGTTTTACACTGGTGAAAATTACTATATAGGGCACAAATAAAACCCATATGTTATTGCAATGGGCTTCTTAGAAAGAACATATTTTAAGAAATAGAATTCACAAAAGTAGCATTTTAAGCTCTTTGGTGAAAATAGTTTCCCAAATTCAACTTGAACTTGAGGTACCGTTCTGGATATATTGAATGACGGTGTACAAATAGAATACAGGACACATGTATGCTACATAAAGAAAACCTTCTTTCTTTAATCTTGCATTAGTAGGAACTGCTGTGATGCAGTTGCCACTGAGAAGTCTCAGTTCAAAAGCAGGGAAGAGGCGGGGGACTGGAAGAAAAGCACTTCGTGAATATCTCTCCTGCCAGGACCAATCATCCATCCTTTATTTTACAGAACATGTCATACAGTGATGAGAATAGTATGTCCTGTGTCAAATCAATGAAGCAAGCACTTTGTCCTGTGCTTCAGCAACCATCATGAAAGATTAATCTGCACAGCACGTACCCACACTTCAGGAGAATTATATTCCCTGGGAGCAGATTCTTGATTGTCTCTACTCCAGGTAGCACAGACAGGGGGCACCTCCAAGCAAGTTGGGGCCGGCTGGGATGCTATAGCCCCAGACAGAGTTCAAAACAAGGCTTACTGACTATCCCACCCTCACACAGATTTCTACAATGTCTCAACAGGTTTATTCTTTGAGAATTTGTCCTATTCGTTAGGGCTTCAAAATTGAATTAAATATCTATTACTATAAACATTCCTAATTTTTCTTGCTACATTTGTCTACTAAGTCTTCATTAATTAGTGGTGAAGGTGTGGTGCAGGTATCAGTGCACAATTATGTCATCTTCAGCCACTTACTATGACAGCTGAATGTATTTTTTTTAAATAAAATTGATTTACTAGATTATTGCACATTACCCTTTACATCAGGTGTGTCACATGCAAATTCAGAGATTGATAGCACATTAAACTGGTACTTCATTGTTTTCAAAGGGGACAGAAGATACAGTTTTCTTGTCTGGACTTAGAATCAGTGCTTGAGAAAATAGAAAGAAACTTCAAGCACTTCTTACCTTCTCTGTTTCTTTATATATTAGTTTTCAAATTCAAAGAAAACTGCAATATTTTTAGTTTTAACAGTGAAATCTAATAAGCTATTTTCTTCCTGATATTGCATTAAGCATTGGAAATTAAAGGGCAGAAAGTTATAGAGGCTTAATTTAGGTGTCAAAAATAATCCTCAGCAGAAAAATGACAATTCACATAAGCAACTTGGAGAGAACACTGCAAAATAAACAAGTATCTATAATCTGTTTGCATTCTACTGTCTCTAAGATGTGGTTCTGGCTGTCTGTACTGCTACTAGAGCAGTAAAGTATCACTGTACAAACCTGCTCCTGAATTATACTACCATATATTTCCTAATAATGATAACATATTTATATATTAGCATTATATATAGTTTGTATATTTACAATATATGTTTAGAATACTGTAATAATAATATTATACAATACAATAACAATAACACAATATTATATGTTAGCATTATATGTGGTTTGTAGTTCTTCTCTCACAATCTTCACATCCAGGGTAAACCTGATCTTCATTAATATGAGCCGTCTGCCTCCTTGATTTCTCCATCTGCTCTGCTACTTTCAACTTTGGATTGTTTTTCTAGCACTACAGGGAAAGATAATATGCCAATGCTTTTATAAAACTTATTCAAATTTTTATAGGAGTAAGAAATAAAAAGCATACAATGTGTGTTAACAACTAATTGTTGATTCTGAAAATTTAATCTGAGGCAAGTGTGAGATTGCTTATTACATTTTACAGAGAATTTTACCAAGTCTCTGTTTTTTTTTTAGAACATGTTATTTAACATGTTCATCTACCTTCTATCTTTGGTTAATTTATTCTGTCATTCTTCTTTCCATTCCTTTTGTAATTTTTCCTTAAAATGCATTACCTCTCCACACCATAATCTTGTGTGAAGGCTCTGCTAAGATAGCTAGCTAGTATGAGGGGACCCTTCAGGTAAGCCTCCAGGTTGTCTCTGTTTCTGGCACAAGAAAGAGGAACTATCCATCCAGAGCAGGTCACCTATTTTGTCTCTCCAGCACAAAGGAAAATTGCCATTTCTGGCATCCTGGGAGACAGGCATTCACCATGTACCTCACTGTTTAAGTTATCTGATGAAAGTCAGATATGACACTGTTGTTTAATTGACCTTCCAAAGAGAAACACCAATGAAACTTAGCTGAAAATAATTCTGTTTCGTGACTTCAAAACCACCAAAGCCCATTATTTCAGTGAAATCTGTTCATCTATTTTTGTAGCATGACAGTGTTAATTCTTGTGAGGGGCCATTTCAGGAGCAATAGGTGGAATGGAAGGAGCCTACATTGGGGCTCTTTTCATTGAATGTACATGAGATGCTGTGCATAATGGGAGAACCAAAAAAACAGTTGGGGCTGAAACTTTTTGTATGTTTACAACTTTAATTAAAGATGGTATACCAAAAGATCTTCACTTTAGTATGTGAATTATCACTAATAAAGGAAGACAGTGTAATGCAAACTGTTTGTTTACAGAAACTTTTAGTCAGGTTAGAGTAGAACTGGCATTTTCATCAAAAAAGAATGTTGGATCCTGTCTGTATACAAATCTGTGTGCACCATCACTCCTTCCAGGAATAAGGCTCTCACTCCTGGAGATGCTCCCATAAATGGAAATCACCAAACCAGCTGTTTTCCAGACAGAGATACAGAATTGTTTATTCATGCAGCCATCACACTATGAGGTCAGCATTTATATGCTATATACACGAGTTCTATTACCCCTCCAAAGCATATGCAATTATAGTTCTCTTGACTGGGACACATAAAGTAAAGATATTGTTGCTCAGTACCACAAACTCCAGATGGTTGTTATCAAAGGGCTTATGCTTAGTTCGTAAGTGATGACACAAAAATAAAGCCACAGCATGCCCTGAATAATTTCTTGTTCTGAAAGGTTCTCAGGGCACAGCTCCTCTTCTGCATAAAAGTAAGAAGTACCTACCAAAACTGATATGACAAAACCAACAAGAGAATACTCTAGAAATGACAGACAGCCATCACCACCTAACCTAGGAGTTCAACTACTGCTAACAGTTCACGTCCAAGACAAGCTGAAGAGCACTCACCAACTACTCTCTGGTTCTGAGGGCACTTACACAGAACATATGCTTTGTTGTGTCTCTCCTTTGCTGCAGTTGTGCCTCTGAATACACCCAAGTTTGCATATTGCATGTTTATTGATAAGCAGCTCCAGGTTCAGCTTACCTATAAGTCCAAATTTAAAAAAAAAAAAAAAAAAGTCTCTTCACCTCCAAATCTCCAGATTCCTCAAGGGAGTCAAAATTGTACCAAAGACAGAGCAGAACAAATCTCTACAGTCACAGAAAGCCAGAGGGGAAATTACAGCGAGACTTAAGTGCAAATCAGACAGAACAAGTAAAACTATTATTTTCTGACACTGTTTCTGGAAGCAGTCACCTGCAAAATAGGCTTCTAAATTATAACTTTCAAGAACAACCAGGACCATGTTCTTGCCTACAAGCTCTGAGTAAAACATGAGCAGAAGGGTGCTGAAGATTTACCCTGTACTGCAGCCCCTGTGATCAGCTGGGTCTGCTGCAGGTGGCCCACAGGTTCCAGGTCCTTTCTGTCATTTCACCTTGCTGAGTGAGCAGTTCCTCCTTAAATTTCTGTTAACCCCTTTATCAAAAGGAGCGCTTTTCTATTTAGTGCTGTAGCATGGCTGCAATCTTAATCTTCCTGGGAAAAGCATTATTCTATTCCTGCAGTAGCTACCGAATACTTATTTTTACACCTCCTGGCACTGCTTCCTGGCAGGAACTGCTGACTTTAGCAATATAATCTGAAGCCAGAAGTGGGGTCGGAAAAGAGCAGAAATCTAATGTCTCCAATTGTGATGCTAATTAGAAAACAGAAAGAATTGTCTCTCTTTGTAGGCCATGCCATATTTTAGACTCAAATGTAGCAAGCTGATGGATGTGAGAAGACTCCCCTGTGACTTCCCAGAACTATAGGAAAAAAAGGAAAACAACTGTGCAGAACAGTTTGAGTAATTAGGGGCCTTAATTAGAAAGTGGAACTATGCTTCTCGAATCCATATAATTTTGCCTGGTTTGCACTAGGAAATGTGTCTCCTAGTTTTTAACTCCAGGTTGTCTTCCAACAAAGCTTTCTGCTTTTAAATATGACTATTAAATTAAATTGCTGTGTATTTAAGACTTAAAGCTTAATTCAACACATTATTTAAGTATGTGTTAATTCTAATCACATGTCTTGTCTCATGCATTAATGGGATATTTCACCTGGTCACAGTTAAACGCTCTTTAAGTGCTTACCTTAAACCTTTAAGTCAGGCATAAGATGAGAATCAGTCCTTATGTCTTCTCATATTTCTGTTTCATCTTCTCCCTTCAGAAAAAAAAAGTAGAGTAGCAGTAGTTCACTGGTTGTCAAAAAATTCCCATTCCTGTTTCTTTTTAGATCCTGTTTATTTCTGTTCCCCTCTGATTATTTGCATTCCTTTTAATTTTTTTTAATTATTTTCCATTCAAAACATAGCAATGAGTTATAAATACACATTTTAAATAATTGTCTGGATAGGCAGGACATTTACAAACCCTTCTGACATAACCCTTAATGTCAATATAAGACATTTATTAAGGGAAACTGATATGTGCTAAGATATTGCTGTGCATTTGCCTATGTTCTGATTCTTTAATGTCTGAAAAGCAGAAGGAAAAAAACACTCTGAGACAACCTGCATATTTGTTGTGGTACTCCAGTGTCAGAAATGTCCAGAGTCCTTTCATTAATTGAGATAATTGTAAAAATATCCTATTTGCTTCTTTGAATTCGAACAGTGACATCTATCATTGAAAAAGGTTTTCTGATTGTACATAAGGAAGCTATCTGAAAATTAAGCTAGTAAATATTTTATACAGTAGCCTCTTTGAGTACCTTTCAAATTCTCAGACAAGCACTAAATCAAAGTAACAACCTATCCAAATGGGAGCAAAATATGTTTTCAAGCATTGCTCATACTTTCAGAAAGAGCATTGCTCAAGGCCGTGTCTGAATCTGCGTTCACGCACACACACACGCACACACACATCTCTACCATGGGTCATGCAAGAACTGGATGGAGTTAAAGCAGATTAAAGTAACCTGGCTAAGAAAACTTCTGTGAATACCTAGTGGCTTTAACGATGTTTTATTTTAAGTGTAAGCATTGCCAATACCTCTGTGGGAAAAGGAAAAAAACTTTCATGATACTTTCTCTCAATCTAGAAAACTATTAGATGTGAAATCTTTCACTGAATCAGAACAACGATAAGACTCATGTAATTGCTAAAAGGATTGCCACCTAAAGCCACAACTCTAAAAAAGAACTGGATGAAATTAAAACAGAGGAAGATACTGGTTCTTATAATCTGAAGTCTCCTTTGAAAAATTTGGAGTATTTATTTTTCAAATTGTGTTCAGGCCTAAATCCTGATTTTCTGTCTCCTGTGTTGCTGAGAATAAAAGATGGAAAGAGAATAAAATATAGGACTATGAGAAAGACTCAAGAGTTTCAATATCTGAAGTGTCCTATTTTTAACTAATGTTGTTCCTGGAAAAGAAAAAAAAGATAGAAAATAACTATCTATAGCAACCACCCTTAATTAAACAGAGTGAATATTGTATTTTTTCAAAAGCTTTTATATTTATAAAATAGTTTGATAATTTACTGTAGACTGGAAGTCAATATCACAACCAAAAAAATCTGGTTTTCATCTCTACATGAAAATTGGCCTCTCAAGAAAAACTATGTTTCTCAATACATATAATTTCTTAATACAATGTAAAGTGACGCAAAAAAACCACAGGTCATAAGGAAATTCAGACTATAATATATACACATATACTTTATATTGCATCAGAGTAGTCATTATCTTTCCTTTTATTGGAATATTTATGTTTTGAAATATGCCCAGTAAGTTTACAAATATTATTGGCACACCCCTAATGTATTATTGGCACACCAGTACTGGTAGTTAGTGATAGCCTTTGTGTTGAAAATAAGACAAATAAAAAACCTCTAATGTAGTAACAAACTGTGAAGTGGAGTCTAAGTAATGAATGCTTAACAGTAGTTTTATTGCAGTGGGAATGGAAGAATTTATTTTGAGACTACAGTGTCTGCTTGCAATACTTCTCTATCTCTTAGCATGTTGACGAGTAAAAGCAACTTCTTGTATTTTTTCACCACATCACCACTAAGGCTTCTTTGCAAGCTTCCAAGCATGAAAATTACCCTGAAGCTGCTGGGAAGAGCAACCACTGTGTATTTTGCACCTTCCTAAGCTGGCAGAGACACCCAGATGTGAAGCAGGGAGCTTTGCTCCCTCTGACATCTTCATTCTTCACTACGCACCTGTCCTGTGCACTGAAACAGAGAAGAGCCCAAGCCTGAAAAGTAATATGTAATTATACAATTAAGAAATATAAAGTATTCAGGGGCATATAGGAGGCAAAAAGCTTGGTGTTCTCTTTCAAGTGCACATTAATGAAAACTAGTGATTGAAGTACAACTTGAAACTTCCACCACATAAAATTATGATGTCAACTAAGCCAGAGAGTCTTTTGATCTGCCACTATGGCAAATGCCTGGGAAGGTGACAGCTTGACTGTCTTTTGTCACAGGCCACGTTAAGTGCCATTACCCTCAATTTCCCCTGAGCTAAGAATGCAGCTACTGTGGCCCAGTTGATGCGCAGTAACTAACTGCAAGCAGCAGCTTGAATGTGAACTTGACCTGTCATAACTTCCTTTTAATGCCCTTCTTCACAGTTTTTGCTCTGGGATTATTTTAGTTTTCTGCAGGGGAGGAAAGTAGTGCCATTTTCTTGTTTCTGTTTTCACATGAATACAAATGCACAGCTATTCTGTACAGCTGCTGTGAAGTGTGCCATGCTATTTTAACTAGCAGCAGAAGGACCGTTATTTTAGAGGGGAGAATATGATCACACTGTGCACTGGATTCAGAGGAAATGCAGCACGAGACTCTTGGGTCTGCAGGCTTAAGAGAGGATGTGTCCCAGATTTTCTCATCCAGACAAAATAGCAGGCAGAGCTTGGGAAATGCCACATGCAGGGCTCTGGTGAGGGCAGCCCTCAGGCTCTGCTTTCTCCTGCCTCCTTTCTCCACCCTGAGCTCCATATGTGATTCTTCACCACGAAGAGATAGGTCAGCCTGCAGAACTCAGATGCCCACTCTGTCTTCCGTGACAATGCAGCAAAATTTATGAGCCCTGAAAGCTACGCTGTAAAAGGTTGTGGCTGTCTGATGCGGAGCCAGACCATTCTGCACATCTGTGCCTGCCGTTTACATTGTGGCTTTTTTCTCACTAATACGTAAGACAGAAGGGATAGCTACATAGCTTGGATGGAGAGGAATTTCATGTGACATATTAAAAACACCCCAAAGGCTTGTGGCCATCACTGGAAAAGCTGGAGGAACTCAGAAATCAAAGAAGAACCTGTTATAAGGGAAAATATCACACAACTTCAATGCATAGTCACCATCCATTATGACGACCATTAATGTAACAATTTTCAGTAGGTCTCAGGTAGTACTTTAGCTTTGAAAGTGCACATCTCACCGTAAAAACCAGAGATTATATGTCATTCTCTTCAATGACACAATGATTTGTTTGTCTCAGTATTATTCTTCAGGCGCTGTCGTCTTTCCTTATCATATTCAATTTTCATTAAAAAAAGAAAAAAGTAATGTTGGATGGCTGATATGGCTAGAAGTTATTATTTTCTGAAAATGAAAGGTAATTTCATTTTAAAACTCATTGTGGCATTTACCCCAAAGCTATTGAAATGTGTAGAAGGAGGAGGGGGTAAAATTATCTTTGTAGCTTTATAGTTCCATTACTATAAGTTTCAAGAAAAATAAATAAACTTTAACAGCGTTTTACTATGGAAACAGGACATTTAGTCTCAGTGGGTATTCTGAGTGCTGCATTTTAAATTTGATTTTTTTTTTTTTCAAATGGGCCTGTGGGGTAAAATGATCAGGATGAAAGGATAGGTCTGGAACTTCAGAATCATTTTAACAGCAGTTGCCAAACTTTTGAAGCCTCCATGAAACACAGCCTATTGAGGAGTACTCTAGCGTTGCTGGCTAAAATGAAAAGAATTATAGATAAACAACTAAGATAACTGTAACCCTGCAGTAAATGTGATGATGATATTATTAATATAAGATAAAGAGCAAAGAGGGGAAAAAAAAGAGGTCTAAGTCTTATGAAAGACTTGGAGAACACTTTACACTTTTCTAAAATCTAAAATTCATGGAGGGGCTTTAGGTAAAGTTTCTTTGTGCATGAAAGAAAAGCACTAGGTATACCCTAAGGCTTTTGAACTAAGAGAAGGGTAGAAAATGCTATAGCAAAGGAAAAATTTTTGTGCAGTATAACTGCAAGCCCAGGATACATGAGAAAGTCAATAAAGTAATCCCTCCAGCAAAGCAAGGGCAATCCAGGGCATTATTTCCCTTGTCCTGGTAAACTTTAGACTGCTTGGCAGAAGGCACAAGCTTTATCTGTCACAGTTTTCAAATGAAAATTGTGTTTCTTTTGCTATTCAAAGTATCTGCAAGCTGGGCTTTGAGGAAAAAAGTCTTAAATATTGCAAACATTAATCTAAAAAAGATAAACACAGGAACCATCAGAAGCACATTAAGTTTCATTAAAACTGAGCAATGCCAAATGTTCTTCTACCATAGGCAGTTTGTCCAATTGAAAAATATTTATTTCAAACAATATAAATCCTGAAACATGTAAGAGTTCTTTCATTTATTCCCTTTTGTTATTCTCTACATAATACTACTAAGAAACAAAAATAATCAAAGAATCACAGAATTAGAGGACAGCCCAGGTAGAAAGGGACCTCCAGAGATCATCTGATACAAACTTTAATGGGAAAGAGAACCCAGATAAAATTACCTGGCACCCTGTCCAATCACATTGTGAAAAATTCCAGTGATGGGGACTCCAAAAACCTCATACTGAGATGAAACCTCTCCCAGTGAAACTTGTGTCTGTTGTCACTTCTCTCTGTGGCTCCTTGTGAAGACAGAGCCTCTATCCTCCTTGTATCGCCCTTTAACAATAGCAACGTGATGGTCAAGTCCCCCCTAAGCCTTCTCTTCTCCAAATAGAAAAGGCTGAAATGCACAGGATGCACATTATTTTACACATGGTATGAACATGTTACTTTAATGCACAGTATTTATAGGTGGGGAAAAAAAAAAATTTTTTTGGGAGCAGCTGGCTACAGCTAGGGACTAAACAGTAAATAATGATGAAATTCCTACCTGGGTGTTTTAGGCAGTTCCTTCTCCATCTCCCTTCACCTATCCATCCAGGCTATTCTACAGCAGCCTACACCAGTCAACTACTGGTTGCCAGAGCTCTCCTCTCCTCTTTGCAAGACAAGCCCATCCTGTCCTTTACATCAACTCTGGTGTTAATTATTTTCAAGGTAGCCCTTGCCAGCATAGGAAGCCATCTCAAAATTTTGTGTTGTGTGGTTAGTTTGATGGATTAGTACACTGATTCAGGTCCAAATGGGCAGGGAGAACCCCGTAGTCAACATAAAACAGGAGCCATTGAACCAGCAGCCAGGTTTGTTTGCTTGTGCTGCTGCTGAACTCCCATGTAATGTTCAGCACTGAAGTGCTCTTTCTGCTACCCACCCTCCAAAAAATTATTGGTATAAGGGCAGAATCCCTAAACTCTGTAATTTGTGCCATGGTGAATTCATTGTAAGTTTGTGCATTTGTTTCCTGACATTCTTATTTCTTTGCCCTCTATGCTCAAGAACAGAGGTTAATTTGGTAACACTAACCATGCTGAAGAATCAGTGGAAAAGTCTAACAGGGAGCTGCTGGCTCTCCAAATATGTTGATGATAATGAATTTAATTGCTTCAGAGTTCCAAATATGTATCAGCAGATTCCTTTAGACCATTGTTACGCCTCTAGTGTTTCAAATAATGATTTTAGAACTAAGGAGAATAAGCACTCCTACTATGGTTTCTGAAATAACAAATGGAGATATCCTTTTGAGAACAAATATTCTGGGAGTTTTGAATAGCACTATACTGTCTTGAATTCAACAGAGAGAGCACTAGGACTCTGTATCTGACATTTAATTTAAAAAATAGTCTGTGCCATAGAGGAAAAAGTAAGAAAGGCTGTTCTTAAAAGTGTAAGTAATGATTCAGACACTTCCAATTTCTTTACATTGACTACAGTGTTAGTACCTGGTCAAGACATATTTTTTTCCTCACTGTGATTATGTGTCTATAAAAGCTGAAATACAAGAAGTTTTAAAATGGCATTAAGAATCCAGTTGTCCTTCTATATTCAAAATTTATTGGTATAATTAAAATATTACTTTTAACAGAAAAATGGAAGCCTCTAGCACAAAATAGAGGTGCCTGAGCTAGGTAAGATACTGGAGGAAAGGTTACCCACATCAATAGAGAGCTCAGGGTGAGGTACCTAGCCTTGTTCCTGGGTTAAATACAGTGATTGTCGAATGCCTGAATAAAGGAGTCTTATCTTTACATGGTCGGCCTACAGTCACAAAGGGTTGAGGCAGCTACTGTGGGAACTGAGCTGATGCTTTACTGCTTCACACTGCTTAGTTGGTCTAAAAGAGATTTCATTGTCCCTTGCTCAGCTCCTTGAGAATGAACCTGAGCTTTCCATGCCCCGTGCAGATCCCCACTCTGAAAAGCACTCACGCTCAATGGCCACACTATGAAACTGGCATGATAAAAACATAACAGCTTCACTCAAAGTGAATGTAATCTTCACAGCTTATATGAACTCTTTCACCTCTTGGTGATTCCTTTTTGTACCAATGCTGCCCCATCTTAAGTACTTTCTTCATAAATAATGAAT
The DNA here is from genome assembly GCA_013400915.1 of Pardalotus punctatus. Classification (NCBI taxonomy): domain Eukaryota; kingdom Metazoa; phylum Chordata; class Aves; order Passeriformes; family Pardalotidae; genus Pardalotus; species Pardalotus punctatus. The sequence goes on from VZTX01023191.1 coordinate 64,777, forward strand.
TGGTGCTGAGTTATTTTTCAGATAAAACCCCCCACCTTTTGTCAGGAAACAGCAATAGATAGACCAGGTGTGTGCATCAATAGTTCCATATTAAAGACAAGGTTCTTTATTTCTCTTCATGGTCACCCCTTTCCTAAAAAATAAAAAAAAATTAAAAAACAAAACAAAACAAAACACAAAATAAACAAACAAAAAAACCAAAAACCTTATACAGCATTTTAATAATGGAATAAAGTTCACCGGGGAGAAAATATAAAGCAGAACACAGATCATAGAATTAAGAGTAAGTATTAATTGACAGAATGAGAAAGATTGTTACTCCAGAAATTGTTTTGTTCCCCTTCTGGAGCCCTAAATTGCGACTTCTTTAAGGCACATTTGCCATTGCATAACAAAATGGATTTTTCTATTTTTCTGCAGAAAGCATTACTATCCTTGTCCACCCTTCCTACCCATCTAAGGGCTAAACAGAGATCACCTTTCTACAAGGCACTTTGTTCAAACAACTCTGCGTAGCAAATTGTCTTAAAAGATTGACATTTGGGCTTCACTGGGAAACTTGTTGGTTCAGTTCAGAAAAGCAACAACTGATAGACTTGCACAATAATAGTATTTTTGCTTCTGATTCCAACTGAAATCACAGCATCCAGGGTAAAGAGTAATGAAAAATAGTTTTTCTTAGCTGCCTAAAATGTTTTGTTTCAAGCCTGGTTTGAATTTTAAATTTAGAGTTTGAGCTATTTCTTGTTCAATCAGCAGTGGTTCTTCTGGCTGAAATCCCTTTGATTCCATGTGTACAGGACACAGAGATAAATTCCAGAAAGCTCACTAAGAGACAAATTGGCAAAGAAAGTTGTTTAGCCTCTTCTCCTTATAAAAAGGATTTTGTTTTTCTTTTCCTTCCATCTTACAACAATTTTTAATACAATATTCACGTTGTATTCCTGTGCTATTGGCATCCAGTATTCATACAGCTGTATAATATCTTCCCACTGTGCGCATTTTACAATGAAAATTGTATTTCAAATAAATCAATACTGTATTTTAGGCAAATTCATCTCACTGGATAAGCCAGAATGTCCCACTTAGTGTAAGAGCTAATTGACTACTAACAGTGGATTAGGAATTATGGGTGAAATCAGTTTTAAAATTACATAAATTAGAAAAACTAATATACCCCCAATGCACAAGTCTCTCACAGCTCTATTTTCCATAGTCCCTAATACAAACACACACAAAATATATTTGACTCATCAGGCATTTAGGAACAGAAATGTATTGGAAGACATCAGGTAAGTTATTAAATCTATTCTTCTCCTAAACAAGGCACAAGATTTTTTTTTTATGACACAATTCCTATGACATAAACACTGTGACTTCTCTTCATTTTTTTTAAATCCAGAGAAAATATCAGAAACATAGGTGATTAGGCCTGAAGGCAGAATTAGTTTTAAGAGAAAAGCATTTTAAAAATCAGTAATTAGCAAATTAAAAAAGGAACTTTATGTAACAGTTCCTTTAATAGGTTAGGAATACTTTTGTGTAGTTTTATATGTAGATGGCAAAAATGCTACAGGAAACTGATAAATCAGTTGCATGCACAGTTTACTAATGCAAGAATTCTGTTTATGCAAGAATTGGATTAGTACATCTGTGACAGTTCTCCAGACCAAAGCTACAGTAATGTTTTATATGAAAAAAAAAGTTATCTGATACTTAAATTCTGTGCAAATTGGTCAGAGATGAGAAAATTTCTATTTGGTCATGTTGTTAAAAACACCTTTTTTAAATGTAACTCAGTTAAAAAATGGCTAAGACGCTAAATAATTTCACTGTTGATTTTACTGTAATATGTAGTATCCCAATTTCTCTAAACCTTTCTCTATAATAATATAGCATATAATTCTTCAGGAAAAAGATAATTTTTTTTTTTAATAATCTATATAAATCTGTACATTTGTCTACTGTTGATCCAGGAAGAAACTCCTGTATTTGTGAATGCTGAAGTCAGTAGTGAAGGTCCCCGTTTTGCTCCTCCAACAGTTGCTGACCCATTCACACACGGGTGACAATGTACACAGCTTTTCTTCCGTCTCTTTGGGAAAAAAACACATGCCCTCAGCTTTATGTAAGATTGCTGATAGAGGAACAAGTACTGAAACTGTGAATGGTCAGCCCCCACAAAAAAAAAACAGTCTGATTTTTTTCCTCTGTTCCCTTGCTATACACTGCATATACATGCGTATTTTTCTTTACTATGGCAAACCAAAAGAAAATAATTTTTTTGCCTATCAGTGTCAGTCTATAAATTATTTCTAGGTCACCAGCTACACATGGTGAAGTGCATACAAGACTGGGGAGACAAGACAGGTGAGTTTTGCTTAATCTGGACATTTCTATCTCAATGTGATGGGAAAGATTTGCTGGGAAGATGACATCTCCCTCGTGGAAAAGTCGAAAGCAACAGCAGCAGCAGCAGCAGCTGATATCTGTCTGGTCATACCAATGCAAGTGTTCAGCCCTGTGGTGAACCAGGCCTTCGTGATACAGTATCAGGTATTGTTGAACGGGTACTGGCACCCCAGTTTGAAAATATTGCTCTGTATATAGTAGAGTAAAAAAGAGAAGTTGCTATTGCATGCAATTAGGGGAAATAACTGTGAAAGGGCTTAGCACTTATTTCCTAAAATACAAAAAGCCATGCTGTACGTACACAGTTCCTGTGATATTTCTGTTGCAGATGGAGTAGAGCCAGCATAGCAAATTATACCAGTGCTAACAAAAAGTCTTCACTGATCAAATTGTTCTACATATGTTGTTGTAAAACCTTGATGAAAAATAGCAAAAGTAGGTCTGCACGAAACTGCAGGCACTGCCTGTCCAAGGAATTTTGACAATGTTCTCTGCTTTTCTCCAGCTCCTGTATTGTGTGGTGAGAGTCCCTGGGCTGGTTGTCACTTCCAACTATGAAACAGTGCCCTGACAAAGAAATATGCCAGCCTCTGGAAAATCTGTACATAGAACAATTAAACATATCTCTAGAAACCTGTTGGATATCTTTATTTCTTGTTAAGTCAATAACACACTCCTCTTTTTTTCCTTTTAATCTTAGGACCTAGACAGTACACTTAGCAATATAGTCATAGATCAAAAATTATACTGCAGTATTGTTTTGAAAAATCAATTAAAAAGTAATAACTGCCTTTAAACAGACATACTTTGATTGAATTGATTCAAGGAAGGTAAGTTGTTTTTTTCCTTTGTGTCATATAACAACTAATAGACGGTATCTGAACTCCCATTGATTTAGGATTTTTTACCAATCTAGATGTGATCAGTCCTCTTATAGAACATTGGAAAGTACCACATAAAAGATTTTGAAAAGTTTTTTAAAAGCGTTTGCCCTGAAAATTGTGTTTGCTTTAATATAGGCATAATCAGAATAGAAGCCAAAAGCATGTGGTCCTGGTCTGCCTGGTGCTCCCACTGTCAGCACAGTCATGGCAAATTAGCACCAAGACCCTACTGCAAGAGAGCAATTGTCAGTTTCTGAGTATGGTCATAATACTGCTCTTCATTTCTGTTGCTCATCAGTAAGTCTGCCCCAGAAAGTAGTTATAGGTTATAATATATCTCTTAACTCTGCCCATGTGATGGTTCTGTCAGACTATATAGTAGTTTACAAAATTATCTGCCCAAATGTTCCTCTATCTCCCTCTTTTCCTGTTTCTCCTCCTTGTGAAATATTTTTTGCTCGGTTCTCCAAATTTACTTCTTTTTTTTTTTTTTCCTACTGGTACTTTATTCTATGGTATTTTAATCTCACCTTAAACTCTCAATCTTGCTGTCTCTGTTTACAACCACTGTTTTTTTTCCCTCTTGAAGTGCATTCGGAGGGTGGAGGCTCTGTTGAGCTCTTCTCTGCCTCACCCACTCATCATTACATGTTATGAAAAAGTGGAAAAATGCCACTCCTTCTCTTTTCACAGTTTTTAATGTCACTATTTATTTAGTCAACATGGAAGCCCAAGCCCACAGGATCTGCAAAGAGGCAAAGACCTCCTCTTCACAATTGAACTCTTATTATTTCCTGACAATATACCCATGAGATACCATGCCTGTACTCTAACCATGAGATATAAAATACACTCCATGTCTTTCATCTTTAAAAATTGCAGCGACTACCAAGGAAGGATGATTTATTCTTTAAAAGATTCACTCTTGGAACAGATCTCTCTTGCTGACAGAACAGTCATGGATAAGAATGACTTTTTTGTGGTCTTAAGTACTCACTTTAATGACCATATGAGGGTGTTTTCCTGAATTCATCTAAATATTAAAAAAAAACCAAAAGTTGATGTTCAGCCCCTTATTAAGCAGAGACATGACTCCCACTACCTGGATTAATAAGCTGGCTGGAAAACAACATTGACTAGATGTGTTATGCCAAGTGGTATAATACACTTTGCTTATAAAGAACCTGACTGATCATGTTTTGGAGGTGTGCCAAGGGCTATCTAGGGTGGGAGAGAAGGGAGGCCATCTCCCAGCTGTTTGGCATGTGAAGATCACACTGCATGCAGACATGTGGGGGAACAGGAGGAAGAGGTAGAAGGGATAGCTTTTTCCCTTTCCCCATCTTTCCCTCCTTTTCTCAGTTGTCACAATATCCCAGCAGCATCTGCACCACCACCAGTAGAGAGCTTAGACAGCTCAGATCAGCCCAGGACTCACCAGAACACCAGTCCAGGAGGTGCTCAGGGACAGCCAGGTCAGGAGACTCATCTGACCAGGTTTCAGCAACTTTTGGACAACTTACCTGCTGGCTTTGAAACTGTGCTCTCCGACCAGGCACAAAAGAATTAGACTCTCCTCCACTGTGTTCCCAGGAACCTGAGTCCTTTTTTGGAGCTTGTCCACAGCTATTTCCAAAAACAGAAATAGTGGACAAATTAGTCAAGACATTCAGTCATCAGTAGCATGTGGAAGTGACTTCAGTGTCTTTTCTTTTTCCAGTTGAAAATAAGAAATATTTATTTTCATAGACTTTCACTTTGCAAAACTATAAATTGTCCATTTTCTGTGCACTAATAGTGGCTATTCACGTACCTGAAATCATGATGGATAACCAAACTAAATGCAAATTGAATCCATATCTAAGAACTAGAAAGATTGCTTCTGTACACATTATTGTACAAAGCTTACATTTTGTCAATTAGAGGCAAATTAGTCAAGGTTGTTAAATAAAAAATTGGCTTTCTCTTTTCCTCAGAAAAATATTTAAATATCTGCAAACAGTTAATTGGCTACCTCTGAATATAATTTTGGCTTTTATCTCTAATTGAAATTCACAGTCAAACAAACTCCATCTAGCAGGAAAATTAGTAATTTATAAATATATTTTACTGTTGTTCTCTTCCAGGTAACAGTGTATTTTGGCAGTGTATCATGGACCCTCATTTCATTACCAGGAGCCATTTCATGGAATTTGTTCTGGCACTAATATATACAAAACACAATGTGAAAGTCTTCCTTTCCTTCAGTGTTCTTTGTTATACCATACTTAAAGTGAGAGTTATTTTTAAAGTTACACAGGAACTTGATTCTGAGGTCTACTCTCATAAAATTATTAACCAGAATTTTAACATTGATGTGTGTATCTAATCTAAACAGCTTGGGGTTTAAATTGTAAATTCAGAATACTCTTAGCAAACAGTTTCTCAGTAAACTGTAGGTTGAAATATATTCACATAAAATAACTGTTGAATAATTCCAGGGAATGAAAATATTTGAGGAAGAAGTAATTCATTTTCTTACAGTTAATGAAGAGTAGAAACCCCTGTATTTATGAATAGATTTGTTTGCTGCAAATAATCCTCTTGCATCTAATCAAAAGATACCTATCTATTTTCAGAATATTTCAGGTGACAGAATATAAAGACAGGACACTCTGTTTCCAGGGCCTTTTAAGAAAAATTATAGAGGCTTTTCAATTCAAAATAATAAGGGATTACACAAATTTCCATGTAATCACCATTCAAGTCTAATATGACAGGAAGTTGTTTTAGCTCCCCTCTTATGCAGCATGAAGGAAGTAATAAGCTCTGTTTTATGGAAAAGGAAAAGTAAATCCAGCAATCAGGATTCAGTAGTAAGCTTCTTGCTACAGTGGCCTTTAGCTGTTATCAATCGCTCAGTGTGTTTTAAATCCATGGTTTTCTAAGGGAACAAAATGAAATGTTGTCACTCCTTTTTCCCGGCCTGCTTTATTTCCTTTGAGGTCTGTTAAGAGTCCTATGATCTTGATTCTCTTACACGGAGGGTTTCAAATTTATCAATAACCATCTGTAGCTGTCATTCTGTTTCATGGCCCAAATCTAGAATCTCCAATGCTAGTTGCAGCATTTGCTGACTTTTTTTCATTTTCAGTTCTCACTGGGGCTGTCATATTCAAATATCAGGGAGAAAGTAATGTCTTTGATGTTTTCAAAGGTTAGAAAGCTATTTCTCCCCCCAGCATTATGAGTTTCATTTGAACACATGGAAAGAAATCTGAATTTTATAGGAGATTTATCTAAACAGTGATCCACTTGGTCCCAAATAGGTCCCAAAATTTTTAGTAAATATAACTTTTCCCATTTTTTAAAATTATTAACCCTTTTGTACTGCAAACAGAGTTTACAAATAAACAACTTACAACCATCATAGATGTAACCCACCACTGAATTCTGGTCTCTGTTCCCAGCCCAAAGTGTATGCATATCTATTATCTCCCCATCAAGTTAGCTCAGGGAAAGGTGGGAATTCTATGGGCTTCCTGCCAGGTTACAGTGACTGAAAAATCCTTTACAAGAGCAAGACACATTACAGCCCCTGTTTGCATGGTGTCCCAAGGCAATGTTAGGTTCCTCTCCAATGTATTTTTCATGTACCTCATCTTCCTTTGACCTCGCTGGGATTCAGTGCTGCAACATATTTTCTTTGCATAAAAATATGCTTCCTTCTTGTTATGATGACATAGGTTACCAAAAGTGATTTGTTGTACACCTTTTACTGTGCCTCCTTTTCCAAGACCAGCACGAAGAGCTTTTACAGACATTTCACCCAGTTTAGCATGGGCAGGTACAGCTATAGTCCCCGCACAGACTTCACACAGATTTCTAAAACAAATCACTTTCCCCACCACAAAATATAATGGTCTTTGCAAAACAGGAATTTCAGCCTAAGTTCCTATTTAATTTTTCTGCTTTCTCTGTGCACATGCAGCTTCTGGTTTGCTCTCCTAACTATGGGGTCACTGTCTGGTCAAAGTTAACTCAATCTTTGTTTATCTGGTTGAAAGGACAGACATTACACCATAATATTAGCAGAGTCTGTGTTGGTCCAAAGTCCCATAATTACTAGTGCCATATCCCTCCAGTACATTAGCTGAACAAACATGGTCTGAAGCAGAAGTGAGTACAATGGTCCCATTTTTATCAATTTAGCCAACGAACACAGTGCAGAGGTGTACCTTTATACAGCATTACGATGTGTCAAGCTGAGCCCAGTCAGCAGCCAATTACCCAGACAGCCACAGAAAATGTCCTAGATGCCTTAAAATTTGATTTGCTCTGTTTGGTCAAACCAAAGTCTTGGGGTTTTGATTATGCCTCCAGGAATGATTATTGTCTCCTTAATGAATGACACCCCAAAGTATGCACACCTTAGCTTGCCTTGCTTTGCCTTGCCTTACCTTATTCTTTTCCCCGATGATCATTCAGGCTGGGGGACTGATGGTGTCCCTTGTCTGCCAGGACAAAATTTATATCATTGCATGGGTTTTCCACAGTTAAAGGTTTTCCTTGATATCTTAACAAATTGTGACTCATGAGTTGTAGATAAGTCAGGTCCTTGAAGGCACAAATATAGATTGAAATTTAGTTATTACAAAAGGCCAACTTTGAAAACAGTCACAGAATAAGAAATGATAAAACATATTGTGTAGGTTGGCTGTTCTGGATCTATATTACCTTTGAATGCTATTTTCAAATTCAGATAGATGGATTTCTTTGGAGGTATATTTACATGCCTGGATCCATGCTGATCTCTTCTGAACTCTTGCATCCTTGGATGAGTTTGTGAGTCTCAGAGCAGATCTGATGTCTGAAGTGCTTGGTGAAAGTTCACATCATGAGACTTGAGCGAAGCCCATACTAAAGCTTCATTCCCCAGAAAACTCTCTGCCTTTCATATTTCTTTGGTCTAATTCATGCACTCTTCTATCCATTTATCTGAATGCATTCAAAGAAATTCCTTAAAGTGAGGCTACTTCCATCTTTGAAAAAAAGGGAAAGGTCCATTCACATGCTGTAATAGAGAGTTTGACGAAGGGTGTCAAAACCAGTAGAAAACTCAGAAATTATTTAAATCCAAAATTAATTATGTTGGCCAGAGTATGGATAGATTTGAAAAATTAACTGTAGCATAAGAAATATTAATTAAGACTTAAAGAAGCTGAAGTCCATGAAGATGCTTTGTGACAGCTCAACAAAATTAATTACAATAGACTAAAATTCTAGCTATAAAGTAATTCGCAGCTTTTCATTAGGACTCTAGTTCCAGCTCCTGTACTGCAGAAAGGTCAGTGTGCACTTCTGTGTTGGAGTGGTTTCTACCATCTCAGAGAATCTGAGAAGTCCCAAGCCAGCAGAACCACACTGCTGGGACAGTTAAAACCCCTTGGATGTTTCTTTTATGGGTTGGCGGAAAACCATGGTAACCTTTCTATGTTAATCCCCCTAGGTTGGTTGGTTTCAACATGATCCCTCGCTCCTCCCCTCCCTTCTTCCCATTGGATTGTTGTATTTCCCTGCCCTCTCTCCAACCCTATTGGCCCAAAAGGCGATATCCCTGTGCCCTCTGCCTCCCCACTTCCGCTTTCGCCTCTGGACTTGTTCGAGAATAAAACCAGCGGAATTCTATGCTATTGAGCCCTCTGACATTCGCTATCCTGAGGACACGTGAGCTATCTGGCTCTCGGATGTGTGTGTTTGTGCTTTCCAACAGCACGGGTGAGAAAAAAAGGTTTCCTTGCATGGTACCAGACTGTACTGGCCAAAGTGGTCCAATATCAGAGCCCCGCTGGGAATATGCAGGGGCATATTCCACCCCACCATTGCCCGAATGCGACACTTCTGGCTATGGACCCAGGTCAGGATTTTTGCTTTAATCTGTCCTGGTGGCATTTTTGGAGTGTAACCTCTGGAACAAAACTTGGGCACTTATTTGCCACACGGTAGTTTTGGGCACCTACTTCTACTTGACTGCCACCTTCTCTTCTTGGCTTCCTGTTAAACCTAACTTACCCCACCACTTATTGCTGTTCAGATTCCCCATGAGCTTTGCTCCTGATACCTCTATGCCAACCCTAGTCCTTATCAGACTGAACTTCTGTACCAGTTTACTTATTAGTTTCATTTTACCAGTGCTTTCCATGGCCAAGTCAAGCTGGTTTTCTCTCAAGCTATCCAAGCCTAGCATGGCCTCTTTTAGAAAAGCCAGATGATATATTTTTTTAGTTTCTTTGTATATTGTCTTGAGCAGTCCAGAGAAAATATAAAAAAGCAATTTAAGAAGTTCTCCCCAGCTCCTTCTGTCTTGGACTGGTTCATATCTGGTTAATTCATGGACATATGCCTGTACAGAACAGTTATGTGTAGAAGTCATGCAAGACTGGGCAATCCTTAAAGAAGATGGGTTATTTTTTTCATCTATCAAAAATTTAATAAGCATATAATGTTTATTTAAGATTTAATGTTTGGACAGGAGCAATACAATTCAGAACCCTAATGCACTGGAAATTTTTAGTTGCTCCTTCAAAGGAGCAATTTCCTGATTCCATTCTCAGAACAATATGAGTAATTAGATGAAATTTACCAAAAATATCATCATGTGGCTGACACCCACTACAGAATATTTCAATCCAAATATCTCAAGTCTGGCACTCATAAGCATGAAGAACGGAGAACTAAAACTCCTACAAGGAGGAGTGTCAGCCAAGGTAAAGATTAGAAAACACTATCAGTTCTGTTTCTAGGAATTACTATTGCAATCCTTTTCACACTTACCATTCACAAGTTAGTTCTGTGAATGGAGATTCAAGTCCATTTTAAAATAATTTATTTTAAATAACTGCCTTCTACTCTTTCAATTTTGAAAGCAACTTTCAGTTTAGTTAGTAGATTGGATTTATTTACAGTTCAACAACTTTTAAATCAAATTATGTCAAAAGTTTGGATTCAATCACTTTGATTCAGTAACATGATTTAGAATAAAATCCAAAGAACAGGCTTGGGGTGAAATGAATAATCCCAAATCAATCTAAAAGCAATCTGATTAAGCTGAAACTGTTTAAGGATTAGTGATTGGTATGTTCATAGGAATATAGGAATTATTTTTTCTACATTTATATTTAAATTCTATTAGTGGATTTTTTAATCAACTAGCTGTTACTGAAAAGGCTACAGTAGAAAATAAATACATACAATTAGCTTTGTCACTTGCATGCTCATTTGTTGCTCTGGATTTCTTATTGTAGGTTCAAGCCCTCTAAGAAATATTAACCCCTGGAAAACACCAAGATAATTTAATACTTCAACATATATCAAAGGCAACACTGAAGATATAATATTTTCATTTTAATTCCCATTCCACACAAATGCAGACATAAAAATATAGAAGCTATATGTACGCAGACTGATACAACTTATATACAAATATAGAAAAGTGAGTTACATTAGATTGCACTCTAGACTGGGCTCTAGATTCTTCTTGTAAAAGTGTGCATGTCTTGGGTCATTTTGGGGGAAAAGACTCACTGACAGAAAACAATTTAAACACAGAAGCTGAGCTGAATGCAGTATTTTATATTCACTGAGTCACCAGTAGTGGTTCTTTAAATGCTGATCCAAAGTAAGATAATTTTCCATATGCGGTCCAAATACACTGCAGTAAAATGCTGTACCTTCAGAATAAATGCTAGTGTAAGCTCGAGTTCTTGAGCTGGCTAGAAACTGATATAAGGTACAAGAGGGGAAAACTGCTAGCCTTGTGTCAAGGTTCAAAGACTGTTCCCTTTTGAAGGCAAGAAATCTAAAAATCAGTTGAGAGAAGAGTGACAGACTAGGGAGAAAAAGTGAAGCAATATAATCCTACAAATCACAAAGCTTTCTTCTTCTTTTAACTGTCATATGGACTCTGTATTTACTTAGACCAGGCTATAAAATTCCATTTTATAAGTAATGATCTAGCCTAATGAAAGCATCCAAATGCATGGCAAAACTGAAAAAAACCAACCAAACAAACAAACCAAGCCAATATTACTAAGAAGTAAGTGCAAATTACTTTTGACAATAATCCTCAATTTGAAAACAATCCTGTCTCAAGGATAGCAGGTAGAATTCAGAATGTGTATTGAGCATAGGCAGCAAGGTTTTAGGAGCAGAGGGCAGGCTTGGACAGTCTGCAGGGGTAAAAATTCAGGACCTGCACTGTTCCACACATGGCCTGTTCTGAGCTCTGGCAATAATAAAAAGAGAGGAGAGGTTCTTAGAGTGAGCCAGAGGTGTTTTAAATGTTTTTTAGGTTTGAGGTTTTTTTGTTGCCCCCAATACCCTAAACAGTAATTAAATATTTATGTTAATTGGCAATAAATTAAATTCCCTAGACTGAATCTGTTTTGTCCATAGAAATTCTTGCCAGGTGATTTCCCTGCCTTTATTGCAACCCACAAGTTTTCTCACTCTTGATCTTCCTATTCTCTCCTCCCTCCTGATGGATGGTGGGGGCTGGTGAATGGAAGGCTTCATGCCTGCCTGCCAGCAGTGCCATCCTCACACAGGATGTTATTACAAATATCAGTTCTCAGAGAGAGCAAGCACTATGAAGCCACACTCTCACAATAGATAACTTCAGTACTGGGGAAAATGGGCACCACAAAGCATATTCCCTCACTATCACTCTTTCAAAAACTTCAGACTTGAATCTTCTTTTAGTTACATTTATTACTGTTATCAGTATTGATTATTTTACCTTATGCCAAGGCCACGTCCCTCTGAAGCTATGAGGACCAAAGCAGGTTTCAGGCATTTTGAAATGTGATCTTTGTTAATGAGGAAGCTGGAAAACAAAAAAACCAGCAACCCTGATTTTACATATCCACTCTATGTGATACCACAAGGGATAAAATAAAAACAAATGAACTAATCCTCTCTTGAAATGTAAATTTATAAGTATTTAGGAATGAAATTAATTTTCAATGTAAACATTTACATTATATTAAAAAGGAAACATTTTCATTGACAAAATTAAGTTCTATTTAGCTGTTTGAAAATCTTTTCCTATATTGCTTTTTGCCTTCCATGTGTAAGGCACAGATAGATACATATTTTTTTACTAATGTATAGAGTACTCATGACATTATCTGCATTTTAATAAAATAAGGACTAGCATTTGGGAACTTTGTTCCCAAATATCAAGGATACTTCCCTGTCTTACCATCCAGGAGCCATTCTGGGAATCACACCCACATCACCTGAGCTTGCACCGACGTCCCTTTGCAGCTGCGCACCCCACATTCACACAGCCAGACTAGGTTTCCTCATTGGCTCAGCCCCAGATTTCCCACAGCAGAGTCTCAGTCAACTCAGTCCTTAAAATAATTTAATCATTATGGACTAACAAAATAACAGCTCAAGCTGGTTGTCTCCAAGGATGGACCCCAAAGAAAAACCTGGGCTTTTATACCATCACAGTCTAAGTGCGGGAAAGTCTGGGGCCATCAGCTCCTGCCATGTCTCTCAGTGTCCAATCCCCTGACTGGGCCACAGGTCCCTGTGCCCTTTATCCAAAGGGCTGGCAGTTCATGGCCTCTTGCCTGGGGCTCCCAGGACTCAGTCTGCAGCTCAGTCTACAGCTGCACACTGAGCTACATGCACTAAATATATTCCTCAACACTTTTACATCAAGCAACAGAAACCAGTGCAGAAATTTTAAAGAAAGCTGAGATCTGCCAGCTCCAGAACCAGAACTACAGCTATTTCAGCACAGCTTTACACCTCAGCAGGAAACCTACACTGAAGCAGACATCTGGGCAGATACAGTGATGTAGAGACCATAAAATGACTCTGCACTGCTGCAAGAACTTGTGAGCTCCCGTGGTTACTTGCTGAGTTATTTCCACATAATCATTCTCTGTTTTGTAGCATAAGCAGATCTGAGAATGCCCCTGGTGAGCAACAGACCCATGGAGGACCCCAACCTTTTCATCAGTACAAAGTGTAACCTCTTTGCTACCAACAGGAGGTGGGAGTTTTCACAGGTGCTGTACTCAGCAAAATGTAGAGCTGAACTACATAGCAAATCATCTTGTACAGAAGAATTGTCTTGATGTATGTTTTGGAGAACAGTAAAGAAACCTAAAAGTCACACAACCCCATTTCTATCCAGCAGTGAATCAGGTGTCTCACCTAAGCACATCTGAGTGCTGAGCTGTAAGGAAGAAGCTTAGACTTCCTACACTTCAAATCCAGTGTGATTAATTTACCTGCTTTTTCAATATGGTAAACAGAGTGACATATCTAGTTAATATATGCCACCACAAACTGGGTTATAGCCAGAAAACATTAAACAAGAATGTGTTTTGTGTTTTGTTTTCATTAAAAATTGCCCTAGTGTCTTGCTGGAGATATGACATTTTATCCAAAAGAAACGGCTATGATTAAGGAACAAATTGTTTCTGCTTAATTTAGTTTTAAGGCTCATCAGTCTTTTTTTTTCTCATGAGTTTTTCTCAGCTGAAATTTGCAAGAATAATTGACAGGCACTCTAAAAAAAAAAGATGCTTTTCTTTCTGTGGGGTTATTTATAATGGCACATATAAAAGACAAGTATTACTTTAACATCAGAACATTGTAGAAGCTCCATCTTCCTTCTTTTTTATAAAACTGTCTGATCTCTGCACAGTCTATGTATGGTAACACGAAATGTAGGCAAAAGTGATGAAACATCCCTGAATCCCACAGTACAACCTGTAAGTTTATCCAGCGTGATTTGAACTGAGAATGGGTCTTGAGCTTAGCACCACAACCCAGACACTAAGCAGAGCTTCCCACAATTTCAGTTCCACTTAGACTAGTCTTGACTTGGACCTTGAGTTGAATAGACACGAGCTCCAGGCACCAAGTTTATGTCATCTTGCCAATAGTGAAGATACTTGGTTTTAACTTTTTTTTTATTTGCATTCTACCCATCCTCTTTCCCCATCTTTTCCCATTATCACAGTAGTTTTTTGCACCAAAGAGTAGGTCGAAATCAAGTCATATTCCTAGAAATATTGGATCAGTTACTGTCAATTCCTAGCTACTCCAACAGGTCATATTTATTTGCAGTGACTTCTAGACTAAGAAACAAACCATGCTAGCATGTAAAAGCTGCTCTTATGATGGAAAGGATTTTTTTTCTGATAATATCTGGATATTTCTAGAGACCAATGGTTGAGACAGAATCACGTGATATTGACTGATAAGTAATTCAGTGACCTTCACTTATGTAAAACACTTCAGATTTTAGGTGTGTAGAGTAGAAGAAAACATGACACCATAATGTTCATTTCTTATTCAGTAAAGAATATAGTTGGAATCCATAGTTTAAAGTTTTGGTTAAGCAATTGTTATTTATGTATGAGTGAATATTCTAGAAGTTGAATACAAATGGTGGCTATTATGCTATAAACTCTCCTGATCAATAGGAATAAAATAAATGAAAGGAATAAACCTCGCAAATATTACAGCAACCAGTGGGAAGTAGCAAGCTACATTCGCCAGGCACAAAACAACCACACTGAAGTTATGTATTTTGGATCCAATTGAAATAATGAATCACCAGAAAAGAATATTGGGAAAAAAGGCTTCTGTAAAAAGTAAACTAACATCTAGAAAACAGGACTCATAAGAAACAACAACAAAAAAACCCAACCCCAAAACAATAAAAATACCCCCTCAAATAAAAAAACAAAACCAAAAACCCCTACAAAATAAATCCCCAAAATAACCACCCTATTTCTTCCTATTTATTAATCTCATTTAATCATTGCAAGTCATAATAAATTACTAAAAAACCAAAATATTTTTCATAGAGGCTTGTTAATGCTTTAGAACAAAATATAGCTAAATTCTTAACCTCTTTTATGATAATTTTGTTCATTTTCTTTGCGTTGTTTGATCAGGAACATCAGGTCTTTATGAGGATAATTTCCAAGTAGAGGACTTCCAGTATGTTGCTGGAACATACATAGTATACTCCTTTAGAAAATTATCTGTTATTAGAGATATGAGAAAACTGTAAATTCAAAGTGATGGGTCCATCTGCTTTAAAGTCTCCCTGTAAGAATTTACAACACTCTGTTAGTTCTGTATTCTTTTAGCAATAAGAGTCTAATCATCAGCCCAATAAATCAGTGTGGTTAATGGAGACAATGGAACTCTGCTGATTTATACTGAGGCAGAGTCAGGCCCAAAGCTTCTATCATGTTCTGTTCTGAATCAATAGACAGAAAAATGTAAAGGAGCAGAAACACACTTTACAGCATAATTTAACATAAAGAAAAGGACAAATTTTGATATGTGTTGTGTTAACTGTGTTAGTTTTATTAATATTGGAAACAGTATTTAGGTTTGATACTTGTCCGGGGATAAGAAGGAATTTAAAATTCCAGGCTCCCATCTAGCACATCATTCACAAACCTCTTAGTCATGACACATAAGTCTAAGACATTTGAGTTAGTTAAATCATATATTGGTGTTACCGGACTCAGATGAATTTCCATCCCAGCTAAAGCCCCTCATCATCAGTTGTCATCACTCACCCATCATCAAAATTATAGTCAGAACTGACACTGCAATCTTCAGCAACACAGGTGAGAGTCTGAGACAGAGCTATCTGCAGTGTAAAGGTCTACCTGTTCACCTTTAAAAATGTCAAAACTGGCATAGTCTTAATATTTAGCTTTGTTTGACAGTTCCCGTAGCATCAGAGAGTGTTTAAACAATACTGAAAAAGAATGATTTGCATCCATTGCATTGTGTCTCTTTAAAATATCTGAACTGGAGTGCATATTCCTGCATTTTCTATAGTCTCTTACCATCCAGATTATCTTGTTCTCACTGCATGTTTGTTAATCAAATACACATTAAATTTGCTAATGTTAGTAGTACTATGTTAGGAAAAAAAGGTGAGAGAAGAACTAGACTCTGGGTACCTCAATTTTTTTTTTTACCTGGATATTAACACATACTAACAGTCCAATACAAAAGATTGAAAAGCATTTAGACTGATATATAGTGCTAATTAGGGAAAGAAGGTTAACAAATATAATGATATATTTTCTAAATAAGATCCCAAATGTGTTAAATTGTGGCCTTATTACTGCACATACTTTCTCTCTTTCCCAGGATGCTAATGTTTCTAGCACAAAAGAAAAAGAAAAAGAACAAAAAAGAAAAAGAAAAAGAAAAAGAAAAAGAAAAAGAAAAAGAAAAAGAAAAAGAAAAAGGAGAAAAACAAAACAAACAAAAAAACCCCCAGTATTTCCTTTTTGATTGATGCCAAGCTCATTTACATCAGCACAAATCTAGATAAATTCATTCATGTCAGAACACTTTAAAACACTTTAAAACTAAAATCTGGTTTGTTTTCCATTCTTTTATAACTCTGGATGGGAACAGCTTGTTCAGAGCACTTGCTTGCTCTGAACTCTCACTTTGTCATCTTCTCTGCTTTTAGAAGATTCTTGTCTTTTTCTCTTTTTTATTTGTTTCACACTGTTTCTCCCTGCTTGGAAAAGTGCCTTGTTTCTCTACAAGTCTCTTTCATTTTCTGATATTTCTTTACTTGCTGGTTTTCTACCACCAGTTTCATATATTATTTTTTCTAGTAACATTTTTCATTAGCTGCTGGTGAACTTACTCTTGAGGCAGAATCTTCAAACTACCAAAGCTGATTTGTTGTTAACTATCTCTTTTAAAGAATCACAGTTCAGGGACTTAATATCCTTAGAATTTTTTATTAAATTTTGACTATTGCTATTTTGAATGACTATTTATGGTCTATTCCTGCCATTTTTTTCTGTCTCAGCTCTGTTTCAAACAGAATGGCTGAGGCTTTAGGACATTTGTTATAATAATTTTTTTCCCATGTAACACCAAGATGTTAGCCATCAGTACGTTTTAGAACAACATTTTCCCAATAGTTTGATTTAATTTTATTTATTTGTTTAATTTTATCTGTTAACTTGTAGATAACAGTATGATACATATGTATTCATTTTGAGAAAAGTGTCTGCATTATATACCTACAGAGTTTTCAGTAAAATGTATCTATAACACTGTCATCTAGCATATCACTGCAATGTAGCATAGTATAGTTTACACTCATCTGCCTCCTTTTGATGTCTGTTTATCCATGCAAACATTCTCAAACACATGAACAGAGCTAGTACTGCAGTGGAACTACTTATTTCACACTGTTTAAAATGAGAACTTTTTCCTGGTTTTAGTACTAGATGGATTTATATGTATAAGATACTACCATAGTCATGTGGGGTGGTTTTTTTTTTTTAATATGCATCATTTACTTATGCTAAATTAATCACCTGAATGGTAATTATTTTAAATGATTGAATAGTAAAAGCCTTACCCTTTAGTACGCTTCAAGGTCTCCTTCATGTCTCCCCCACAACTAGACTAAGCATCAGAGGCATATTCGGCAATTTTCCTGTGATTAATTGAAATATTCAATTACTCAAGTTTGGCTGCCTGTTTTGTGTGATTTAATTACTTG
The DNA here is from genome assembly GCA_013400915.1 of Pardalotus punctatus. Classification (NCBI taxonomy): domain Eukaryota; kingdom Metazoa; phylum Chordata; class Aves; order Passeriformes; family Pardalotidae; genus Pardalotus; species Pardalotus punctatus. The sequence continues at coordinate 82,654 of VZTX01023191.1, forward strand.
GTATGTTTTCTTCTTTCCTTTTATGTTATTAAATGCAGTGACAGAGCCGATTTTGTGTCAAGGCAAAGAGTATTACCACACCTGATGTAGTCATACAGTTAGAGTGAAAAATATAATTAGATGGTGTCAGCAAAAAGCTTTAGGTAGGCCAAAATATCTTTCTCTCATCTCTGCATAATTCCATCACATTAAATAATAGCAACTGATCATTATAGGGGTAATTTTTTCAAAACTGACACTTTCTCAAAATTGCAATTCTAATTCCTTGGTAAGGAGTGCAATCGTGTGTCCTCATTTTCCATGCCTACCTTTCATAACAATGGGAAAAGTTTTGGGTGTCAGTTTGTTTGAAAATCCATGTTTGTAGTACCAATTCTTGTTTCTTAGCAGCCTAAGAAGGAAGAGTTTCTATCTTTAGGTACTGCATTGGTGTCATGGTTTAGGAATGGTACTCCCCAATTTAGTGCTCCCACTGAAAAACTAGAAACCATGCACTTGCTGTCTCCTCCCTCCCCCTACCCATCCATCTGCAGTGGGATGGAGAGGAAAATTGAAGGTACATCAGGTAAAGATCACGGGTTGAGATAAGAAAAATTTACTGGAAACAGCAATAAGATGAGAATCAGAGAGTAACAGCGACAAAAACAATATTAATAAAAGGGTGTACAAGAAATGATGATTCACACACAAAAAAGATCAACACATGGGAACCCACAATACTCGAACCATGGCCACGCTACTCTGGAAGAGGGTACCTTTCCCTGGCCCTGACAATGCTGTGAGTAGAGAACAACCTCCATGTCCTAGACATGCCCCCTCCTGGCTACTGCAAAAATTAACCGTGTGCTGGCCAGAACCAGGACTATTGTCTCATTAAGAAATATGTATGACTGAATGTTTTTTGGCTATTCTCGAGTTAGAGTAAATCAAGTCTCACTGGTAGGACAAAAGAACTTATTTCCTTATTTCTGATTTTTTGGGATCCGAACATGGCATGCTTATAATCCTATTTTTGTACATTGCATGTACTTCAACTTTTCAGATGATAATTTCTAAAGAGAAGGTTTTTTGAGATAAGGAAAATTATAGTGAAAGAGTGGTTACCTGACCACATTCTCTCCTTTCTGTCTGTCCTGTACCTTACATCAAAGAAAAAAACTGTTGAAAAAGAAAGAATAAAAGTATATTCAGATATTATTTTAGTATAAATAGGTCCCATTATATAAAATTGTGTATGTTATTTATTTTAAAATATATGTATTTCATTGATATTAATATTCATTTTGTATTTAACTAAAACTATTTTCACCCCAAATAATATATTCTCTATTGATTTTCTAAGGGATCCATGACCAGGAGAGTATCTTGTACTCTCCTGCCAGATTTGAGTTCTTTTTGAGTCTGGTATTTGGTCTATGGATTTTGGCATAATTTTATTTCAACTGCTCTCCAGGGTGCTTATAATATTCATGTTGCTGAAGTTATTCCAGAAGACCATGATCAAATCTGAATACAGCTCTCTGTACATTATGCACTTCTATGCCTCAATATACGGATGAGAGATCAAGATTTTAAATGCACATTGTGGAATAGATTTTTTTTTTTTTTAAGTAGGATTCTATCTATAATCTTTATGAGAAAAATTTGCATTGAATAAGTATGAACTCTTTCTCCCTCTGACTAATGCAGAATGCTTCAGCTTATGTATAATTCACATCCTAAGGTTTGTTTGTTACTCTTCAATGGAAAATTCAATAAAAACTTAATTAAAAAGAATAGATGTAGTATAGTAAAGCTGAAACCAAAGTGTAATTTCAACGACACTCATGTTTTATAAACTTTTTTTTGTGTGATTTATAATTAAGACAAGTAGCAGAAATACTAAAACTTATTTTTTTTCTAATGAAAGATTAAATTACTTGGAGAAAAACTACTTCGTTAGCTCAAAAAGTGACAATGGTGAACACGAGGAGAAATAATATAATATAATATAATATAATATAATATAATATAATATAATATAATATAATATAATATAACAGAAAAGATTTTGAAAAAGTAAAAGTGAAGCTATCTGGGAAAGTGGAAGAAAAGAATTATTAGTTAAAAAGAGCAATTGCATAAATTATTCCAATAATGTTCCTATAAAAGTGATCAGAGTAGTATCAGTAATATGCACATTTTATGAAGCAGGTGCTACTGAAATTATATTATAAATTGAACAGAAAGAGTAAAATCATTTGCCAAGTGATTAAAGTATTGCAATTTATTATACTTTTAATGTAATATTTTTGTGGGATATGAGTAAGTTTTATAACATGTAATATAGCAATTTCACTCCTTGTGATCAATACCAACTTAGCTGTAATAGCCTGTTCTAAGATTTATTATCATATTTTGCATCTCATACATAGATAAAGGTAGTTATGAGAAGAATTATGGAATTGACTTGTTTTAAAAAATTTTAAGAGCTGCTAGTGAGGAAGGAATGCTGGTACTAGATGCTTTACATTCTTGCATTAGGTCTACCTGTAGTGTTTCCTCTCCTGTACCACAGTAGTTAACAGCAAAATTAAAACTTGCTTGAATGTAATAATGTAATAATCTATCTGTTTTGCAATATTTTGTGCCCTTAGTACAATAAATACATATAGCTAAATAGATGTAGATGTAGATGTAGATGTAGATGTAAGGAAGGAAGGAAGGAAGGAAGGAAGGAAGGAAGGAAGGAAGGAAGGAAGGAAAGAAAGAAGGAAAGAAGGAAAGAAGGAAAGAAGGAAAGAAGGAAAGAAGGAAAGAGAGAAAGAGAGAAAAAGAAAGAAAGAGAGAAAGAAAGAGAGAAAGAAAGAGAGAAAGAAAAAGAAAGAANAAGGAAGGAAGGAAGGAAGGAAGGAAGGAAGGAAGGAAGGAAGGAAGGAAAGGAAGAAAGAGAAAAATAGAGAGAAAGAGAGAGAGAGAGAGAGAGAGAGAGAGAGAGAAAGAAAGAAAGAAAGAAAGAAAGAAAGAAAGAAAGAAAGAAAGAAAGAAAGAAAGAAAGAAAGAGTGAGCCCTGTTACATTAACTTTCATTCTAGACCCATATTTGTTCTCATAGTCCATATTTTGATTCCATCTTATCTTTTACATTCACTGTAAACAATGTCATTGAAAATAGTGTCAGTATAATTTGAAGACGCAGAATATCTCACACAATCAAGCTATAATGTGTGATTGGATTGCCACCTTCACTTCTTGTGATTAATATTATACTCTACAGAGAGATTTGTTGATTGATATCAGCCAGTTTAATCAGAAAATGACAATGACATCTCATAATAACAAGTTCCAGAAAAGAAATTTTCAGAAGGAGGGCTGGTAGAGCAAGATCATGGTGAAGTGCTTTTTTTTTTTTTTTTTTTAATATAGAGTTTTAAAACCCAGATAATTTTTTTTTAAAAAATACTGATGCCATACATGTAATACTGAAGTTCTGCAGTATCTGTGCAACCTTTCTGACAAAACAACTCTGAGCANGAGCAAGATTATTGTGAAGTTCTTTTTTTTTTTTTTTTTTAATATCGAGTTTTAAAACCCAGATACATTTTTATTAAAGAATACTGATGCCATACATGTAATACTGAAGTTCTGCAGTATCTGTGCAACCTTTCTGACAAAACAACTCTGAGCAATGATGTTGAGCCTTACATCATGACGGTTCTTTCAGTAAAGATCCAAAGGGAAATTTTTTCAACATGATCAACAGAATCATGATTTACATCTATTTTTAAGTTATAGCTGTTTTTCCCCCCTCTGATGAATACATTTTATCTATGCAAGTGTAAAAACCACAGAATAAATTTTCATTGTCAAACCTCTTCAGGTGGACTGCCTGTTTTCCAAGTCAACTAGTAAAGCTACTAATAGGGTTTTTACTTAAGAGCAAATATCTTGAAAAATTGAAGTGTCAGAGAGTCTAAACTTCTAGTAAGAGGTTAAGGTGTCATTTTGAACATACATATGTTATCCCCTGCTACTTGAAAATATAAAGTAAATTTGAAAGAAGTAAATCTGCTTTGAGACTGGGAAAAACATCAACAGCACCAGCAAATCCACACCTAATTCAGGAGGTTAATCTCCACTCCCAGTGTAGGCAGTACAAACAGATAAATCCTTCAGGCATCATTTGGAGTGCAAACTCAAGAAAGTAGTCACTGCATTCAAACCTGGTATCTGTATTAGCCAACTAATTGCTTAGACTCCCCCTGAAGTCCTTGAAAAGGAGAATGCACATGGATGGGTTACAGGAAGTGGCCCCACATTAAGTTTTTGCTCACAATTTCTCTCTTTGGTGTGTTAGGAAGAATGGCCTCCTATGATTGAGGCATAGGCTCTGCAGAAGAATATTATTTCCCCATTTTTTTAACTTCATAGTTAATTTTTAATTAGTTAATTTTAATAAGGTTTGGTTTGGTTTTAGTTTGTTTTTCTTTTTTTTTTTTCCTCAGCAGCCTGGACCTAGATATATTCCACCTATGTAGCAGAACATTGCCATACTATCCTTTTGTACTGCAAAGATACCTATTTCTGAAAAGCTATTTTGTTTTTGAAAATAAACTGTGCTGTTGTATTCTAGTAGGCTTAAGTACACAGTTGAACATCCCTCAATATGAACTTTGGAATTGAGCATACAAAGTCAGATTTTAGAAATAGGAGATTGAGTAGTGACTAGTACAATACTTTTGCAGTATGCTGCCTTCCTGTGATATTTTAAGGACACTAAGGCTTTCTCCCTCAAGAAAAGATAAAAAATACTAATTAGTTAAGCCTATACATAAGTTTTTTTAAGGAAGCATTGTTATTTTGACAAATGGAACTCAAAAAATGCACTAGGCATAATATACAGAAAATATAATTTAGCTGTTATTTGTCAAAACAGATTTCAAAGTGCTTTGAAAGGGAAGTAGGAAAGGGAAGACTCAAGTGTCATTACTCATACAGAGTGCAGAAATTGAGGTATACAGACATAAGGTGACAGCTTCCAAGAAAAAATAAATGTAAATGATGCTGCAAATTCTGTCTCAAATCCCTATACAATGAATTAATGTCTACCTCTTTCCTTGATTTATATTGCCTTCTTGGTAACAAACATATGCATAAAGCATGCATATAAACCTTCGACTGTGTTCCCCCTTTGCCCATGCATGTCTTCCCTGACTTTATTAGTGCAGCTCACAGGATAAATCACCAGAAGGGCTCAAGACCTCCAAGAGGTTTTGTAGAACCTAACTCAAAGTTACAGCACCTGAAAAAAGAAAAAGCAAGGAAGAGAGAAAGAAGAGAAGCAGAGAGACAGAGAGAGAAATAAATTTTTTTAAAAGTCCAAAGATCCTGATTTTGTTGAGGTTTTCTTCCATTTACAATTTCCACACCTTAAACCAACCTCCAGTTAAATATAACCTGATGTTCCTATTTATCTCTGTGGGATATATTTAATGAAATCCTTAAATACTGTACCTATTTAGGGACTCTAAGTGCCTCAGTCCTTGAGAAAAGAATTTTAAAATCTATTAAGGAAAATGGACTCCGAAAGAACTACAGTCATTGAATTTCTGACTTTTTCATGTTTAATGTTTAAACTTTTTCTCATTAGAGTTAAGATGAGAGAGATCGTGGTATCTAAGTTACTATTACAGTGGCATGTCACTAGCATATATATATATATATATATATATAATTTATTCTGGGCTTAAACCATATTTATCATGTTACATTGCAGAGTTACCTGAGAGGTAAGCAGAGTAAATGACCAGAAGAGCATATTTCTAATATATTAAATATAAGCACTTGCAGTCAGACGGTTTCCAGCATCATTTTATACCAGACTATTGAACAGACACAGATACACAAATACATATTCCACCTAATTGCCCATTCTGATTTTTTGTAAACTGCACAATGTTTCTCTGCAAGTTCTGTGGTGTTTTTCCTGTTTAATTAGATGATTCCTATAAATAAATTGTTCATCAGAAATAGTTACTCACATTACACTCACTTTTTTTTTTCTATATATATTATGAGGGCTAAAAAGTATGTTCCCTTTATCAAATCACCTCAGCACCATGGCTGGGATGAAAAGCATTAAATGAATTCAAAACTTGTGGAACTGTGAAAAGGCTCCACCCTCTATATCCTTGTTCTCTTTCTTGGAAGGAAGCACTGTCATGTCAGGAAAAAAACAACAATATTCTGCAGTCTGGAGTTGTATGCACTCCAGCAAAAAGCACAGAAAAACCTCCAGTTTTTTTATATAATAATGCCAAATATTCTTTCAGTCTTGATTTTAACACTGAAGAAAAGTTTAAAGTTTAATGAGCATATACATAAAGTTGCTGTTGGAATACTTCTTGAAAGAAAACTAGCTGCTGAATTGTAGATTGACAGATCCAGTGAGACCAGTCATAAAAGCTTCTCCCATGGGAATATGTAGAAGAAGAAAACTCGCATGGAATGCACCCATTGGGGAAGTTTGGTTCCAGTAAGTCGGGCTTTTTTCTGGTGAGAAAGTGTGAAATACTAGGGCGAAAGAGAACAATTTTTTTCTCCTTAGCCACTTTTGATACATATTTTTTCCACCATCCAATTTCAAAACTATTACAAAAGGTTTTCTGTATGTTATGAGAAGTTTTCATCCACAATCAATCATTTGGTATTTTCCTAAACTTCAGGGTGCAAAAAACCAGAAAATGTACAATTTCCATAGGACCTATTCTTTATTCTAGGGGACTTAATTATATTTCTGCGGATTAAAGAATGTTTTCAGAAAAAAAAAAACAAAACATGCTCTCATGACACACTCTCCATCCATTTAAAAGTTTGCTTAAAAAATCTTGAAATCTAGAAAAAGTGATGTACTTTGTGAAACTATCATTTATCATCCTTTATCATAAGGATGAAACCACATAACAGAGTACATCTAGGTTTTCCCAGGTGACTGAATTCTTATAGGTTACAGCATGATGACAGTAATTTGTGATTTTTCCTTACCCAATGATGTTACACAACTCTCTGACTAGACTTTCCATTGAGAAGGATGAACAGGTGGGTGTAGGAGGTTGTGAATTGTGAACACTGTCCTACCAGCATTATTCCACTTGTTGAAAAAAAAAAAAGGTGTTTTTTTTTTCTCAAAATTAATTCTTCCGATAGCTTTTAAATGCTCACAAAAGCAGCACACTCATGATCTATGGATTTTACCGTCCAGACAGGAATTACATAATTCTCTGTTTAATAGTTATTCAGAATGCTGTCAATAAATTCTGGTTCATTTGGAATGCAACTGATTTGGTATTCACACAGATTAAAAGAAAAGGACTCATATCTTTTCAACCTCTCTGCATTGTAGTGGCTTCCCATTTGACAGCATATTGATTTTTATTTCTTATTAACTCTCTATTATTGTTTATTAGGTAATGTTGCATCATACCAGTCTTGTCTGATAAATACTTGCTCTCCTGCCTGCTCATAATGATTCCGTTTAGGTGACCAGCTGCTGGCAATAAAATATTAGCATTTTATGGATTAAAATGCTAAGATTATTGATGGAAATGAAAACTCCCAGTTGTACCAGTTTCAAAAAGCATAGAGTATAACTTATGGCCTATTTTGTGGATAAGCATTAAAATGGCCTGTTCTAGGAAGCATTCTAGACCATATATTTCTTAAACATTCAGTAGTTTGTGAAGTCCTATTCCAATAAATACAGAAAATTTGGAGAAATATCATTCTTGTCAAGCACTTCTATTTCCTTTTAGATTTTATCGACTGAGGTTACTGCAGACATGTATTGTCCTTTTTTTTCTGGCATTATAATGTGCAGGAGTAGAAATCACTATGTGACAACCCAACCCTATGAGCATAGATGGCTTTTCTGTCAATAATTACAGTTATAGTGCTATTCATCTGGCATTCTAGTTATAATATGACCTGGTATTAACCTTTATTTAGAAAACTGTTCGGCCAGTGATTTTTTATAGGATGTCTGATATAGTTTACAATGAAAGTACATAGGCACTTTGCTGGAAGGTGAAAGGAAAGTACCTGGTAGAACTTGAGCCTTAACCTTATAGATGAAACAGCAACACATTATAAAACAAAATTTACTAGTGAGTGCTCCTACAGACAACTATGCCAGAATTCTTCACAGTGGCATTAATGATTTGTGTGACTTTCACACCAAGTAAAGCTTTCTAGTCTCTTCCTACATGTTCGGGAACTGTATGAAATAAAATTACAGGGAATCTGAATTTATCAATGAAAATGTTGACCATGCTGCTGAAGTTATACAGTCTCTTACCTCTCAAATATTTTTTTGGATAGCTATGCTCACTGTTTAAATCTTTGCTTGGTCTTTTCAGAGGTTTATCTTGTAGTAATTAAATTCATTATAATTATTCTACCTTTGTCTATAGCTGGAGAATGAGAGCCTCTTTCCATAACAAAACTAATGGAATGTTTCAAGGCTAGGTTTTAGAGATATCAGAAAAAAAAAAAAAATTATAAGCCTATTTTAAAGTCTTTCAACATCATTCATGTAAATTTCTCAGAAAGTTTAAGAAATATTTTCATTAATTAACTTCCACTATGCAAAGAGAATATGAAAAGACTAGTAAAACAAAAGATCTAAACACTGTATAAAGCAGCAGAGTTTTTCTGAATCAGCCAAGGACGCACACTAGCTAGATTACAAAAATATAGTGAATTGTTTATTGGATGGTAAGAACAGAGATAGAAGATGACTTTTATTCTTCTGTTATTCTGTTACCCTATTCTACATCTGTCTCACTGGTGGAAAACCAGCAAACCCTTATTTTCCTGTATTGGATTTAGGCTGATTTTACACATACTCTTTTACACCCTGTGAGAGACACAATTGGACTTGAAAATTACAGAGAGGCACATATAAAATCCAGACAGTTGTAGCATGCAAAATGCCTGATGACATTATGTATTAGGAAAAAGAAGTTGAAAATTTGGTAGTGTAGGGTCCTGCACCCAGGGAGGAATAACAGCAGGCACCAGTACCTGCTGGAAAGAAGCTCTGAGGAGAAGCACCTGGGGGCTGAGGTGGACAACAAGCATGAGCCAGCAGTGTGCCCTTGTGCCAGCAAGACAAATGGGACCCTGGGTTTTGTTGGGAAGAGAGTAGCCAGAACTTGAGGAAGGTTATCAATACTCCCCCTCCACTCAGCCCTGGTGAGGCTGCATCTGGACTTCTGTGTCCAGTTTTGGGCTCACCTGTTCAAGAGAGAAAAAGGAAGTAGTGAAGTGTCCAGCAAAGTTTTACAAAGATGATTAAGAGATTAGAACATCTCTCTTATGAGAAACAGCTGAGAGATTGGGCCTGCTGAGCCTCTGGAAGAGACATCTGAGAGGGAACCTCATTGATGTCTGCAAATATCTGAAGGGAGGGTGTCAAGAGAATGGAGCCAGGCTCTTCTCAGTGGTGCCCAGCAACAGGAACAAGTTGCCCAGAGGGGCTGTAGAGTCTCTTTATCTGGAGGTGTTCAAAACCTGCCTAGACACAATCCTGTGCAACCTGTTCCAGAACCTACTTTAGCAGGGGGGTTGGACTGAGTGGGCTGCAGAGTATTTCTGCCTTCCAACCCCCACCATCCTCTGATTCTGTGAAATGCAGAAACAACATTGAAATTAGGTGATACAAGATAGCACACTTCAACCTCAGTAGAGGGACAGATTTCTCATCAAAAGTCAGTGACCTCTCTCTAGAGATTAAGTACTGTCTTTTGTGGAAAATAGGATGAAGAACTACATTAGAAAAGGAAAAAAAAAAAAAGAAAGAAACAATTTGAAGTTACATCACTTATAATTTCTCGGCATATCAAGCAATAAGTTGCAGCTATACTGATACCCAAGACACTTTCTAACTTCCACATAACACAGTATGGCATGTTACTGTTTACTGTGGCATTCTCTCATCTGCTTGCAAACTGAATCTTTGCACACCCACACAATGAGAAACCAAGGCTTTTAGAGTATACATGCTATCCATGATATTTTCCTGGAAAAAGGTAAGGTAATTTTATACCACATAAATATTATCAATATGTTTTCTATAACTAGTTGATTGCCCTTTAACTTCCACTTTCCAAAAGAGAAATTAAAAACCTTTAGAAAGCTTTACAGATCTGAACTACAATGCAGATACAAACAGAGTTTTGTTCTTATAGGAAAGCCTTTTATATGAAAAGCTGGTATGCTGGGACTAGTTTCTGGAGGAAAGTGACTTCAGGTGCAACATTTCTGGTATTCTAAGTACAGTGCACAACAACTTTGTCAGGGAAGATGGATCAGAACTCACCTTAAAGTGCTTATCAACAGACATTTTTCTAACAATTCTTACCTTAACACATGAACAGGAACAGACTGCTGTATTATTTTCTTACTGAGTGTGACTACTCATGTGTTGCAGACTTATAGCAATTTGGTTTCACTGGTATATGTAAACATAAATATTCATAAAATTGTAAAAATAAACTCCCCATAAATGTATGTTCATAACAATTTTAAAAAAGTTACAGGGCAATGTCATCCTGTAAATCTTTTTGTTTTCCCTTTTATTTCCAAAAATTGTTGTATCGATACTGTTCGTGATTTCTCAAGTAATACTTTTGAGATACTGAAATAATACAATAATGCATTTTAAATTTTACTTCATCTATCTGAAAGGACACGTCAATATATTAATTCCTCATTTTCATAATAAATCCATCTAGATATTTGGCAATTCCAGTCGATTTGACAGATGTCACAACATCTCTGAAGGACTTAACAAAGTTGATAGTTGTGGTCTCTAAACACTTAAATCCAGACAGAAAGCTGTATCCTTTTTAACATTTTTCTTCACAGAGATTTCAACAAATTCAACTACTTACAATACCTGAAACAAAATTATTCTATCAGATCAGAAGCAGATTTTTGAAGTTTTTTAAATGCAGAACCACTTTCTCTTTGCCATAAGGAACTCTTAGTGATGTTTCAGACTCAAAAGCCAGAAAACGTGGGGAAATCTTCAGCATCTCTCTCTTTGAAATTCACGTGTGACCTTTCTTAAGCAATAAGAAATTGAAGTTCAAGGCAGAAAGTTTCTAATAGTGCACACAGTCTGTTAGATTTTTAATACTCTTCTGAATCGTTTGAGGTTTGCCAATCTCTACTAGTTATTTTCATTTCTTGCTCTTATGTAGCTAATTTTTCAGTTGTAAAATATTTCAATTAAAATATTATTTTTAGTTTCCTTGGAAGTTAAGAAAAAATAATGTTTTGAGCTAAAGATGGCTATGGGTGTGAAAGTAAGATAGTAAATGGATTAGGTTCAAGTAAAAGTGCCTTGCAAATTTCATTGTCTAAGAACTAATTTTAAGCAAATGTCTATCAGGTAATTAACAAGAAAACAATTATTTGACAAATTCAGACCCTTCTTCTACCAACAAAAATCTCATGGGTAGCTCTTGATTTCCCATAATGTACTGACTCAGTGAATCCACTCTGGATGTAACATTCAGAATGGGTTTGTTCTGGGTAAATTATAAGTAGATTACTGCATTTGAGATAAGTCACGTGATACTGCTTTTGGCTTTCTGATGAATGTAATCCAAAACTTCCCCTTGAAATCCTTTTTTACCTGACTGAGACACACACACGTGTACAATTCAAACATATCAATAGAATAATTCTTGACGGCAAAAATCATAGAGGAATAAATGTTTTCTGAACAAAAATATTTAAAAATTCAAGTTAGTATTTAGAGATAATATTTTCCATTACTCATACAGTTCAAGTTTTTTGTCACTCCCTTTGAAAAATTATTTACTGAAGCGTCATTCCCTGATGCTATGAGTGGGAGCCATTAGACTGTTGTCCTTTAACAAAGGGGCCTTGGTGGGAACTTTCCTGTGGGATTTTCCTCTCCATTTTTATGACCTGATTAGAGGAAGTTTATTTTGGCTTTTTGATATCTGCCTATATTTCATTCCTACATTATTGTTTGGCTTTTGGTTCAAGGGCTTTATATCCTCTGCATGTGACTGTTTCTGGCAAATAACTGCCTCGGTGTCTTAGAATTATTGCCTAAGACTTAGGAACTCCTGTAATGGATTAAACAAGTCATTCATCTAAGCAGGTCAGGTCTGTTGGTCTCATACCAATATTGCTTAAAGAAGTAGGTGTTCAGGATTCAAGCATGTCTGAATTCAAGTCTGTCATGACTGATGTTTTGAATAACAAAAGAAAATAAAAAGATCAAAATAAAGAGCTTTAAACTACTGTTATTCAGCCTCAAGATTAACCATTTACAACATTTCTCTAAAATTAACCGTGTAAAGCAGTGAGGCTGAATGGAATGTGCATTCATTTTTTCGAGGGTTACTTCTTTACATTTTGTTCTGGTAATGAAGTTCAAGGCACAAATGCAGGCACATCTTCAAGGAGCATCAGAGCATCCAGGGAACAGCTAAAAGAGGACATGTACTTATTTGTTACATTCAACAAAAGAACAGAAGAAGGGAAAGGCAAAATTACAGGAAAACAATCTTGGAACATTCTATTCCCTGTAAATTTGAGAAAATAGTTTTGGTTCCTTTTGTTTTTTTTAATCCTTCCTTTAACACTATAATTTATTTTTTTTTTAATCAAAAGAGGTGGGATAGTGTCTATCTAAATTTACAGATGTTATATTTGGCATCAAAACAAATAAAAAGCTGAAAAAAACCAAACCCAAAAGCAAACAACACCAAATGTGTTGCACATTGTATTGAGACACTCTGCAGTCATGACTCTTGACTTATGGCCAAAACCTTATAATTGAAAACAGTCCAATGTAACATGACACAACATATTCAGATTTTTTTTTCCTGCTTGCCCAACTAACTGTTGAATACAAAAAAACATTTATCAGTAATTAACAGATGATGCTTCTAGTTAAATTTGCTATAGTGTTTGTTGTGCATTTTATTCTTGTATTATCAGTGCATGTTTGGACTACAGGCCTTCACACTCAGTGCACCTCTGGTGTTTGATGAATTATGCCATTTTTAGGAAATTCTTTTTAAAGTTGTGGTGGCTTATCATCCTTTTTGGAGGAAAAAGATTCACTGGAAGCAAAGATAATTCAAAGTTTATTTCACAGCTGGGAAACAAACTGCACCCTGCCTCTGTCAATCTCCCCATATCTCAGTTTCGCACACACCTGATCCGTTTACATTTAGAACATGACAAACAAGCCATGATATTCTAATAAAGTGCTATCATATTCCCACTGAAGCAGTGAAGAGACTCCCACTGGCATCAACACAAATTGAGCTGGATCCCCAGAAACCTCTTCTTCCCTTCATTCAGACTCAGCAAACAATGAAGAGGGGTATCTGCAATTTAGATGCAGAACAATAAAAAAATTGACCATCTATTTGAAGACAGATACCTGATAAAGGCTTCACTTTTAAAAGTCTCTGAGCTTCAGCTTTCTTAAAAAAAAAAAAAAGTATTATTTCTCCTTATATTTCTTCTTTTATGAATATAATCTTGAAAAAGGGATGTAGATCACTGATGTAATCACTTTGATCATCTCTACATTTTATTTATAATTTTATCAGACAGTAACTACACTACCAGGTAAGCAGGGATAGAGCCAGTCACATGAACAGTAGCAGATTGAGACTTTCTTTAGTTTATTTTGTTTATTTAGTTATTTTTTCCTGACTTGATAATAAATTAAGTACTTTTTCTGATAATTTGCACAAACTTAAATTCAGTGTGGCCTCCTACTTTTACAATTGCATTACTACTACCAGTTAGGCCTAGATAATTTTACTTCTACTGTTTTTACAGAGGTCTTAATGTATATCCAGAGAAGTGAGGTGTACTGGTTTATCTACAGGAACTGTGAATATGTCAGAAAGCCAAAGGCATTTGCTCATATATTTTATAGCACTTTCCAAAGGGCAATATAGATTTGTTCATTTTTATTCTGAGTTTTCTGAAAATGTTGGGCACTGTTCTGGAGACTTTCTTCTCTCATTGTGTTCTGCGAGAGCTAGAAAGCCTTCAGGATATTTTAGAAAAAAAATAGAGTGCATGAGAAAACATTTTAAAGTTGTTTGCCCTCCCATTAGAGCAAAATAAGGATAAACATTTGTCTTTTCCTTTATATTGTTCACTCTCCTTCTCACCTCTTCCCCCTTACTCTCTCCACTATATATCCATAATTTCTCACATTTATTCCTGCAGAGTTTACTTTATATACTCCTTCCCACCTCCTTTCAGAAAATACCTGCAAAAGACTGTAGGTAGGTTCCTGTTTGTCTCCATGTCCTAACCATTAATTTCAGCAAAATATGTCTAGCAGCTTGACTCTTCCACAGAGCTTACAACGTTTTTTTTACAAATTTGGTACAACTTCCAGCAAGTAAAAGTACATACCTCATGAGATATATTAGTCACACAGAGCCTTGTCTGTGGAACACCTTCAACAATTTGTCAAGCTATTTATCTAGGTGAAATCAACCAGCACAGCTTTTCATACTGACACTGATATAATTGTCTGAACTTGAAAGTTAGGGTCCACTTTTTTACTTGCAAACACATTGTGCATAAAATACAGAATGAACAAGAAGTATATAATACAAAAAAAATCTAAGGTTAATGCAGCCACTGACTGATGGCCACATGCACTAGGACATGAGTGCTCTAGGCTTGATATTAGCAAAAGACACAAAAAAACCTACATCACAGATTTTTGTTCTTCAAATATGAAATGTATTCAAATGCAATGTGTTGTAAACAAGTGAAGTATTTTACTGTTACTCTTGTCCATGTATTCCCTTTTTGGTTGATATTTGTTAAAGACATGCAAATCTTTAACTCCTAATCAGTTCTCCCAACTACTAATTAAATATGGATTGCAATATATGCATAAACACTAAATATGCAAATTATCATAAGTTTTCTTCATTATAATGGGAAACTGGGAACAGAGCAATTCAGATTCATTTAAGATATAACATCAAAAATATTTTTCTTTGATGGTAGCAACAGTACACAACTTCACTTCAGGCCTTGATAAGAGTTCATCTTATTAAATGTAGTATAGAACACATGAAACATCTATTTGAAGGACCTGCTAGTTTATAAACTAAAGAACACATCCTTGAGGAAAAAACATTCACTTCCGCTGAAACAGATGTGATTTGTGGATGCTACAAAAATTTTCTCAAATTACAATGAACTCCTTTTCATTAATATGTCTGTTCAGCAATGAAGTATAAGCTAATTTTCTGAGCACTTACTTTAACCATTTTTCTACTAAAATACAAGGAGGCAAATTGTCAATCCATTCACGTAGTAGGCTGACACTGCTTGTGAATATTGCGGTAGCAACACCTGTAGGGTGGGGATTCCTTGCTGATGTCTTCCCCAGAATGACAGATGCTTATTATTTCAATCCCTTCACATCAGTTTTTAACATTTCAGAACCATGATTTAGCTATATGATAGATTGAAGGAAAAATAGAGGTATTATCTCTCTATAGTGTCACACATGAGTAGTTTTCAAGGGAAGTAATCCACTACTGATCTAAGAAAACTGTTCCTCTTTGTGAGGAACATTTTATTTTCTCACAAATAATGGCGGTAGATAGAACTCCTTCATCTATGTGTCATATACCTTCTTAGAATAGTCATTGGCTTCTGTGTTATTAGATTGGAAAAGAGGATTTTTAGTTATTTTAGTGAATTTTGAATGACAATGCTTGTGCTTATGATTTTTTTGTTTGATTTAATGTATTTGAAACAGTAGTATATAACAGAACATCCATGTGTATACGTTGAACATTGTAGTATATTTGAATGCTCATTTTTTCCCATACTGACATTCTGCTATATCAAATAAGATCCCTATTCAGCTTTAAAGAAATAACTGTGTTATAAAAACCACTTAGGAAAACTCTTTTGTTAAATAACGAGTCTCATTTTATTTATATATATTTAGCAGTGAACATTTTACACCCCCATACCTATTCAAAAGCATACCTCAAATTTTGCTAAAAATTCATACTCAAGTTTGAAAGGCAGAACAGGCTTAATATAATTGGTTTTCTTACCATTTTACTAGCTGTAGTAATCTAATCCATGGATGAAGTAAAAAATTTAATAGATATTGGGTCATGTCTACAAAAAGAAATTAATAAAACCAAAGCATAATTGTAAACTGCTCCTTATAATAAAATATCATCTCACAAGAAACATACCAGAATCAGCAGGAATTTTATTTTCTGCAGTTCATATCAACAATGTTCACTATGAACAGTGAGCACTGCTCTGCACTTCTGCAGAACCATTCTGTATGTTCTGCAGAAGTTTAGAAGGAATAAAAAAGAAATTTCAAATTGTAAAAAAGAACATTGTTGATCTAAAAAAAGTTCCGGGGTATAAGACCTGGAATTCGTCTGATTTAAAATGATTCCAAAATCTTTTGATGACTGGCTAGAACATATATGCTATTTTATCTTGAGAGCTTATGCTCTTAAGTACCCATCACAACAATGCTGCTCCTACTGGACTTTCTCAAAAGCCTCCAAATGTGATTGTTCCATGGACTACACCAACAGCAAATGAATGTAGAATGAAACTGGAAATTTAGTCATCAAAATTAATCATTCATACATCAGAATTAATTAAAAGCCAGAATAGAGAGGCTGTTCCTTTTCAAGATGCGCTCAGAAATAAATTTAAAAAATCAGTGCTTTTTGGCAGACCAGAACTCTTTGTGACAATCAAAAAGGTTCTGGTATATGACTTCTTCAAAAGACCTTGAACAACCTCTTGTGAAACCACACCCACTCCAGCAATAAGGAAAGTTCAAATAGCAAATCCATTGTTTAAGAGATGTAAATGATGTCATTCCTATGGTGAATTTTCTAATGAATATACTCTCTCCATCTATTTATTGGTTATATTTACAGTTGCAAAATACCATTGTTCCTGCATCTGCACTGGCTTCAGCACCTGGGGAAGAGCCTTGAACAGGACCAATTCTTTGCATAATAGCTCCAAATTATCTATGTGTATCTATCTCATGTTTATTTAACTCAGAAGTGATTCACTTCTGTTTTAACTAATCAGTACATTTTACTGAAATATTAAAATTTTGAGTTAAATCTGATTATGTATCTGAAATATTTTTTAAAAAGTAGACTAGAGAAAATGACATAGTTGTTCTTACCAGTAAAATATTAAACTGCATATCTTTGATTCAAATGAAGCAAAATAGACAGTGCTGACAAAAAAACTGGAAATAAAACTTTTGTTTATTTAGTTTGTTCGGGTTGTTTTTTCAGGCTGCATAAACTTTCCCAGCTTTGCTGCATACAGATTCTGTCTTAGACTGCAGAATTCATTAATGGCACTTGTAATCCTCTGACTGCCTTTCTGAAAACACTGTATTTGCAAGAAACTTCACTGCTCACTGCATACCTCTGGGTGCATTTACGCTACATTTCAACTCAGGTCAGAAGCACACTCCTAATGTGTAGCTCCCAAATGTCCCCACTTGACACACGTCAGCTGACATTTCAATGCACATAATGGATGTGTTTCCTATGAAATTAAGCCTGGAGATTCTCTCCAGGAGCACAACTAATGGGCTACAGCCACTAAAATCGCTGGTCTGCAGGTCCAGACTAAAATAAGTTCAAAGTACACCCTGTAGACGTGCCTACAGTTGGCATTCCACTTTACATATCTGCCTCTGCTGAGCTGCAGTGCTGGCTACTCTATGGCCCTGAAGAATTTATTTAGGGCCTGCTGTGTCGTTTTGAAGTCAGGGAGAGCAAAACCCAAAGTATGAACAGTTTTCTCTCCACTAGATCCACAGATTATGAAGGTAAGACTGATGTTCTGCCCATCCAGCCCATCTTCCTAATCACATTAATATGAATTAAACAACATAAAGATACTTTATTTTTCCACTTCTGTTTCTTACCTACCTTTTAACTTTCTTGGTTACCAACTGCAGTGATGGACAGTTCCCCTAAGCAACCTTCCAATTGCCTGAGCTGCTGATTGATGGTGTATTCTGTTCAAACATAGATGAGCACAGCTTGAAAAAAGAATTAATTGACAGATGCAAAAAAACCTGTGGCAAACAGATGAATGGACTATCACCCCTCTAAGGAAAAAAATTATTTTGTCAACTGACACAGATAACATAATATCAAATTTTTAAAGCATATTTTTAAAACAATCAGTTTCTCTATTTGACCCTCATATTTTTTACCCACTAAGGTATGTTATTCTGTTTCAATTCACAAGTTATTTTACTACAGCAATAGTATTCATTAGATATCTTAATTCACAGAAAAGTTTCTGAAGTATTTTTTCAGGTTTATTCATTCTAAGACTGAGGCGTCAGTAACATTGCCAAGATCGTAGCAAGTAATAGTTAAGAGAGTGACAATGCCAAATTAAAGATATTTAGATCAACTAAAATCAGCCAAATATGAACAAAATTTTCCTTAAATTTGTAACAAGGTCAGTGCCGCACTTAGTCACCTCTAAATCCCCAGGTGAATGAATGGAGAGAAGCACCTGTGGGACCAAGGCCACTGGAGTGGGCTGGCCCTGTCTGTACTGCCTGGTCTCCTCCTGGTTCTGTGTGGTACTTCTGTAGTGCCTTAACTGAATTGTTACCTGGGGAGTGGGGTGTCCAGTTCCAAGTGCCAAAATAATGAAGACTGTTGGAGCCCTTCAGAGTAGTATTTACAATCTAATGTTCATGTTTCATTTCACATGCGTGGTATGGGCACTGTGTGTAGACATTTGAGGGTATGGAAGACTTGGGGGAGGGGAAGGGGGCAAAAATGGGGGCATCCATGTGTGGGGCAAAATGAGGTGCAATCATATGCCCGTTTTTACTTGGAGGATGAATACAGATTGCAATGGAAGTAACTTTTTTTTTTTTTTTTAACAAATGAAAGTCTAGATAAATTTTCTAATATAAATGATGGGGACAAGAAAATAAATAGACTTGAAAAGCAAATTTTCAATTGTGTATAAAAAATAACTACTGCTTGCATGTAGTGAAAAAAATTTAATATGTTGCCTGGATGGTCCCGTCTTTCCTTCTGGCAGTTTTTGCTTTTTCCCTGGTATCATCTCCTTTCATTGTTCATTTGTGCCCTGAGCCTGGCTTTCAAAGAGCATTATTTACTGAGGTAAGTTCAACTAAAGGTTTGAATGGCACTTCAAAGGGATTCAAAGCAGTTGCTCTTGAATGGCTCCAGGTGAATAGTTTCACCTAGTGAATAGTTTTAAGAATAGTTTGTGTCTTTTTTCCAGCCTTTTTATTTCTTCTCTCTCTTTCTCTGGCTGACTTTCACACACCACAGAAATACAAAGAGACAACCAGTCTGAAATGAGCACAATGGGGAAAAGGGAAGAGTGAGAAGAGAGGAAAAAGCAGGAATTTGTAAGTAGAAAAGTAATAATTAAAATAAAATGTGGTAACAAGGTCCTTATAGATACATCTACCAAGAAAACATAAAATTTTGATAGACATTAACTTTTATGTTACTTTAAACGTGTTAGTATTAACCTTGGAGTAAAATGAGCAATTCTCATGTGGCTAGAGTTTGCCTCAGAATGTTTCTCCTTATTTATATTTTCCCAGCTTTGTAACTGAATCTAAAGCAGTACTAGGTCATAGTAAATAATCAAATGTAGCCAGAGTAATTTTGAAGAGCATAAATCAATGCATGGGTCTGATCTATGAAGAAGATGATGATATGAGCTTGAACTTTCACTGACATTTCGAATTTGTAATGTACCGATTTAATACTGCTTACACGTGTGATGAATCAGCATTAGCAGACACAATGGGTTTCTTACATCTGTTCCTATGCATCACTGAACCATTAGTGATTACCATTTGTGTTCAGGTTATAGCTGGCTAAATAACAGATATCAATGTCCTTAGCAGGATTACCAAAGTACTTTGGAATTTAATTGTCCATTTCCTTTTGAAAGTACGTCTTAATCCTTCTCTTGTGATTAATATTTCAAGTCAATTATATTTACAAAAGACCTTTCAAAGTTTCAAGTTTCTTAAGAATTCTTTCACAAAACAATCAGTCATTAAGGCCACTGATTTTAAGTCTGTATATTTTCTGAGAACAGGAGATACTAAAATATCTGACAACAGCAATATAGGAAATTTTTAACAGGTCCAGAAAATCCACAAAGAATTTTTATGGTTATAAAATGTGGGGCTTTTTTTTTGTTTGTTTGCTTTTTTTTCCTAAGTCACAAGATTGCAAACTACTGAATAACAGTACATATAGAAATGTTACTATTGTGTTGCCATTCAATCAGGAAGAATAGCAAAGGCATAATAGTAAGGACATAATATTACTGCTTCTCAATAGCTAACAACAGGGTTTACACATGAAAAGCAGTCTGCACCATTTCTCCAAAAATCTTATTTTGTCTCAATAGATTCTCAACGTAGACTATTGACAATGTCTTTCTGGAATGTCTTAGCTGCAGATAATTAAGAAGAAAACCTGACTTTTTCAAAGAAAACTACTAAACCTGCCAAGCTGTAGCATCCAAAAATTTTCCTCCTTCATTCAAAGCCCTTTTGAAGGCTCCAACAATTCCCCACACACAAAACTGTTACAGTCATCTTCGAGAAGCCTGATCATAATTTTTATTTTGTACTCTGGGCTCATTTCAGAGTAACCCACATGCAGTCTTCAGGAACTAAGGCTGGCTGGTGTAAAAGTCTTCCTGTATGGGATGTGCAGATGACACTTCATAAGGTTGAGATGGTGAACTGAGGGGCAGTTGGGAGGCAAGGAGGATTAGGGGTTAACTGGCTTATGATGTGAAGAATACGGGTTGCAGCACCATGACATAGAAACAGAATAAGAGCACTGGACATATGTGTAGCTGCTGCTACACATCAGGGAAGCCTTTTAAATAACAGAACAGAGGAGCAGAACCCTGGCATGTGACATTGCTTACGAATCATTATGTTTCTCTACAGAGGTCTTAGTAAACATCACTGGAGAAGGACCATGCATAAAAAAAGACTGTGTTCACTGCAGTATTTGAAGTTGTTTGTTTCCACCAACTTGTATTCAAATGCCTGGATTAGCAGAGGAGGGTTCAGGAAGAAAATGTGTTTGGAATGAACTTGAAGTTTAATGAAAAAAATTAATAGTATATTTGTTTTATTCATGGAAGACAAAGTAATTTGTTACGTGAAATTTGTACACCAAACATTTCTAAAAATGCAACACTTGACCTAATGCAGTATTGTTTAGGGAAATCACTGTTCTTTTACATCTTAGGAAAGATACAATGAGAGTTTAAAGTGCTTTGTTAAACAGTTTTCTTTTCTAAAGATTTGTCCTGTTTATCCAATACTGAGTTGTTTGACATCTTCTATATATTCATTATTTTCTCATTGTTTTTCTTAACAGCTTTTAAATGTTGTTTTAGGACTGTTGCTTTACTGACAGAAATTCTTGAAACAGAATTGGTTTTCAATGCACTGCTAAAAGATGTTCATTCAAGGTGAACAACAGCTTGGATAGCTTCCCTTCTGGACTGATTGACAATAATGCTGAAGAAAGGATTTGCTTTTGAGCTTACTGTTTCACAGCCAAAAAGCTTGCCAGATCCAATAAATCTGCATTTACTTCTAACTGTTCTTCACATCTTTTCTCCCTGTGCTAGAGAAGAAATTTAGGAAAGCAAACTTGAGTTAAAAGCTCCAACAAGCTAGTCTACAGGCCATTATTTTAAGTCTCCTTGTTAGACTTCAGATTTAAAATAATTTGCACATCATCAACAGTGATCCTTTGTTCTGCTTTCCAAGGTTATTTCTCTCGACCCCACAAACTGCTTTTTTATGTGTGATTTGTGAACAAATGGCATGAATCAAAAATGCCATACTAGTGAGGGAGAGGAGGACCCAATGACACTTTTACATTTCTCAGAATAAAACTCTTTTGTATAGCTGTACTGATGAGTTAAAAGTCCAGGTCTTTCCTTTCCACTCAGCTTTCAAAGTGTGAATGAAGCAAAGGAAACCTAGAGAGTAGTTCAAAGCCCATAGCATTATTGAGAATGTAACCATTTTCCTCAGTGTGCTTTGAAGGAGACCTGGAAGTGCTGCCTCAGTTGTTCAGCAATCCACCACAGTCCAATGTGGAGGACTTACCTGGGCTGAAAATGTGATTTAGTTCCTTAGATTCCTATCAAAATCCACTATACTCTAATTGGGGAAAAACACTGTGGGAAATATTCTCCTGTAATTTCCAGTGAAACCCTTTGGAATTCATGACTATGAAGTGCAGAATTATTTTAAAGCTAATGTTGCACCTTAGGTCAGTCCAAAATAATAACTTCATCTGTGCAAGAAGTCAGATACTTCTTTCCATCAGGACATGTAATATAGGAGCCACACAGCATAACTTTGTAGCCATAATCCCTCATGAACAAACAAGCATCCAGCACAAAAGAGGAGCAAGGCAAAAGCTTGAGACTATGTTCACAGATGGAAGGGTTAGAGCAACTAGCCCACTCCTCACAGACTACTTTCACCCCAATTCTGTACTATTTTTTATTATAGAAAATCAGGGAGTCACATAGTTCTAGCTATTGCACAAATTCTTCAAACAGCAACAACTGGATGTCCTCAAAGACCTTGCAGTCCAACTTGCAAAGGTTAAGACAGTAAAAGGGCATCAAGCAGGTCACAGAAATCCAAATAACCTTCCCCAAACTACCACACAGTATAAGGGGAGTTAAGAGACACCCATCAACTCTCCTTTCCCTCTGCCTGTGGAGAGCCATTTACCTTTACATTCCCTTTCCTAGTTCATTGGTATCAGTTTTTGCAAGGTCATTTGGAACATTGAAGGGAAGTAACAGATGGAGATCGTTTTATCAGGTTTTATGGCCTAAAAATAGGCAGGTCTCAATGTTGTTCTCATAATCAAATCCATAAAATAACACATCCAGTTGCAGTTTGAGAGAACTAGAAAACTCCTGTGTCTTGGTATTTATTTTTTCATTAAATAATTCCTGGCCTTTGGGCTTGGATTCAGCAAATTTTTCAGACTGAAGTTTTTAGAGGTATTTTGAGCTGTGGAACCTGCAAGTTGTACAACTGTCATTAGTCACAAAACACTTCAGGTTGCTTTTCCCTATCTCCACTTTGTGTTGCTTAAAAATATTTCTATCTTCAGCTAATCCATTAAGCATTCCCTGTACATTCAGCAGAGTGGTCATGTTGTAGAGACACCATCGTTCCTCATTTTGTTCCATGGCAGTTTGGCTGTACCTTAGAGAATAGTATTTTATTCAGGAATGGAAACACTGTAGTTGATTTTTAGAAACTCAAATGTAGCTGTGCACTACCTAGGCTAAAATTTGAAGGCATTAAGGCTGGAATTTGATAAAGGCAATATCACTAAAGAGAGGCTCTGCTTTTGCACACAATTTGACTTTAAATTTGCTCTTGGTTTGGGGGAATATTTTCCCCCTCAAGCAGATAAAGGGTTGAGGAAACAACAGAAATAAAGTTCATTTGATGGACACACATACAGCAGATTATACTATCTATATTTATATTTTAATGCACAATGCTTTCTGATTATTTTGTTTTTATTTTTAAATATGGTCTTTTTGTTCCTCAAACTACATTTAAACTTGTTCTCCTGACTTAAATTCACCAAAATATCTCTTGTTATATCAAATTCAAACTAAAAGGCAAAAATAACAAACAGGTAACGTTATGTCATTTAATAAATTTAATATTTCTTGTTTAATTTTAACTTGTTTTTTCTTTTATGTTTACACAATACAGGTGGCATTTTCAGCTGGACTCACATAGTATTATTCTGTACATTCATTGTTAGAACTGAAGGAATAAATTTCTCAAATAAGGCATGTTAGTAGCTTAAAAACCAATCATACAGTTTGAACAATAACTAAAATCCACTCCTTCCTGCAAGATGTTTCAATTTCAGATTAGCTGTTATCCCTGTTAAAAAAAAAAACAAGGAATCCTTTAAATAATCTCTTATTATTTTTAGGCTTTTAATTTTTGTCTGCTTAATTTCTTAAAATGAATAAGGCATAGCTGTTAATCTAAACAGATTTGTAATTATAATAATAATAATCTAAACAGACCAATCACTCCTTGTTTGGGTATCTGCTGTAGTAGAATGTGGGAATCAGGAATGGAATAGTACATATACTGTCTCTAAATGATTGGCTTATACTAGCTGGATGATACAGCCAAAATTAAAACATTTTTTCCTCTGATTTTCATGTCTGCTTTGAGCATTTTTTCTTCCCTCTTCTCATTTTTTTTTTCTTCTTTTTTCTCCCCCAGATGACCACCAGAAGTTTAAATCTGGGGCCATAAGAATGTCTATTTCTTTCACTGAGTTTGTAACAGCTCTTGTCAGAACTGGAAACTGGAGGATTTCCAGAAAATGTCTCAGAAAGTGCTGTACTGAATTGAAGCATGGGGAAAAATATTTACCATGCTCAAGAACAATTACTTGCTAGTATCTCTAGTAAGGAAGTCCCATAGTTCTAGGCATGAAAGTTTAACATTACAATTATACTAGCAATAACTGAACTACAAAATTATAATCATAATATAATCATATAGAATCATTAAGAGAAGTTATATTTTACAGTTATTTATTGCTAGAAATGTTGCAGAGAGATGTAAAATTATCCTCGATATTTCTAGCGATGCAGACAAGTGACACAATGCAGTCATGACATTTTAAATGAATTTTTGGGCTCTTTTTATCTTCAGTGAGATTTAATAATTTAAGAAACTCCAGAGATGCAAACTGTGTCTTTCTTATAATCAGATTTTCAAATGTATTTTACTGGCATCTTGGTAATTAGACAATTAATTTTCTTGTTCCACATATAGTTCTCTCCCATAAACGCCCTAAATGGGAGAGACAGAATTCCATAAAAAGAGGTACACATCCTAACCGGTACATAAGAAGTAATGGGATAGTATTATACAAACCTTACTTTTTAAAATAATGATTTAAAAAAAAAAAAAAAAAGTACACAAATTTTATTCCATAATGATGTCAAAGAAAGAAAGCAATTCCTGGCAAACTAATTTTGCTTTGTTCACTGAACATCCTTCTTTGTCCTCAAATATGTGCTGAGAATTGCACAACATTCAGTGTGAGCTGTCTGAAATGCACCCCTAAACATGAGTTTCACAAGGAGTTGTTTGTTAACTACAACTAAGAAGTAATTTCAAAAATACGTTACAGATAGTATATGTATTCCATTATAAGGGTTGCAGTGGACCTTTCCAAAGGATAGAAATGAGCTACAGGATATGGACTACTGAAGATAAGGCTCACAAATTCATCTGCATCAAATTTAGCTTTCAATGTTATTATTCCTTCCAGATATATGCTTTTTAAAAAGCAATTTCTTCACAAAATTAAAATTGTTTTACTTACAAAGTATCATAAATTCAGTTTTACAGTACTGAAGTCAAAGTGAATGATAAGCTTCTGGGGATTCTTTTTCCAAGCACGAATACTTCTGGACAAACTGATTATTAGCCTTTGTATCAAGCTATTCAGCTCATTTTGCAAGAACTCCCTTATATTTCCATGTCCATCAGTATTAAGCAGTAAATGCTAAATGAACTGCATGAATCACATACCTATATGATATTTTGACTGAAGCAATTAAAAGGAATTTGGAGCAAGTTATTTTTTGTAATAACAAATGCAGGTATTTTTCAAAGCACTGTAAAAATATAGCAGTTTGCTCTTCCTGCTGGATAATTGGGATTACTTTACCAAACTTGAATACAGTATGTAATTTGAATGGGAATTTGCATGTTAGCATTCTATTAAACGTATTCAGAAAAAGGACACATCAAGACAAATATCAATAAAATATCTAAATTATTTTAAATATCAAAGGTGTATGACACGAACAGGACAACCAGTGGAGTAGATCCAGCCAGTGTGTGTTTATGAAAGGCAGAACTTTCTTGACTAACCTGATCTCCCTTCTATGACAAGTTGATCTGCTCTGGATGTAGTCTAACTGGCTTTCAGTAAAGCCCCTGATGCTGTTTCCACAGCATTTCTGTGGGGAAATTGTCTGCTCATGGATTGGACATGTGCACTGTTCACTGGGTAGAACTGGATGGATGGCCAGGTCAGAGAAGGGCAACGAAGCTGTTGAAGGGTCCAAAACACAGGTCCTGTGAGGAGCAGCTTGGGAGCTGGCATTGTTTAACCAGGAGAAGAAGAGGCTGAGGTGGGACCTAGTCACTCTCTACTATTGCCTGAAAGGAGGCTGTAGCCAGGTGGGGGTTGCTCTGTTCTCTCAGGTAAAAAGTGACAGGATGAGAGGAAATGACCTCATGTTGCACCAGTGGAGGTTTAGATTGGATATTAGGAAAAAATTCTTCATGAAAAAGATTATCAAGCGTTGCCACATGCTGCCCAGGGAATTGGCTGAGTCACCTCCCCTGGAGGTGTTTAAAAGATGTGTAGATTTGGCACTAAGGGACATGGATTAGTGGTGGGCTCAGCAGTGTTGAGTTCATGATTGGACTTGTTGATTTTAAAGTTGTTTTCTGACATAAATTAACTAAGAACCCATGAGTGAACATGCGGTGCTTCCTTAAACATGTTACTGAGGGTGGCATAAACTATCACTTACTTTTCCCTGGCACACTGCTCTCATGCCACAGCTGTTAAACTCATTACCACCCCCTGTTTGAAAGAATTGGGGTTGAAGCCTCTTCCATCTATTGTGTACAATACTTGGTTAAATAGAGAAGTGCAAAGTGCAAGACAGGAAAAGTAAATACAGTGGGAGTAAATAAAGAGAATGAGTTTCGGATTAAGGGTTATCTCATTTGTGCAGGTTTTTCAGAGAATGAAAAAAGAGAAGAAAATTGGAAGCTCATTTTGCCAGAAGCAAATTTGATCATTAAATGTCCCCTTGCTTTTTTTTTTTTTTTTTTTTTAATTTTGAGCTTACTTTTTTTTTTTTTACTTCAGTAACAAGCTCTTCTTCCAGGTTAAGTAGAGGTTCAGAATATACAGCTTTAATAGAATGCCCCTGGCTCTTAGTGTGGTAAAAATTATGTAGGATTAGCCTGTCTACTTCTCCCACTGGACTGCAAGCAAATAGAAAGAATGTCATCATATTTAAGTTGCAATATTGGAATGAAACAGAAAAGAATGCCATCATTAAAATAGAGTTACTATATACATATATATTTATTAGAACAGAAAAATAGAAGTAAAATGGTGCATTCCTGAGATATCTATTTAATGTCCTGCTCTCAACCACTCACTATTGCAGCCTTTCTCTCTCCTGCTTGATTATGCAGGTGCCAAGAGAGATTAGTCTCTTAACTTAGGCATCTTGAATTATATCCTGCATTCGAATAGTACAAGTTTACCCTGCATTATAAATATGTTTCTTCTTTTTTAGGCATAAATAAAGAATTATTTACCTGACACCAAGAGCCACAACAATGTAATGGCAGTATAAAAGAATACTGTGCTTTCCTTCTTTCTTTAGTAATGCACTGAATACTTAGTCTTGATGACTCCTTGGTCTATGCCCATTGTGCTGGTTATTGATATGTTGCAAATATTTATGTAATGTCAAAATCTGTGTTCTTGTAAGAATGATATTTCATGTGGTGTCCAATATAAAGTTCCAGATGAGTGGTGTCAATCTATCATGGAAACATGGTCAGTAACAAAAAAAGTAAAATGAGTGTAAACAAGATGACATTTCCTGTCTGTTTTAATAATTTATTTGCTTCTTTCATCTGCAGCTTTATCTGGAAAGCAGAACTATGAGGACATTCCTCAGGCTTCAATTATCAACAACATATCAATAGTTCTTAGTTCATATAGAGTAGCAGAGGAGAAAAGAGAACAAGAATATATTCTATCATTTAAACAACAGCACACTAGATTCTAGATGACTCTTCAGCAATTACATAAGAGCATGAGTGCTGTAGTAGAAACAAGTAGCCTATGAAGTTAGGACAGAAGTACAACTAACAGGAGAAAACTAAAAACAAACAAAAAATAACACAGTAAAACATTTGTCAAAACAAAAAAAATAATTTTGTCAATAAACACTCCTACAGTCTCAATTGCTTTTGATATTACACTAGAATTTTCAAGAGAGCACTTTAATTGTTGG
This sequence comes from Pardalotus punctatus, assembly GCA_013400915.1. Classification (NCBI taxonomy): domain Eukaryota; kingdom Metazoa; phylum Chordata; class Aves; order Passeriformes; family Pardalotidae; genus Pardalotus; species Pardalotus punctatus. The sequence goes on from VZTX01023191.1 coordinate 110,964, forward strand.
GGGAAAGCAATATTACACTTTCATAGAAGTGATACCATGAGTACACCAAAGTAACTTGAGGAGTGGGGGGTGAGCAGGACAACTAAGTTGCAAGGAATGCCTGTGTAGGGTGCTGTTTTGCTCTCCATATCAACAAGAATTTCATTGCAACAACTTTTCCTGAGCTTTAACCTCAGTATATCATAGATATCCTGATAAAATATCTTCACTCAAATCCTAACAGAGCACTTAAATCTACTTCTACCAAAGCAATTATCTTAAAATATGAGGGGCAAAATAATGCGCATAAGACTGTTGTCTGGACAAGGCTTGCTTGTATTTTTTTGGCCCTATTTTTTTTGCATATGTTTCTGTACAGATTACAAAGTCTGAAATTTGGATTTCAAAGCTACCATGGTCTAAATGCCCAGAATGGACCCCATACCTTTGGAGGGGAAAGAAGTGGCTGTGTGCTCTTCTAGCTCCAGAATAATTCCTATTATATTGCCTGACAATATTCTTATTTAAAAATATGTTCATTTTAATACTTAGTTGGAGTGTGATTTCTGCAGCCTGGCTTTTGACATAATTCCTGAAACTAGTTTAATTGGTCACTTCATCTGCTTTCTCTTCTCCACATGTCCATTGTGTTTTAGAGGAGAGATAACCTGTCCCTTTAAGACCAATGACACAGCGTCTTTGCCAGCACAAATTACTTTTAACATAACAGCTTCTTCTCCACCGTCACAGAGGGATATACTTTTGTCTTCCTGTATCACTGCTATGTTTCTCTCATTTAACCTTTTAATGTGCAAGATTTTGGACTCTGAGACTATACTTAATATGATTACTTGCAATTTGTATTACAACAAAAAAGCCCTTAAAATATTTTCTGGCCATAATATACAGACAACAATGAAGAAGAGTTTAATGAATTCACAGTTGATTTCAGGCAGGGTATTTCCTATTTTAAAACCTGGATAATGAAGGAATGATAAGGTGCTGGTCCATCTGTATTTTATTTTTGTTGGATGAGATGTTAAGCCTTTCTAGATGAATATAAGAAAAGAGAAGTTTTCAATATGAATAAAAAGTAATATGAAAGGCAAGATACAAAAGGAATTAAAAACTGAAATTGAATACTTTGTGTGTAGTATTTATATGCAGTGTTTCATCACACAGTACTTCCATAATAAAGCCTTTTTTCACTGGTGTCAAGACACCCTTGGTTACTTGCTTTGAGCTGCTTTATTCAAAATAAAGGTCATGAAGTTTACAAAACAATGCTCTTAAAAGCAATGCTCCGGGCATCTTTTCGTTACCTGCTTAGAAGTCCTTGGATCAAGTACTACCTAGATAGCGAGCCAAAGGTCATGCTGCAGTTAATGGAGGTCACAGCTTTCTTTATTTGGCAGCTACAGTATCTGAGAAAGCAGATGATTGAAACCTCCTTTTACTCTTTAAATGTTTTGCTTCATCTCTTAAAGACAAAGGAGAGGTGCTTCTCTTTTCCATATCACTTACCTCAATGATCACTTAAGCATAAAATTAGAAAAAAGAAGAAAATCAAGGTTGCTGTCAACTCCTAAGCACTATGCTAATGAAATCACTACCTTCTGCATATGCTTTTTGCATAAAATTTTCTCCAAGTCTTAAAATAGCTTTTCCAACACAGTTCTTCTGACATTATTCTTTCATTAAATCATTGCCTGGTTAATTGTATCCTATTGATGATAGCAATCCATTGATGCAGTATTTTATCAAGTAAAAGGTCAAATCAACTGAAACCTGCTATTAAGCAAATAGCAAAGACACTGAAAGCAGTAATAATAGTCTCTGCCAGCATACACAAGGTTGATGATAAAATGAAGGTGGAAATATACATTTAAAATTAACCCACATAAAAATATTGCAATATCTGAAGAAAATATTACATGATAAAGTGCTCTGTTTATACACAAAAAGAAGCAGAGCTGAATTTATAGCAATAATGAAAACTATATACAATGTCGTTGATGCAAAATGTATAGTATTGCTATCTAACGTATTTGTATTTTGGTAACTGTTGACAAACTACCATAAGAATTCAGCTGCACTTATAAATAATGTATCTTATAATTGTCTTAAATTGAGTGTTCCTTAGAGAATTTGGCTTAGAGCAGGAATATAATATTGCTAACTCTCATGAAAGGGGGGAACATTTTACTCTTAATTTCTTAATAATCTTAATTATCTCTCCTTAACAGTTGTATGCCATTGTCATAAATGCATTGGCTTGAAAAGAGAGAAAATAATAGACCTTCAGAAGAACAGCAAGTTACACAGCACAAGTGTCAGACAACATCAGCCACTGAATAGGTTTCACTATGCATTATGTATTTTGTTTCTCTAGCTGTTCTCAAAAAAACAAATTGGAATTTATTTTTTTAAATTTTTTTTTTAGATAACCTGAAACTATTACTGTTCTTGGAAAATATGGAAATTTGAGAAGCTGGGGAGAAAAGCAGCCTTGTTTCAAATGAAGAAGATTGTTTGTTACCCTATGTTTTTGTTCAAACAGGACTGAAAGTTTTGGAAGATAAAAGACTACTTCTCAACTTTATAGTAAACTAGACATTCCAATTGAAAAATGTCAAAATGAAGAGTTTGACTTTTTCCTACATTGCATTTTTCCAAAATACAAACATTTCAATGACTGGAAATTCATTCAGAATGTATTTCAGCATCACCAAAGATGTGTTTATTCATTTTTATAGCATGTAAAAATGGCAGCCAAATTATTTAATCCAGTTCTCCTCTAGATACCTCTATTATTGTGCAGCTTCTATTATTGTCTGAGCAAATCACAATCTTGAATGTATTTATACTCATAATAACTCTCTAAGATAGGAAAATAGTACTGGTACATACAAAGAGACATCTCAAAGAGGGTCATAGCCCAGGGATATTCATTACTGAGGGAAATTTCCATGTCTGAGTTGAGCATCTATCACCTCTGTATGTTAAAAGGCAAGAATTACATGCCAAGAAAAATATCTACAGCCTCCAGCATGCTGAAGAGGCAACCAACAAAGGCAGACAATTATTAATGCTGAAAATTTGAACAAAATTATCTCTAGCACAGTTAAATATCTATCTGTGATTCTGTCACTATGGGTCTCACTGAAAATATGATCCCTCCAGCCAGCAGAAGTTCTGAGGCAGAAAGTCACTCAAGTTTCAAGGTGAAAAGAGACAATTGGACATAGGAAACCTAGATTCCTATCTTTGTTACAGCCCATGTTATATAAATAGGTCAGGGAACTGGGACTGCAACTAGAAATTCTAGTCCTTTCCATTGTTCTTTTACAAATTTACCTTCTGAGGCACAGTTTGATCTCAATGAAGATATGAAGCTTCCACACTTGAGCTGGCCAATTCACACAGGAATTGAACACCCATGCGGAATTCCTGCCCCACACTTCCAGCTCATGTTTCTCTGATCTGCCAACATTATAATAAAAAAATCAAATATTAAGAAATATTTGTGATTAATATTTATTAAACATAATTACTTGTTAAGTGGCACCATATCTTAAACTCCAGATGTTGAACTGATGGGTCATTAGATGCAGGCCTATACCCTAATATAAAATGAATAGAAAGAATACTCCTTTCCCTAAAATCTTCTGAAGAATTGTCATATTTCAGGGAGTTAAATAATCTGTGAAATAATCTTGAAATAAATTGTTAAAAGGCTAATTGTTCAACCTCAATAACAATTACTAAAGGTTTGGGTTTCTGCTCTTGAAGAACAGATCATGAGGTGGATCTCAAGAACAGCCACGCTGGATCAGTTCAGCTGTGCCATAATCTTCGTCTCCAGAAACCTAGTGGCAGATTCTTAAGTATGTTTCAGTCTCTTTTTATTCTCCTTGAAAGGGAGTGTTTTCCTGGCTTGAGTCCTAAGAATGCATTTATCCTACAATCTACAGAGTCAACATCTTTCCCTCAAGATATTTTTTGATCTATTCCTCAACTCTTCATCTGCACCCTCTACAGCAACTGAAATATTTCTTTCTCCATGCTGTCACTGACTGCTACTGTTCGCAGGGTGCAGTATCTGGGCAGCAACTGCATGACTGGTAGGGCTGTAATCCAACCACATTCTTGATCCTACTAGTTTTAACAATTCTTTACTTGTTCCTTTTCTTTCATTTTTGCAGACCTTTAACGAGCAGAAGCAACCAAACTAATCAAAAGGAGTAATAAGCTGGTTTTACCCTTTTTATTTACAGATTCATTCCTGTGACTTTTAAGATAGGGAAGGACAACTGCTCCCTCAAATACATATTGCAGAGGGTGTTGCTTACCTTAATAATAGTGGTTAACTAATACATGAAACTCATTAGACATAATTATTTTGCAGCCTATTTATCACAAGAACAAGACTGATAGAACAGATGTGATTATAAGGGATGACTTCATATTTTCAATAGGTTCCAATTATTAATTTACCAGTCAATCCACTTGTATAGCTTTTTGGCATGTTGACAAACAACTGAAATTCAAGAATATAATTTGCTAAGGGATGATCACAGAGAATAGGGCACAGAGAAAAAGAAGGTGAAAAATGATGGCAGTGGAAAAAGAAAAACACCAAATAACATATTCATGTCAAAACTTGAGAATTAGTGAGCATGAGCCTCCTAAGCTGAATGCCATATAAACACAAAACTAATTTATAATGAAGTTATTAAAAACTAAAACAGGAAGATTTTTAAATAGTAAGGTTATGTATGGCTGCCCCATATTGGCCTTCGGGATCTGTAAAAACTAACCACAGGATTTTCAGTTTTGAGAATGACATACAATTCTCTGTGACTGCCAAAAAAAGCTGAGAAAGGCACTGAATATGTTAATAGCAACCACCAACAGGCCTGCAATTAGTCTGGCCATTATAACAGGTGGCTGTAGTTAGCAAGGGATATTAACACAGGGTTTTTTCTGTACTTCACCATATGGTTGCCATTAATTTAATACACACCAAAAAGGGAAGATATTTGTCAGCAAGCAAATCTTCCTCTTTAAGCACCTCGTTCAAACCCCAGGTACCTGTGAGATAATTTTGCTGAATAAAACATTATGGCCCACATGCTTTTTCATGTAATAATCTGTAATGGATATTTTAACAAATCTATGGCAGCTTCCTCAGGTTGACACAGTGATGTGTGCCCTTAATGAGAAAGAACTTCACAGTGCAGTAGATGGCAGTAATAGTAATACAATATCAAATCCAATAGTATACTACAGAGCTACAGCTGATCTTTGGCAGTTCACAGGACACAAAAATAGAGTCCAGCACCATGAAATTCTCTCCTGCATTACTAACCTGCACGTAGTGATCTGTTACCATGCTGTTCTATTGTGTCCAAACAAAACCATTTGAGCTAAAGGAGATGTTCTCTGATTTTGCTATAGCAAATACACCTGTCCTGGCCTGCCTGGAAAAGAATGATTGAGGGAAGAGAAGATTAAAGGCTACAAAATTGCAAACATCATAAAGAAGACCAAGAGAAGTTAAACATGAATCACTGTCTACACAATGCAGAAAGAAGGGGTTATCACGTGAAGTGATGAGGCAGCAGGTTACAAATGAGGAAAAGGAGCATTTTTGTCCTACTGTGCTTAAATGTTTCATGTGAACTCATTGTCAAAAAGTATTGTGCACTCCAAACATTTAGATGAATTTTAATAGGAGGAAGATAATTTCAGGAAAGAAGATACCATTGAGGTTTCTTATTAATGTGTTCTCAAAGTACATACTACTGGCACTGGGGAATCAGAAGAGTTATCACTCTTTTTCCTCTCTTTTGCTGGTCACTCACTTTCTTCACTTTTGCTGGTAGGCTTCTTTTATGGCAACACTGTCCCATCCCTAATGACGTTTCCTACCCTCAAGAGTGTGCAAATAAATACACATACAAGTCAGTTCTTTGCAGTATGCATCAGTCTGCTCTCTTGTGCATTTTAAGCTTTTGTAATGGCTTCCTTATAAGAGGGTCATGGTTTTGTTGCCAGTATTGTTAAGGAAATATGTAAACTAAACTCCTTTTGGATTAGGACCACCAAGACCAATTAAAAGCAAGCTTCAGATATTACATTAGGAAAAAGCTTTTTTAGGAGGCCATACACAGAGTGAATACATTGGAATTTGCATTGGGCTTAGATTGTTCATAACCATAAATAGTGTGATAGAAATCACTGTCATCATCAATTTTCAGGTCTGAGAGACTTGCTGCTGTAATATCAAGTTAACTGCACTCTGACTTTGACACACTTAGGTTTTTCCAATAAAGATATAAACTTGAAACTTACTCATTAAAAAGTTTTATCATACATACATGTTATGAATAAAAATCACTACCACATCCACAACAGCTTGCACAAGAGCCTTTGAAAGATTTTATCTTTGCGGTCTGTGCCAAGCCTTAATGTAGCACTATCAGCTATAAGCATTCACCTGCATGGAAACAAAGGCTGAACTGGTTTACAAACATTTCTTCCAAGTCCAAATTCCTTTTCTTGAGTATTTCAAAAGACTTAGGCAAAGAGGTGAGCCACCATTTTCATTAAAAGCCCAACTATTTCAATGGCAGCAATAGGTCATGGCATCCACCTATCTGTTGTGAAGCAAAATCCACTCAGGTTATAAAATCAGAGTTTTGATGTGGCAGACTTGAATAAAGAAGACATGAATATGAAATGGCAGAAGAGAAATTCAAGTTGAGAAGAGAATGCCTCAATAAAGTCAACAAAATATTGGCTAGATAGAAATACCTGGTTTTAGTGGGAAAATTAATCTCATCACTGCCAAAATTTGTATTATTTCTATATCATGAATATGTTGCATATTAGAAAAATAAATATTTCAACACTTCTATTTTGCATTTTACTATTTTTCCTATACTTAGAGCAAAAAGATTTAGAACAATTCTTTGGATGGGGGTCAGAGTGCCTGTTCCCGTTTGATGTATTTTGATTGTTCATGGTGTAGGAGAGTCTTCAGTCAACAACAGACTTTCATGACAACCAGTATGAGGCCTGTTTTGCAATTCTGTCAAAGACTTTGCATGCCACTCAATATGAGATGATAAATGGTCACTTAAAGTTGATCATAATTCATTAAACGTTGATCATGATGTTGAACTCCACTAATGAGATGCAGTTGATGCCAAGTGTTTTTGGCTATACTTTCACATGCCTTTATTTTGAGTGTCCTGAGAACACTCATCAGAATGACAGCTGTTTCTGTGTTAATATATAGAATAATAGATGAGATACAGCAAAATAATTCTCTTGAAGGGTTGTGATGACATCATATTCCCCCAAAAACCCCAGAACTCATATGATTTATTATACTGAGAGTATCCAGATGGAGATATTTTCATGTTTTACTGAAGCCCATTCATTTATTTAAATAATATATGGAGCTGTGACTTTGAGACTTTCACAGAGGCATGGCAGCAGAACTCTCTGCTTTAACATGCAACTAATTATGGATGTAAGCAAGACCCAGGGAGGTATGATGAGGATTTTTGTAAAGACTCCAGAATTATTTCTTGACATTGCCAGCAGTAGTACATTATATGACTGGACATTGTTTTTTTCCCCCAGTATTGCCTGATAACATGCAACTCAAATCACTTCCCTCCCTGTAATGCAGTTGTCTAATGTGATTTTGCTGGAGTTTTTAACATATATGCCATGCAGTATGCTGTCTATTTTCTCTTGACCTTAATGAACAAGACAATGAATTATGGGCTGAAGGCCTGTTTGTAATGTGGCTCCATTTTCATAACTCCCACAGTATTTAGAGGGAAAGTCCTTATGAAACAAACACAGCTGTTTCCTTCATCCTCTCGCTGTTTTTCTTGGCCTTGGACTTTCTAGTAGCAGAAAAAAAAAAAAAAAAGAAAAAACTTGTCTTTACATAAATTATTTCATCTCTGAATTCTTCTGGTGTGTGTTTTTTCCTCTTCCTCACATGTGCAGGTTAATTTTCTTTAAGAGAATAAACTCAAAGAGAAAGTAAAGTTGTTGAGCTTTAAGGTTTTAAAGAACAGAAAGGTTTTCTATTACCTCATAAAAGTGAGGTCAAATTTCTCCAATGTTAATTTGAAAAAATTCGCATGGCAGTTTCAAGGTTATGTCAGAAGACCATGTGAAAATCACAGCGTTCTGTAGGTGCCTACATTCTATTTCATGACAGCATATTTACCTAAATGAGGTTGAGAAAACTGCAGAAACTGCATGTTTGTGCCTACCACTCTTAGCATAATGTCCCCAGAACCAATTGTGCATAAAGTCTGTAAGGTCCATTCCCAAAAAGATATTGAGCAGCTTCACTGCCAAAAGTTCCACCCAGTTCTCCTAGAAAAATCATTGCACCTTGAGTATCCTTCACCATGTATATTACCTGCGGGTTTGTTTTCCTCTGAAACCCAGAGAAATTGCCTTTGTGGGTCTTTACCTAGTCCCATTTTCAGAAAGAGGCTTGGGGGTGTGAGAGCTTGCTGGCTTAATAAACTGCTGGATTTTCAAATACATTCAGATAGCTATACATATACCTATACAGGTGTTACCTCTGTAATTCCTAGAGATGTTATGAAGGGTGTATGCCTATGTCATAGCCATATTTTTGTAAATCTTTCTTTATCTGTAACCAGATCAGCTCTTGAAAAACGTACAAAATTCATCAGAGTACTTAATGAAAAATCTGTGTCAGACAAAGTTTGTTGAAACAGGCACCCCAGGCCCAGGCTGAAAGACCTGCAACAATAACTCACATCAATAATCTTCTTTACTAATTTACAACATGATGAGTCTAGCAAAAAATGCTAGATTAGACAAATGGATTTATCTTAAATTTGCAAAAAATTACAAGTACATTAAGAAATCACAGGACTGGAACAACATTGAAATTCTTAATTACAGAAGATAAGTTAAAAACATGTGAGAACTTATGGCATATATCATGTATCCAGACATGCTTAAATAATATGATGCCAAAGTACTTTTAAAGCCAAATATATTTGTCTTCAGTGGAAAAATAATCCTTTTCTAATGAATTAATTAATGCTTTACATTAAAAGGAAATATTCACACATAATGAGGGAGAGAATACTGAAAAAGCATTTAGATGTCATTACGAATCTGAAAGCACATTTAACTTCATTTCTCTTAATGGACATAAAAATTAGGTTCTAATTTATTACTACACAAATAAAGAAAATTAACCTATCAATATTTTCAATAAAGGTATCATTCTTTGTTCCATAATGAAAAAAAAATAGACTAGTGTTACTTTAGAAGGCATAAATAACTGAAGTAGGTTTTCTCTCTTCCATCTTTTTAAAGCAATCTTAGTCCTCCCTGACATTTGGAATTTTTCTTCACACTGCTCTCAAACAAATCAAGGGAAAAGTGAAAATTTCACAGGAAAACTAAAACCAAATAAAGAGCTAATAAACGTGCTATTCCAATCACATTAAAAAGTTTCTACTCTGAAAGATAAATAGCACCTAATTAAATCAAGGTACAACTTGTGTCTTTTGAAGTTTTGTCACCCACTTCAGCACAACCAGGATTTCATGAGCTCTCTATAAACAGCAATGTATGCCTTCTTTTTTGGAATCATCAAAAATAAAAATCTCTCTAAGTCTGAGAAAGCAATCTCTTTAGGCTGCTAATCTAAAACAGTTAAATTTAACAGCTGACCAGAAGGATCTGTCATCCCATTTCAACCCACTGTGTTTTAACTAATTTGGTTCTGCTTCTGTGATAAGCTTAAAAAATCTCCAAATTTCATTTGGTAAGGTTACATTATAACATCAAGATATCAGATAAAGTTGTAATGTAAGATATGGCTTTTTTATTGTGGAAATGCAACACTACACATTGGGTAAAATGGTATTCATTTCCAAATAAAAACAGTAGTTAGGACAAAACATTGGCTGATCTATAAGAAGTTATGTTTTTTGGTGCCACCTGAGAGAGGCATCTCGCCACAGCTGTTAAAAAAAAAAAAAAGACAAAAAAGCAGAAAAGGATAATACACCAGCCTTCTGCAGGATGAGCTCTGTGATGACAAACCCTCATTCTGAGCATCGCCCAAGATATTAGAAGTGACACATCCTACAAGCAAAGGAGGATTTTAGCTGTTTGGGTCTCTAGTTATAACTCTGACCTCTCTTGTACTTCCCTGCTACACCTCCTTCTCGCAATTTATCAGGTCGAATATTTAATCTACTGTTACTTGATCATGTTATAGCCCAAGGACTTCTATTTAGTCATTAACTGAACCTCTGGAATGTTACCTCTCTGGCATGAAGACATTCTCTGCAAGGATCATCAATCCCTTCTTCCTGTGTTCATGGGTCCCACTGCTCCTCTCCCTCCTGTATACCAAACCAGCCTGTGCAGAATTACATAGTCAGAGGCTTCTCTGCTATTTACATTCATAAAGGAGGAGAGGAATGGTTTCATATCTGCTGTCGAGTTTGCCTATACTTCTACATTTGATTGTTTAACTGCAAAAATTTAATCCTCTTGATCCTGTCCTTTGTAACAGGCCCAAGAGGAGGAATATTTTTGTGATTACAGAGGGCAATCGCTGGAGGTGAAATCCCTGGCCTTGTTGAAATCAATGGCAAAATTCCATCAACTGACTTGTTCATCCTCTTAATCCTCTTTTAATCTTCTGTAGGACCAGATCAAATGCAATCCTTTAAATTGTACCCAGAAAAAAAGGGAAAGTTAGTGCAAATATTGGAGCGTTTTGAAATGCATTCCCTCTCGCACCTTCTACATGACAGATGAACAACCACTGCCTGAGTGTTTTTTAGATGCAGCTTTTGACTTCTCTTTGTGTTGTCCTTCTCAAAGTGCATTGCAATATTCTAAATCCCAAGCCAAATAGGTTTGGTTCATTGTCAAAATATCCTGAAAAGAGAAAAAATATGCATTTTATTAGATATTTTATGAGAAAAATAAATTTCACCAAAGCAAAGAACAGCTTACTTTGCCACTTAAAGCTCCAACTCCATATGAGGACTACTGAAAAGGATATTCTCTGGCTTTGAGGACAAAGAAATCATTTTAAAAATGGGACAAAAATACCTTTCTTTACATACTTCCCTTGTGTCACTAGCTTCACTTCTCTATTGTTCGCCAATCAATCACCCTTCAGTTAGGCATAGTCCAAGCTTTGGTTTGTCACTGAGGAAAAAACTTAAGGAGAATCGTCTCAGCCTGAAATATTAATTACAAACTTGGTGTCACCTGACCATCTGCTTTTCTGCATCCCAAGCCACACGTCTGCACCTCTTGAGACTACTCATAAAATTAAGAAGTAAGGGATGAACAAGTTTCACAGAAAACTTGTTACCAACAGAAACACAATACAAATCTACTTTAAATTGTGTAGATGCTATTTAGGCTGCACACAATTTGATGTAACTCTGTTTCTGTAGTTTGCTTAATATGCATCACAGCAGGATTATATTTTTTCATGATTATGAAAAAATAAATACACCCTTCTCATCTACCCTGAAATATCTGATACATTTCTGAGGTAGTCACAACTGACAGTTTTACATTTAAATCTTAGTCTAATAACTGTGATTTGTGGCATTACCTCAGCATAAGTGACACCATGATTTACTGCTATGGGTTGATTCTCAAAATACTATATCTCCCTTGATTTTAGGGCTTTCTCTTTAGTATTCTTAAAAATATTTTTAGATAGTTAATATTTAAATAATAAGTGTCATTTGTCCCTTCTGACAGACTTGAAACCATAAGCTATACTGTTTAAACAATGATATTTTTCTAAAGGAAAAGTACAGCTAACAAGGGTGCTGTTGTCAAAGCTTTCCCCCATCCCCCCAGAGCAGAAAGTCATTAAAAAATGTACTTGTTCCTTTCCTTAATCTTTATTCTGGCTGTATCATAAATATTTCATTTGTTAGCTCATGTTTTCTTGTGCCAATATTTGGGGTTGAAGCAATATTTAGAAAATACCTCTCATTACATCTGGACTGTGTTTGGCTCTGCAGTCTCTAACAACTGATGATCAGGAGCAGAATTCACCATGAGGTAAGGTGAAAAGTCATGAGGCATCCTTCTGAACCTCACTGTTCAAACTTTAATCAACTCTCAGGGAAATAAATAATAAGGCAAGAGTTGGCTGGGATTTGGATTTGACAAGGGAGATTTGAATGACAAGGTGCTGCAACTTGAATGCCACGGGGTTGGGAAAATGTCAGATTCCACCCTGATATCAGTCCGTCAAACAGCCATCTGTCCTTTCCAGTTCAATCCTTTCTAGTTAAAATAGATCTGAACTGAAATCTCACAAAGGTTAAGGCTAACCAAATTGGAGTTACTTTATTCCAGACAAAGATATTAAATGCTTGGTTTCCTATTGTATGATTGTGTTGCCTCTGTTGACAAAGGCAAGTGCACTGATATCAGAACAGTTTGATTTACCTGATTTTTGTTAGCACTCTTTCTGGGCCACATTGGTATACACCACTACCCATTTTCATTTTCAGCTTTTGATATTTACAGACATAACAACTTTTGATATTTCAGAACAACACGGGAAATATGTAAATCAATTTTGGTTTTTGTAAAAGAATCAATTTCTGGACATAAGACATCACAATTTTTCAGCAGCAAGAAAACAAAGAGTAAAGTTATAAACATTAAGTAAAGATCTAGATTTTTGTTTCTTCTGTTCAGATTCAAAATCTGCTCAGAGCAAAATAGGAGTTCTAGGTTTCTTCTTTTCCTTAAAATTCTTCAAAGGACAATTTTGCACTTCAAAAAAAGGGAACAAAATAAAACACTGAAGGAAGCTGTATCCCTTTAAAGGACTGGTTTACAAAGGGCCACCTCTGGCTTTCACCTCACCTCATTGGGATTCATGAGTGTTTTGCCACTGCCATACCAACTTCAGACTTTCTGTATTGGAGCAGTGTGCATGCAAGGTAGAGGAGAGCCAAGACTTTACCTTACAAAATACTCTGCTGAGCTGCATCTCATTCCTTTCACGTGCAAGTAGCGAATAAAAATCAGTGGAGTGATGTGTCTATAAAACCAATATGAGGATGAAGAAATCTGACCCTATACGTTGTGATCCCAGTGTAACAGGAACAGACAGCTCAATTCTTATTTGGACCTCCTCTTCTCTGAATGCTAACTGCACTTGCTTTTCAAAACTTTTCAGACTTCTAAAATGAGCCTGTATTGTCCATAATAACAAGTAGCAATCATATCATGTTTAAAATAAAATAGTTCCTGTGCTTTGGGATTAGCAAAACTCAGAGATACTGATTTAAAATGGAACTCATGCTTTTTTCCTTTTGCTCTTTCTCTCTCTCTCTTATCAGCAGACATCAGTGGGGGGTTGAAACCTCATTTCTAGGGCCACAGGAGGTGAAAAAGTGAAGAAGAGGTGAACAGGACATGTTCGCTCAGTTTTAAATAATGTGGATTTATGATGAAAGTACTGCCTTTGGGCTCTGCGTGCACATAAAGTTGTTGCTTTGAGTTCAAGTGCAAAATTTAAGCTTGACTGCAAAATACTAAAGTTACATCCAAAAGATGGGGCCTCGGAACTCTTCTCAATGGCAAGTTCAGATGCTCACATGGCCTACATGCTGGACATAGACTGAGACAGGCAGCCTTATCTCCTCTGTGTCCTGGCATGTGCAAGAGGAAAGCCTGGATGCAGAAGGGAGCTGGACTATGCACTCATGTAAAACCCCATCCAGAGTAGAAGTGACCAGGATCTTGGGGTATGCCTAAAAGTGCCCCCCAACCTTCCCCCTCTCCCTGTCCTGGACTAAATGTTGTCGGGCAGAACTAGATCTTCCCTTTCTAATTGCAAACAACTAATAGTCACAGGTGTATTTTAACCACACTAATCTTGGATATTTTGAGAAAATTTGGATAGTAATGAAATAAACTGTTATCTTGTAGAAGTATAGCACAACTTCTTGTAGAATTATGGTTTTTTGGGTAGTGTTTTTGATTTTCTGTTCCTTTTTTTATGTAGCAGACAAGAAAACTACATTATAAGAGTGATGCTGCTGGAGGTGTAGTGCTCTTGGCTCATTGACTGACTGTCTTGACAAGTGATCATCCTTTTTTATGGTTCTAGGTAACATGAAGATGGTGACTGCAAGAACAGTTTTATAGAAGTTTTAACTTTTGTTAGGATGCTACCCCAAAACTGTCGGGCTTTTTATTAGTGCTTTACATTTGGAAATTATCAACTTCTATAAATTTCAGTTTACATGTGTTATCTCTATGATGTTTAACTGTGCGATGGGAAAATAATTTGAAACACTAAAGGGCTTAGTAAAGAAAAATTTTTGCTTTTTTATTTAAGGTGAAATAATAGAATACAATAACCTTATTTAATAAGGAAATGATTATATATTAGAATAACATTATTATGATGTAAAAACTATCCAGATGGGTTACAGTGTTGGTAATATTAGAATGGGGAGAAGCCTCCAACTTAGCAGCCTTTGTGAAATCTCTCTCTCCTCCCTTCTTCCTCTCTCTGGAAAAATTCTGTGGTTTTCCTGAATCATGCAAGGGGAAAGTTGCTGTCAAACAAAAAGATTAGCCCTTCTTCTCTGCAAGGACAGCCACATGTAGCAACTTTGACTTTTTCATAAGCATCTGTCACTTTAAGCACCCCAGCCTAGCTCCACAGTCTCTCTTAGGGGGCTGGTAAGTTATATCCCTACTTCAAACCTCTAAGAAACCCAACATGGGCTGCTTCATCTTCATTCAGAGCTGTTCCCTAGGCTGATTAATCACCTTCAGGACCACTAGCACTTGAGATATATGCATCATTTAAGCATTTCTACATTCATCTTTATAATACTGAAGTCATGCAACTTGTTCAGTCCACAACAATATTGTTACATATTTGTATAGTCAACTGACTTCACTCTGATTTATGTTTTTCCAGAGAAAAGTGCTCATTGTTTCAAATATAACAGTTGGTTAAAAATGGGCAAGTAATTTAAACAAGATTAGATTTTTGGGTGCTAAATCCCTTTAACTGGAAGACAACCATTCAAAGCACAGTCCAGAGAATATCATTCATGTCAGTTCTTACTGTTGATATAGAAAGGGACTGGAGGCATTAGTTTTCTCACTTGTGGATTTCTTGGATACATTTTGTCACCGGATTAACAGTGCAGTAGCCAAATTCATTAGAAAAAATTAGTGAAGCCTCAAAGAAGTCATGTAAGATGATATTTGGCAATTTATATGTTACAGGCAACAACAGTGATCAGATTAATTAAAAACATTTTAACGTTTGAGACACCAGTGGAGTTACTCCGTGTTCACAGTAGTACAAATGAGATGACAGGCTTTCTATGAAGCATGAAAGAAGAAATCTACCTGCTGACATTCTTAAGCCAGCTTCAGGCTGAAGAAATATCATTGTCTAACCAGACACAGGCAGAGGGTATGGGATTCTCCAATTCTCATCTCTGACTCAATGTTACCCTTCTCACAGAAAGGACACAACCAAGTCTTGCAATCATAAAAGGCTGCCTACTTGCACCACTCAGACATTCCAGGAAACAAAGATCTTGGAGGAACTTCTCATTACACCAGGGACAGATCAGGGAATGACTTCCTCCTTTATCTCAAAGAACAAGGCTCTTCATTCTACTACAGAGACATAAAGAACCTATACTTTAGTGAGTGAGATTAACCTTTGAGTAACACTTGAGCAAGCATTTTATCATTTTGACAACTGGTTAAATTTCATAGCAGGGAACCCCTAGAAAATCTTCTGTAGGAAGGATTTTGAGTAGTCTGTTTCTACTCTTCAACCAAAAATCTTGGTATATAAATAGATAATCATTATGGATTAAATGGATTTTTTTGATCGGCAACTATGCTTTATATTTCCCTCTGTGTTACTATCCAATTATTAAAATTGTCATAGAGATGCCTCTGCCTGAATTAAGGTACAAACAATGCCAAAGTCAATAGTATGGATTTTATTTAATGGTAAATATAAAGGAAAGAGAGAGAGAGAGAGAGAGAGAGAGAGAGAAAGAAATAGAAAAAAAACAGGGGAGAGAAAGCGAGTGACGGAGAGAAAGATTAATGGGAAGTATCACCACTCCACGGATCCCAACAGCGTCCTGTTGATCCTCTTCTTCTGGTCTTCTGGGTGATGAGGGGCCTAAAAAAGATAGAGTTCAATGGATTTATATACATTTGGGGCATGTGTTGATACATTCTTCTCCTTCAGCCTTATTTACTTCCCCTAGACCCAAGACAATTTGAAAATAGTGTCACCTCTATCATATTGCAAATTCCTTTAGGCGGCTTAACTCATAGTCCAAAGTTCCAGTCAGAAGGCATATTCAGGGAGGAGTGGGCTTCAGTGGTGGCAGCTTCTTCATGTAGTTTTGCCATAATGGGCAAAAAGGTCCTTCATAACAATGTTTAAGCCGTTAACCATAACATTTCAGTCTCTTACACTCTGTCCTAAATATCTATATTATATCTGAATGAAAGTCCAGTTTTTAAGTTTCAGGAATATGCAGCACTTACATTTTTTAAACAAGATTGTCTGTCACACCATTTTTTCAGGGCAGGTATATATCAATTAACACCATATTTTTATGCATCCTTTGGAGGTCACAGTCGTTTTGTGCACTATAGAAACTGAAAGCATTTGCATGAGAAATTATAGTATGATCAAATAAGTTCTGATTTATTTGGGTTGAGTGCATGTAGTATCATCAGTGCAATTTCTCCTTAGATTGCAAAGATTATAATTCAAAACATTACAGCTGAAGCAATTGCAGTGTTGTTTTTTTAATATGTCAATAGTTTGGTAACTTATTTTTCAGCCATGGAAATATACTGTTTACTAGGTCTAAAAAGAATAAATTTCTAGGCAAATTCAAAAATACATATAAGCTCAAAACTGAATGTATTTGTTGATTCAGATTCATTCTGAATATGATTCTGCATAATAGAAATGTTTCTGAAATATTGTTTCTCTGATGAATTACCACAGATACCAAGCTGTTAGTCAGCTTAAAAAACCATCACTAGATAGGGAAACATATCTGAAACACAGCCTGGACAATGTTAGAGCACACTGGTGGCCCTTTTCCTCTCTGCAATATGCTACAGAACAACCAACAATAGTTGATCAAGGACTAAAAAGAACGATAAAAGAAAAAGAATAATTTTCATGCACAAAAGGATTATCCCCATCTTCTGAGACTGAGAGGCTGCTGAGCAGTACTATCCCTCATTAGCACTTCATATGGGGTAGAATTGCTTCAATGTTCCTCAGCAAGTAAACACAAACACTCAAAAATATTAGTAATTTTATTTCTCAACAGAATAACTACCCATCCTAGATGTTTGTATTGTCATATTGCCAGTCTCAGTCTATGATGGGCTAACTTTGGCTTGGGGAGGATTGGAGAGACATACTGATGTTATGCATGCACTGCACAACAGTAGCCAAAGCACCATTTTAGTTCCAAATACAAAACACAGTACTATGAGGGCTGCTGTGGGAAAAGCTACATCCATCCCAGCCAGACCTGATGCAGTCCCACCAGAAAAAAAACTTGGTTAGCGAATATGGAATGTTTTCTTCTTCTGTTACAGAAAATTTGGTTGACTAGCACAAATAATTGCTACCTACTAATTAAAAATAACAGGAGAGAGTCATCAGAGAATAGCTGGAGAACTACAAGAACCTGTCTTATTACATACTGCACTTCAGCAGCTTTCTGGTCAGTCATAACCACTGTCTCCCCTTCAATAAATATCACCACAAAACACACAGATAACTCATGTGACATGGAGGTCCAGGAAAACTGAAGGAGATAGACTTGTGCTTCTTCCCCAGCAAAGTATTCAGAACTGTAATTTGTCAGGGTTTATCCTTTTCCTTGAAGTCACACTTATGTGCACTTTTTTCTGAGATCAGCAGGTTATATTGAGAAACAAGCAGTCGTTCCCATAGGTTGCTGCTCAGTGCTTGGTGTAAAGAATTTTTGCAGAAAGTGCAAGGATAGATATGACCAGCTGGGAAGGGGAGGATGCCTGATGGACGAGTGCTCAGCTAGCTTGGAGATCTATGGAATTTATCTATTTTTTGGCTGTTTTGGAGGTTTGTTGATTTATTTTTTTTAAATAAGTGATGTCTTCACCTCTTGAGAGGAACTGTTTTCTTCCCTGGTCACATATATATTATTTGTTTAAATATCTTACGTTCAAACACAGTTCTGGGACTAAATTATTTTGTAGTTTTCCTACCTTTTCCTTCTTAAAGACACATCAAATTCTAACTGCAGCAAAGGTCATGTGAAAAAACTAGTTTCATTCTCAGCTACATTAAGGGATTATCTTCCATTTTCTGTTGCTGTTCCTGGTGATGTATTCTTTAACTGGCAGGTTAAATATCTACAAAATATGTCTCCCTTCTGACAGGTCCTTTAAGTCCTTAGGGACAATACCAGTGTCTGCAAAGTCACTAGAATAGGAGCCTTCCATTTCAAAGGGACCTCATGGCACAACATGTGGACTTAAGGTCAATTTCCAAAGAAATCCTCAGCCTATCAGTACTACCACCCCTAATCTTTTTCTTCCCACCCCTTCAATTTATTACACTTAGCTAATCTTATCACCACTTTCTGGGCAAGAAAGTAGATACATTCTATCATCTTGTTTCATGTTCTCCCCTTGTTCACTCCTTTTGAAATCTGTTTTTATTTATTGTCCTTGTGTCAAAGAACATAAACCTTTTGCTTCCCTTCCTCTTAACACATAAAAATAAAATGTATGCGCTACCTCATTAACGGAAGTTAACATAGAATTTTGACATGTAGATGGGCCCACAAGTCAGTGACAAAGCAAATCAAACATTCACATAGCTCCCTTAAAGAATGACTAGTGAAATCAGTGAGCTTTCAAGCCCTTATTCTGCAAGGCCATATAGCCATAAAAATCAGTGTTCAGAGCCCGGCACAAAAATGAACCACAAATGGGATATAAAAAGTTTTTTTTGTACAAATTGCACTCACTTCCATCACCACAATATGAAAAGTTGACCAACTAGACTTCTTTTCAGAGCAATGATCTAAGAAGGTCTAAAAGAGATCTTAAATTCATAGTAAAAGAGAAGTCTAAGGATTCCATAATTGATTATCACTTGTGTTTTGGCCCAAAATTTTACTGTTACTTGATTTCACTGTTATTTAATGTCACCAAACAGCAATCTCATAAAATGTAAAATACTCTCAGTTCTCTGAAAACAGCAGAGTAACAATGTCAAAGCACATACAACAGCTAGAGCATCCTTTTTGCCACAATTATAATACAAACTTCCCTCTTCCCTGTCCTCTCCCCTCCCCCAAAGAAGTGGATTCTCCACTTTCCCTTTGAAATTAACTGGCATTATTAACAGTCTCTGTTAGACTTCTCTTTCATAAAAGGATTTTCTAATTTTTTTTCTGAAAGGAGCTGAACAAATGATTGCAGGGACCTTTCCCACAGACATTGACAATGAACTTTAAATCCATTGTTTAACCAAACGCTACATGAAGGGAGACTGTTCATTTTGAGTGGACAATGACTATTGAAATTGTTCTTATAATGCAGTTGTAATTTATACTATAAGATGAATCTGTGGTAGTAACATGGGACTAGGTTTCCCTTGGTGCTCTGTCACATAACTCCATCTAAACTCTTCATAAATAACAGGAACAGTTTTTCAAATATTAAAGTACTTAATCTAAAAGTTGGGCATTCAGACTGGGCTAGCGTGACATGTACTTAAACTGACATTTTATTTGATTTTCATGTTTCTACATGAACACAGTTCTCTCTCAGCCCATGGGAAGAGATAGGCAGTCATCTCAAGATATGGATACTATAGAGGTCTTCAGTATTACTTGCATGATCAGGTTTATATTTCCTCTGATCTGTTTTGTTTCCTAAAAGACAGGGGAAATACGACTGCCTAAAAGTAGTATCATAAGATTCTTCAGCAGAAGCTTTTTGTAATGCAGAATATTCTATGTACTTTGCATGTATGAATAGAGACACACAAAAAATAAGACAAAGCCAGTAATAGTATTTTGTATGAAAGCAAGCTTTTGCACTTATTTTACATTCTGTGGGGACCTAAATGTCATTTTGACCTTTGCCACCACAATAACTTTCAGTCTTAGATAGTTATTACATAAACACACAAGAACCCAAAGAAACCATAGGCATTGAGATTGCATGGACAGGTTTTGGTAGCAGGAGGCTACAGGAGTGGCTTCTGCGGGAAGGTGCTTGGAGATCCCTCCATGTCCAGCAGAGCCAATAATCCCTGACAGCTCCAAAGATGGATGTACTGCTGGCCAAGGCTGGGACAATTAGAAATGGTGGTAACAGCTCTGTGATAAGAGATTTAAGAGGGGAAAGAAAAAAAGAAAAAATTATTGCGGAATTGAGAAGAGTGGGGTGAGAACATGTGAGAGAGAGAACTCTGCAGACACCAAGGTCAGTGGAGAAGGAGGGGCAGGAGGTGCTTCAGGCACCAGAGCTGAGATTCCCCTGAGGCTCTGGTGCAGACCATGGTGAAGCAGCTGTGCCCCCGCAGCCCATGGAGATCCATGGGGATGCAGAGATCCACCTGCAGCCTGGGCAGGATATCACGTCAGAGCAGCTGGATGCCTGAGAGGACACTGTGACCCTGTGGGAGGCCCATGCCAGGCAGCATCCTGGCAGGGACCTGCAGACCCATGGAGAGAGGAACTCACACTGGAACAGGATTCCTGGTAGGACTTGTGACCCTGTGGGGGTCCCATGCTAGAGCAGGCTGTGCCTGAAGGACTGCACCCCATAGAAGAGTGACCCAGGTTGCAGCAGTTCATGGAGAACTGTGGCCTGTGGGATGGTCTCATGTTGGAGAAGTTCCTGGAGAACTGTCTCCTGTGGGAGGGACCCCACGCTGGAGCAGGGGAAGGACTCTTCTCCCTGAGCAGTGTGATGAACTGACCATAACCCCCACTCCCGGTCTTCCTATGCTGCTGTGGGGGAGGAGGTAGAGTTAAGAAGCAGGGAGGTGTGACAGATGTTTGAAGGTTTTTTTTAATTC
Organism: Pardalotus punctatus; assembly: GCA_013400915.1. Lineage (NCBI taxonomy): Eukaryota > Metazoa > Chordata > Aves > Passeriformes > Pardalotidae > Pardalotus > Pardalotus punctatus. The sequence goes on from VZTX01023191.1 coordinate 132,157, forward strand.
TCACTATATTGCTCTGATTTTGTTGGTAATAAATTCAACTAATATCCTCAAGCTGAATCTGTTTTGCCCTTGATGGTATCTGCTGAGTGATTTCTCCCAGTCCTTATCTCAACCCATGAACCCTTCTTTATATTTTTTCGCTGCTGTTCGGAAGGAAGTGAGAGAGTGGCTTTGGTGGGTACCTGGCATCCATCCAGAATCAACCCACCGCACCCAAGAAAAGTAATTTCTACGTTTTTGTGATCAAGACTTGTAGTTATGATGTACAGGTGATCCAAACCCCATTTTACTCTGGTTTGTTGTAGCCAGGGCACATTTCACTGTACAAACAAATATTATTGTCACAGAACTCATGTGCAGAATATAGGACCAAATTTATAGGCCTTGTTCTCACACCAGACTTTAGCCAGTTAGTTCTAGTTTACTCCTCATGTCTTGCTTCCCTCTTCCTTATCCTCACAAAAGCCTTCTCTTACTACCACCACCTCAAAATTTTCCACACTTACTAGCTCTTAAGTTTGGGATTTTTTTTCTTTTTTTCTCCAAATTAACTTGTGTGCCATTGAAAAACACTATAATTTTCAAATTGGTGAACTATTCTGACTGTCATGTTTTCAAAGACAGTCTCATGCAAATATCTTTCAATTAACATTTCAAATAAAATGGCTAACTTCTGACAAAATTACCAGCAATTAAAAATGAAGCCTTTCAATGGGGACCAAGAGACGGTCTCAGAAGATTAACTTTTTATTATCTTTGACTAAAAACTTGGCAGTTTAAATAAACGGCACCTTCTTTCTTCGGTTTCTTCTTTTTCCTTGTTTTTTCCTGCACAGAAGAGACACACAGAGAAAGACACAATTAGTGTTAGCTAGAAAATTACTGTTTTTCTGAAATTTTTTCAACAACATTGTGTAATTTTACACAAAATCCTTCTTTTTTCACTGTCGAATGTTAAGCATATGGTTAAAAAAATGCAACAGACAGGATAGTACTTTGTATTCAGTCCTCCAGGTTAGTAAGAGTAATTTCTGTAGAATATTGTAGGCTTAAGTCATGTTAAATCCTTTAGGGCTTTACTGTAAGAGCTATTTGAGTTGTTTCACCAAGCAATTTGATTTAGAAAGGTTTCCTCTTAGTAGGCAATTGTTCCTGTATTTTCCTCTTAGCCAGCTGTCCACATCTAATGCTGAGCTAAATGTAAATTTATACAACCTATAAGACATTGATGGAGTGGTTCCAAATTCAGTAAAGCTTGGTCATCAGATGGCCCAGTAAATTAAGTTAGACTCCTATTTTCTTGTGTCAAGCTGAATATTTAATTAATCAAAGAAATCACTTGATAATCAAGCTAAAAACATTGTTAAAATTAATCTTTGGTATCACAAACAAACAAAGCATTCAATTTTCACCAAAATCAAATACACTTCCTTAAGTACTTTCAATATATTGCATATGGTAAATTTTACCCTACTCAGTACCTTGTACCTTTGCTACAAGAAATAAAAATATTTTCTCTTGAAACAGAAGCCACAAACCAGTTAGAAACACTCCTCTCAAACTATTTGCTGGGTGATCCCTGTTTCAGCCCAGTCATGCCATGGAAAACAGTCAGCTCAGGCAGCAGGAGGAGGTGATCTTCACTATTTGCCCAGCTATTGCCAGGTCACAGAGCAAAGAGGACTTGCTGCTGTCAGGGGCTATAATTTGCAACAGCAGCAGAAGCTGATGGTGATGGCACCAATAACTACAGGGCCTTCCCCACTGGGGAGCTAAATTTCAACCTGACAGAGAGAGGGAGAGAGAAAACTTCCAAGTCTGGCTTCTTCTCTGAGCCCAAGGCTGGATGAAATCATCTTATTCCTAAGGAGAGATGTGCAGCTTCAGCGGCTCTCCCACACACTGGTAGGTCTCTGCCTCCTGAAACCCCATCCATGTAACCATAGCAATAACGTGGTCATCCTCCCTACAGAGCAGGATTTAGGGGCCACTAAGATTAGCATAAATAATGTGCACACTCTTTAACCAGTAGTGGTGTACTCAGGAATTCCTCAGTGCTAACAGATGTTTTAAATTAACAGTTCTCTTTCATTTTTATCTATATCCCTTCCTTACCCAACTACAAATCAAGTACTTAACCTGGATGAATGGAAATGTCTTGTAAATTATAGAATAGTTGAAGGTAATGATGTTTTCCACTGCTTCTAACACAAGGCGGTGGAAAGAGACAAGAAGGGCAGGAAAAATATCCTGTACCTCTTGTTACAGTAATTGATTCTTACATGTATAATTCTTTAGGGAAAACAGGACCATATTAAATGATCCATGTCATTTACAATATAGGAGCTGAAATAAAATGTCTGGGTGGTGTTTGGCTTTTTACAAAAAGCAAGGCTCTATGTAAAATATGGAAAATAATTTGTAATTATTAATAACTATTTGCATTTTGTTAAGTGTTCCACAGCCAGAAATCTCACCACAGTTTTAAGGCAGGTGCCTTTTTTTTCAGTCTCTTTTCAGTATCTTTGAATCATAATTTATTATTTTAACCATTTATCTAGATTATACTAAGAATCTAATAGTAATGCTTAGTGGCTGAAACAAACTGCTGGTGAAATGGAGACCAAATGAGCTCTTCTGAACCTTCATTCTGCATGTGTGATATCTCTTTATTGCAGCCATTTGTCATTTTTTTACCTTTCAGACACTATTAGAGGATAATTATATGGTAGTTAAATTGCCAGAAATTAATATATTTCTCCTTCCAAGAAAGGTTCTTTTTTATTTTGAATCTACTATACTCTGTAAAACACAAACTTCTATGTGACAAATTGTAGTATATGCAATAAGTGATTAACACCATGAACATAGGCTGACTGCATTTTCAGACAGATGTAGAAAAATTTCATATATTTGATGTTGAATACTGTAGGATTCTCATGTTGACTAATTTGAAGGCCTTTGGATTTTCATTTTTGTGTTCCAAATTTTAGTAATTAAAATATTCTTGGAATAGTCTCCTTAATATTAATTGAGCATTTATCATGATAGAACAAGCAAAATGATTACTGCTGCTGAGTTTCTATTTCATTCTTCAGTTCCAGTAGTCTCTAACATCAAGATCTCTGCGCAGGAGACAAAATGCACAATAGTTCCTAAACCACAGAGTTCTGTTAGGGTACCAGAAAAAAGAAAATTAAAATTAAAAAATTGTAATGAATTTTGATCTTACTTTCACTAGCTAAATTCTAAGTCAGTAACTATCATTGAAATGACTGCTAATTCTGATTTTTAAATACTTCCTCTTACACAATACTCCAGTGTTGGCATAATACAACACAAACAATGTTCTTTAGCTTGAAGGCAAATTATCTCATTTGCAATTCTAATCACATTAAGGAGTAAGGACTTTTGATTCCTGATCCTGAAGATAAAATCAGTTTCCACTTCTTTTGAGAAAAATCTATGCGTTTTATAAGATTGATTTCTAAGAGAACTTTAACGCAAACACAAGATGTTTTTGAAAGCCTTTTGGTGTGATACCTAAGGAATGGGATCTCAATGACCTTATATAGAAACTATTAACAGGACACTTAGATACTGCAAAACAATGACCATTTAAAGGAAATAATTCAGAGGAAGGAAAGTTTGAGTCTATGATGATTGTTCATTGTAGTAAGAATTCGATATTTCAGCATCCACATCATACATGGATTGGACTGGACGAACTAGAAAATCTTCTCATTAATATGCAACAGAAAAATGAGTGAAAGTGTTTTCATTCAAACAGAAAAGATCTAAATGCAATCTTATGAATATATTAGTAGAATGCAGGTAAATGTAGGGAAGTGTCATGAATATCAGTACTAGTCTTGATTCTCTCTTTTAGATCTTATAGCACCAGGCATGAATAATTCCAGCTTTTGATACTAGTTTATATAATGCATCCACTGAGATATTTTAATAATTATATTGAAAACAAAAACCACAAATGCATTACAAAAATAATTAGAGGAAAATCTAAGGGCATGCCCTTTCTAATTCTAGCAGTAAACCTGTTAAGAGTAACCCATCAATGGTCACACAGAAGATGCAAGAGCTTTAATCTTCTCTAGAAAACTTAATGAAGTTGAAGTTTTTTCAGTCATACCTATAAATTCCAGTTAGTGAAATAGTAGGTAGGGTAGAGGGTAAGGTTGTGAACATGCCTAGCAATTTAGAAGACTTATTTACAAATAGAATCAATAAACTAGATTTTGAAGTAAAGCCTTAGAGAACAATAAAAATCAATAATGAAATACCATGAAAATGTGAGGAAAATAACAGCAAAAGGAGGACCATGACAGTACCAACAGCAGTAGGGGTTCAGTTCTGGGAGACCGAGATTTGTGTCAATTATCATCAAAGCTCTGACATTTGTGGTTCTAAGGGAAAATGTAAATTTCCCCCATTGCAAACTACACTCACTGGACTGAATTTTATTTGCCTTATTGAAAATCTTATTCTGAAAAAATTACTAAGGATACTAGCAGGACTTATGATTTCTTAAAATACAATTTTGGAGGAAGGAAAAACTGCACAGATTTATAAAGCACTCTGTTAGAAACACTGGCACTGTCCATTGCTATGCACAAAAAGGATATGTGAAATACGAAGTAACAAAGGGATAGACTTGACTTTACACCTGAAAATTGGCACCTATTAAAGAATCTTTCCAGATTGTCGGAATCAACTGGGAAAACAGAAGGCTGACAAAGCCTTATAATTTCTCTTTGTTTTCTGGTAATATAATGAAATGCTTCACTAAGCACATATATTAATCTTTGTACATTTGCTAAAGATTTTTTTAGAATGTTTAGTGGAATGAAGAATATCAGACTAAAGAAATGCTGATTTCTAGGAAACTGTTTATGAGTAAGCCCTAAATAAATAGATATTTCTAAACTCTTTTTTAATATTACTGATATTTCAAAGTTGAAGACCTCATTATGCAGTGGTGTAATATGAATAACTGCATACATATGAGGACCTCATATGTATGCAGTTATAATTGTATATACAGAATCATACTTAGATAGTTTGTAAATTGTTCTTGATTTGTATACCATTTTATTGTATTTTTTCAGTTATAAATGGATCACTGAGGATGAGTTAAGGCAACCTCCTGAAAGAATTCAGTAGATTTTTTTCTGCTTCACTTCTACATTTTAGTTCTTGGATTGAGGAAAAAAGTCCAGTTTTACAAGATCTTGCTTACTGTATTACGAGCAGTTTGCTAACCTTGCAGCAAAAGTTCATTTTTCTCTATGTAGGTAAAGGTAGTAGCTATTACTTTGTTTTTCAAGTTAATAGAATGTCCTAAGGTCAATTCCTGGTTTGTGATTTGTGGATATTTTTTTGTACTTCAGTTCCTGATGGACTCTTTTATACTATGAACTTCCATTTCCCAGCTTACTCCACAGTGTCTATCAGAACTTTTGTTTCTACAAAGATAGTTTTGCTTACTCTGCTGTTTTTGCAGTGAAGTCTGTCCATGTCTTAAAATGAACTATTCCATTTTGTTATTTGTGAATGTCCCTCACTACAAGAAGAACATTGAGAAACTGGAGCATGTCCAGAAAAGGGCAATGAAACCAATGAAGGGTCTACAGAGTAATTCTTGTAGGCAGCTGAGGGAGCTGCACTTGTTTAGCCAGGACAAAAGGAGGTTCAGGGGGGACCTTATCACTCTCCACAATTGTCTGAAAGGAGGCTGTATGGAGGTGGCGCTCGGACTCTTCTACCAAGTGAAAAGCAATAGGACAAGAGAAATTACAAGAAAAGTGAAGGTTTAGACTGGATATTAGGAAAAATTTCTCTTTGGAAAAGCTTATTCAAGCATTAGCACAGACAGCCCAGGGAAATGGTTGAGTTACCATTCCTAGAGGTATTTAAAAGACTTGTAGATGCGGCACTTGAAGATATAATTTAGGAGTGGACTTAGTAGTGTTAAATTAATGGTTGGACTTATTGATCTTAAAGGTTGTCTCGGGTTAGAGACAAATTTTCCAGGTGGGAAGCACTCTGAATAAAAGCCTCCCCCAGCANAACGGGGACAAAAAAGGGAAAAAAACAAAATCCCAGGGAAGGAAAAACCTAGCAGCAACCACGACCAGCGGCAACAGCCAGACTAAGCAATGTCCCTTCCTCCTCCTCGCTCCTCCGCCGAGAAACCTGGGGGAGATTTTCAAAACAACCCGCGCCCGGCAGTTTCTCCCGGCTGCTGGATGCACTTAAAGCTACAGGACCACATTTCTAAGCACATATGCAAACGATAGGGAATACAAGTATCATAACATCACCCCAAGACAAAGGTCTTTTCCAACCTAAATGATTCTATGATTCTAAAAATAGAGGGAATTAAGGTATGCACATATGTGTATTTATGTATATTTTCATTGACTAACATTTTTTCCCAAAACATGATGATGAGAGTAATGGATTTGTGGTAAAATCCCAAAAATAATTAAGTAGTCTTATTTTCTTTTTCTCTTGCTCATGAAAAAAAAAAGAAAGAAAAATCAGAAAACAAACACACTACATCTGTTATCTGTTTTGTTTTACCTTCAGAAATAGTCGAGACAGGAGCTATTTCTCAAGCAAATAGATATAATTTATTTCTGTGTCCAAAGTTTGTTTCTTTTGTCTCAACAAAACTATAAACATAAGGGACATTTCGACTCAATAGGTTTTGGAAAGATAAGCCTTTTCAATTGCTAGCAATGCCCCCTTTTGACATAGATCAATTCTCCCTTCCATTTCTAAAGGTGAAGGAACTGCAGCACTGCAGCAATTCTCCCCAAAGACAGATTTTTATGGCTTCACATGCAGACCACTTCCATTTTCACTGAGCAAAAGAGAGTAAATGAAAACTTCCCCTTGCCCAAAATGTGCCATCTCTAACCCTTCCTGTTGGAGAAGCCAAAGCTCTGACTCAGTCCCAAGCAGGATGGGGAAGCTGAAGTAGCACACTATGAACAAAAATACCTAAACAGAAAGACATGGGAATTATTTTGCAAAATTAAAACTAAATGACTGACCCAGACTTGCTGGTATTTTTTGCTGCTTTAACCACAGTAAGCGCTCACTACTGATCAGGTTAAGCTAGTCTCTCTTCCTAAAATGCAAATGTACCTTGCTAAATGAAAATATAAAGGCAGCAATTGATAAGGTAGGAAAGGAAAAACAGTTAGGTATGAGAATGGAAGTAAAGAAAAGGCTCATGACCCCCTGAGGAACCTGAGCATATATAAATCTGTGGGACCCAATAAGATGCATCTCAGAGTCCTGAGGGAACTGCTTGCTGTAGTTGTCAAGCCACTATCCATGATAATTGGAAAGTCATGGCAGTCAGGAGAAAAAGCCGTGAAGAGACATTCCAGTCCCCAGGTATCAACACAGGCTGGGGGTTGAACAGATGCAGAGATGCCATGCCCAGAAGGACTTGAGGGTGTTGGTGAATGAGAGGCTGGACATGACCCAGCAATGTACACTCACAGCCCAGAGAGCCAAATGTGTCCTGGGCTGCAACCAAAGCAGTGAGGCCAGCACAGTGAGGGAGGGGATTCTGCCCCTCTGTTCTGTTTTTGTGAGAATCCACCTGGAGCTCTGGGGTCCCCAGCACAGGAAGGACATGGACCTGTTTGAATGAGTCCAGAGGAGGGACACCAAGATAGTTAGAGGGATGGAGCACCTCTCCTATGAAGAAAGGCTGAGAGAATTTGCTTTGTTTAGCCTGGAAAAGAGAAGGGTTCATGGTGATGTAATTGCAGCCTTCCAGTACCTGAAGGGAACTTCCAAGAAAGACGAAGAGGGACTTTTTACAGGAGCATGTAGTGACAGGACAAGGGGGAGAGATTTCAAACTGAGAATAGGTTTAGATCAGATCTTAGGAAAAAGTTCTTTACTGTGAGGGTGGTGAGACGCTGGAACAGGTTTCCCAGAGAAGTTGTGAATGCCACATCCCAGAAGTGTTCAAAGCCACACTGGAAGGAGCTCCGAGCAACCTTGTCCAGTGAAAGTTGTCCCTGGTCATGGTGGTGGAGTTGGAACTAGATGATCTGCAAGGTCCCTTCCAACCCAAACCATTTTGTGACTCTATGAGAATACAAAGGTCAGAACTTGAAAAGAACCTACCAAGTTAAATAATTAATTCAAAGTTCTCCAGGGCTTCATTCTGGTTGAACTCAATATTCAATTCTGATTGAATTAAGCTATCACTGAAATAGTGTTATATCTTACAGGAACAGAATTATTTACCAATGAAACAATCAATTTAAATTGTACCGGAGGTGGACATTTCATTATGCTGTTCACTTCTGTTAACTCCCACTATGAATGACTACATATATATGTATATAATTAATCTGGGAAGTTTCCTCAAAAGAAAGAAAAAAAAAAAAAAATGCAAAAGACATTTTTTTTAAATTTATGTAATATTTTGCTTCAAGAAATCTTTCATAAGGTCATTTGGGTTTTTTTTGTCCTCTCTTTCAAAATGCAGATGGTAAATCTTGGCCATGACTGAATTGCAGTCAAACTACAAGTTTATCTTCATATTATATCTTTGGATTGGATATTCCTATTTTATTCAGAGTAACTTAAATCAGACATTTCTGTCAGATTCTTGCAGGTTAGTTAAAATTTAATCCTATAAATCACACAAACATATCATCTCTGTGCCTTTGTTCATCTACAGTGATAGGATGTCTTGAAATATTTTATAGCTGATTAGGGTATTTATGTGCTAACCTTTGCCCTATTAGAGTCTGGTTTCAGTCCAAGAAAGGAAGAAAAACGATAAAGAGTATTCTAAATGACACTGAATTTTTTTATCACAAGGACTAACCCATTCATTAACTTGTTAGCTAATTAGTATTTTTTGTCTGCCTTCCTAAAAAACAGAGACTTCCACTAACACATAAGCATGAAATTCCAGGGAAAAATATCTTATCCTTGAACTGACAATATTTGCTTTTGTCTGCACACAGGTAATTGTACTCTCCCATGCTCCCACAACTACCAGGGCATAACCATTTTAAGTAACTAAAGAATAAAGTCTATTAAATTTATAGGACAGGTTATTAGCTCTTATCTCAAAGTTGTGATGTAGCATCATTAGGTCAGTCATTGCATATTTAAGTTAATTTTAAAAATGTACTGTTCACTCTTCTCCAGCATGGCTTCTTTTGCTGTGGAGAATACAGAAAGTTTGGGGTTTGCTTGGTTTTTAGATCATATATTCAAAGTTGTATTAAATTAAACTAAAGAGCATGCACCACTCAATTTTTTTAAAAAATGTAAAACAGAATAGAGAAGCAAAAAATAAGAGCAGAGAAAAGTGAAATAATATATTGGTTGACACTAAATACTTTTAACATTAGCAAATTGTGTAGACTTTTTTGCTCTCTATCTCTGCTGTATTTGCAATGTAGAACTATACATGTTATCTTCAGGTGACAGAAAATTTATGCTACCTTTGAAAATTAGTCAATCAATTAAAAATTTCAAATCTCAGTGCTCTTCATTAGGCTGTTTTATAGAAACCAGAATTTTCTCTTGCTGATTTCAATTAACTTTGGTTTCCAATGAAGAGAGACAAATTTTAATGTAATTTAAAAGCAGTATTTTAATAGGAAGTCACATTGTCTCTTTGATATTACTTCAACATGTAGTTAAGACATTTTATGAAAGAAAAATGTCACTTTCATATATGAGATAATTATTATAAAAATAGCTAAGCATTTAACCTCAAATTTTTGTTAAGAAACACAAGGTGATTAGAAATTATCCCAAATAAAAATTTAAAGCAATTTTAAATTACTGAAATACCTCATATCATAGTGTTGGGGTTTTTTCCTTGCCTCCAATCCTATCTTTCAGTTGTGCTGAATCTATTCCTAAAATGCATTTCTTTAACACATTCTTGTTTGTAAGACATCCCCAACCAAATTACAGGTTGAGGTGTGTTCAGGCTTTCACAAACAAAGCAGTAACTACAGTGGGTTACTGCTTAGTGGGAGTGCCTTCTTTTCCTTTTGTGTGGAATATATTCCATTGCCACGGCAAGCAAGAACAGAAATGTGAGACTGTGCTGGAAGTTTTTAGGGTGCTATAAGAACTCTTCCTTTTAAGGGTCTTTTTATATGTATGAGAGTGTGTGTGTATTTATAAATCCATTCTTTTTAAAAAAACGGTGCAATGGAGCTCATAAAGTCACCACGGCTTGTAGTATCTAGGCAGGGAAGGATAAGATAAAAACATTCTCATGGAAATATAAACAGGTGTTGGAAAAATATTCAGTGGACATGTAAATGCAGTGTTATTTGTGTCCTGTAAAGGTAAAGCCATCAACATTTGATGAGAGAATATACAGGAAACCAAACAGCATCTTCCTTCAGTAAAGCTGACTTTTTTTAAAAAATAAAAAATTGTAATGAAAGTTGAGGTTTCATACAGTTAGAAACTAGAACAAATACCATGTGACTTTTGATTAGACAGAAATTATTCTTAGAGTAATTTCATTTTAAAAGACATGACTTTCCCCAGGCAAATAATTTAAACTAGAAGGTTAGGTATTGTTTTCCAAGCAATGTAGCAATTGTCAGGGTATCAAAAACCTACTTTGAGGTAACAATGGATGAAGACAGTAGGCATAGGATCACTTTCCTTTTTCTACCTGTGTATCTGACATCTTTTACCCAAAACATATATTCTGTAAAAAGAAGTAAATCTCAGTAACATATAATGACTTTTGCTTTTGCTATTTAGCATTTGTTTCTCACTCTATTAGGTGACTTCTACTAAAAAACAGTCCACAAATAAACCACAGCTTTATTACATGCTTTTCGTAACTAACTAATAAAGTAAGGAAATATCAGTTATCATTCACAGTACAAAACAAACTAATTGCAATTCAAGAACTATTCACCTGAAAATTCACTAGGAGGGGGACAGAGTTTAAAAATAATAAATGGTATCTTAGTAGTGTTGAGCACAGTTAATTCAAAGCACTACTTATTAAAACTACAGTTCCACATAAAATAGAACTGCTTTCCTAGGAAGAAAATCTCTTATATTTTTTAATTGGGGGAAGGTGTTGCTGGTTTTGTTTGGCTTTGGGAGAGAGAGGTGAGAGAGAGTATGGAATCAGATTCAGTGTATGAGGTGCAACACTGAAGTTTTCCTGGGTAACGGAAGGAAAGTGGGAAGGAAAAGTTTTGCAGTGAATAATCACGGTCGCCTTTCCCCTCTGGGAACCTATACTCAAGCAAGGTCAAACAGAGAACTACTTTTGTGATCTCTTCACAGTCACAATCTAGAGTTAGAAAAAGCCATGACCAAAATAGCAAGAGGCTTGCAGTTAAATGCTGAGCTGCCAGCACAAGGTTTTCACTTGCATGCTTCAGCCTCCAGCATCCTATGAGTCCTCACCACAGTGCTTAATGGGAGGTTATTGACCTGTGTAAAGTGAAGCACACCCATCTTTAAGGAATTGATGTCTTGGCCTGTACAGTTACTGTCTTATCAGGAACAGTCTTTCTCATCCCTTGGTTTTGGAAGGGTTAATGGAAAATACAGTCAATTACTCACCACACCCTACAATTGTAAAGAAACTACATAACCTTGATTATACATTCTAAAATTAAAGGAAGCTATAATATTTAAGAAATTACAAGACACAGTTTTAGATCACTCATACAAGTTTTGCAATGGGTTTTGTGAAGAAATGAATAGAAATTAGGGCAACATGCATTAACAAAATTAAAGAAAATGTTGTGTTTAAGTAATATTTACATTTGATTTTGTGACCTCTCTTTGGACCTGACATAAGACAGAGACCAGAATATGCTTGCTTTATTTCATTCCTTACCTCCACTTTCACAATACCAGATGGTGTGACAAAAGAGATTAGATATTAAATGACTGAATCATATTATCATTCTGCATACATTTTTCCTTTCTTACATTTTTATGCTTCCATAGCTACCACAATATTTCTTTTAGAACCCAATTCAAATGCATTTCCTATTCTCCTATTTTCTGCAATATTTATCATGTAGAGATATTCATAATAATTTCAATGTGGATTTCAGAATTTATGGTCTCTTTTTACCGGCCACATTTTTAAAAATGGTATTGTATATGCAAAATAAAACGGTGTTTGCAAAAATAAGCAACAAAAAAATTTCAGTGTGACTTGTCACTGCTTATCCTGCCTATTTAAATGTGTCATTGAAGTTTAGTTCCATGGTAATTAAGCAACAGTCCAATATTTTTAAATAGATAAAGGATATATTATCATCTTTCTTTTTCCTAAATCCAGAGGAGAAATAACTTGATTGGATGGAGGTGGAATGTGGGTTTGTTGTGTGGGTGGATCTGTTCCATGTGTCAGAAATAATTACAGAGGAGAAAAAATTTTTTTTTAGTTTTAGTTTTTATAATGCAGTAATCACTTTCTGGTGGTAAAGCTTCTGTAAACAGTATTTCCAACACCTGTATGACCCCTGATATTAATCAAGAGAAAAGCGCTTAGAAATATGTTGTTTTTAAAACAATGTTTTTCAAAATCCTAGCCCATAAATGATTTACCTTTTTATATCATTGAGTAAGAAGCCACACACAGTAATGTTACTTACCAACTTTTGGAAATAATATGTTGAAATATTTAGTATATTCTGCTGAAAATAATGCAATTCATAAAAAAATATTGTTGCCTTACTGGAAGATCTAGCATTTGTTACTGCAACTTTTACATATTAAAAAATCTCAGTCATGTTAGAAAAGAAATCAGTAGTCATTCTGTTCTAATATTTTTTCCATTTAATTTTTTAATTGTTAGCTGTCTCCATAACAAAATTATGACAATTTACTTGAATTGTCTAGTAGAAAATCTGCAACTGAGAGCACCAGCTCAGCCTTTTCAATGCTCCTTCTAACCCTGTGTCCTCTCTCCAAGCACAGTTAAGAGTTCATGCCTAGGGAAAAAGTAAAAAAAGTAATACTTCACTCACTACTTATTCTCAGCTTTTGGCAGGAGTTATATCTTGAACACAGTTGTAGTTTTGGAAACCTCAAGATATTCTTTAAGAGTGAGTTAATTGAACTTAAGACCTACTCTCCACACCTGCTCCTGTTGACTACATGCTACTGAATAGTGAACAGCATGTAAGCTTGACAGTTTGCTCTCCTGTGAGATTAAAAGCCAGTGTGAGTCAAAGGCCTTCTGGCTCCTCCAATGATGTTGAATTTTAGTCTCTGCATTTTGTTCAATACTTACAACCTTTCCAGTTAAAATGTCAGCCAGACTTAATGAAATACTCAAAAGTAAATCAGAAGTTGTTTTTCCTTCATGTCTTTTAAAAAATTAAAACTAGATTCAGTGTATCAAAAATGTCAAAAAGGATAAGATATTTTCATCACAAAAGTGTTGCATTTGAAATTTGAGCCTATTATTTTCAGCACTGACTCAGTGCCTTCTTCAATTTTACTTGGCTCTAAAAGATGGCTTTGGTGAAATTCAAATTGTCATCTGACTAGAAAATAACCAATTAAAGTATAATTTTTGAACAGATACCTTTTCACGTTTTGTCTTTCAAGTCCAAAGATACGGAATACAATGTATATCTTTTAAATACAAATGAGGGAGATTCTTTGCTGCACTCTGTCACCCAGAAGTTAAGAAGGAACACAAACCACACTTCTTCTTCTCCATAAATGTGGGGTAACAAATTAATACGCTGCAAGTTCTCATCAAATTCAATGGCAATTCTGCATGACAACAAACAGCATTTTGCCTGAATAATTTGTGAAACATAGGAGGGGTCTACTTCCCTGTGAGCTTGTATTGCATTGTACAAGAGCTCTTAATACACAGTTTCCCTGTGAAAATGGGAAACAGCAAACATACAAAACTTTCTGCCAGTTGTTCTCTTCCTGGAAAAAATAAATTATGACCTGTTGTGCTAGTTTTGGCCCCAAACAGCATTAATTTTTTGCAGTAGCTGTGAGAGGGCAGAGTCTGGAGCCATGTGGACATGGTCAAGACATTTTGTCATTTGTCACCATTTTAGGTCATGACCATGAAAGAAGGGGCCTGGTTTCCCTGGTCATGGGAAAACATGGAGGATGTAGGGTCCACCTGTTCATTGTTCATTATCTTGGTTTGGTGAGCATTTTGCATGCGAATCATCCTCGCTTTTGTACACTTTTGTTATTAGTGTTATTTCTGTTACCGTTAATTTTCTTGTGTCATTGCTGTTTCCAGGAATCTGTTCGTATCTCAACCTGTAATCTCTGGTTTTTATGTGTCCCAGTGGAGTGGGAAGAGAAGCAAGCAGGTGGCATCTGGTTTGGGAGAGTCTTGGTGGTGTGAGGCACTTTATTGGGGAATGTTGTTTCCAAACCATACCACCACTGTTAAGTGCAAGAGGGGAGCTTGCCAGTAAAGAGCTGTAAAGGGTCCTCCAGTAGTGTAAGTTATATAATTTGGGTTTTTTTTTATAATTCCCTCTGTTAAATTTTCCAGGGACAAGAGATTTGGGATCAAGAAGCCACAGCTTCTTACCCATATCATTTCACTTGTAGTGAGATTTCCTTCTCTACAAAGGAAGGACTCATTAGGGTTCACAGAGACTGACAGTTCTGAACAACATGGACCCATTCACATCTGTTACCTTTCCTGAGTCAGGATTTGAAGACACCAATAAAAGTTTGAAATGCCCACTCAGTAAGTCTCTGTTCCCTACCTCTATGTTGTTAAGGCAGTTTGGTATTATCACAATTATCTCTTCCTTGGCAATGTTTATTTTGGACTCATCTGTAGATAAATACTAAAAACATTACATCCTCTGCATTCACCATAAAGCTTCTACGGAAGTAATTAAAAGAGGTTTTTTTTCCCTTTTGGGTCATGGTTTGTTTGCTTGTTTTTTGTTTTTTTTCATCGTTTTCCCCATAGAAAAACATCATTTACTTTCAAAAGAATCATGAAATAGGCAATGGCAACTAATAAGAATGAACCATATGTTGGAAAGGAATGAAATAAAAATCACTTATAAAGGAAGAACAATATGTCTAAATTAAAATGCTGGTCAACAGAACACAAAGCTGACATTTACAAAGGTTATGTTTGACTGTAATAAAATAAATGGCAGCTCTTTGTGTACACAGTTGTCAATTAGCATTGCATATGTGTCTCTTGGATACATTTATTTTTGCCAATGATTCCTTATTCAAGATGCAAATATCTATTATTAATGTTCAGTAAGTACTCCTGACTGAGTAAAATAACTAAGAATAATAGCTGCCTCTTTTTATTAGCATTTTCTTTTCATGGGAATGTCACTAAAATGAAAAAATAATGTAACATCTAAAATCAACAGAATTGTTTGGAAACAGAAGAATTAAATACAGTAGAAATGGAAGAGTTATAAGAAAAATCCTCTTACTGTAGATTCAAGTGAGACAAGAAGTATTCTTTTTATGGAAGATTAAATTAAAGCAAGTATATCTATCATTTATATACTTTAAACTCATCATCTATAATAGGGCTGCTAATGCAGACATTATTTACCTTGAATAATACTTTTTAGTAACTGAAGGCAAAAATAATTTGCAAAAACATTCTTATTTACTGCAGTGCAACTGTGTGGCTCCCTAAATGCTCAAACTCTGTGAGTGATATATCTATAATGAAAATTTTATTTCCCTTTTTTGCCCTTCATCAAGAAAAGAAGCTCTGCAGCTGAAATTCAGAAGGGATAGAGTATATTCTTCTGGCATCTGCACGGAGTACCACTCTGTCTCAAGAGGAAATGCAAAAGAAACTGGCTGCATCACTCATTAAGCCTGAGCTTTGCTGGATGCTACACAAACCCCTGGGTGGCAGACAAAGGCACTCATTGCCAGAATCACATCTCAGTGTCAATTTAAGTCAGATTTTCATGATTTTGCAGCAAGCAGTAAAACCCCTTACTTTCTCTCCTAAGGAAAAATCTGTAAAAAATGTACTGAAAACTTTTTTCAAGACAAAGAATTATTCCACAGTCTGATGTCCATGACATCAGAAAGGGCAGCTAAGGGTATCCTGGTTCTAATCCTTACTGAGAATAACTTGTAAATTTTACATTTAAACAGTCATTTAATAAAATGAACAAACAATCCTGGCACAATGGATTTGAAACTAGATGTGGTGGGTGGACTCCTGCCAACAGCTAAACTCCTACCCAGACCCTTGCTCACTCACTTCTTTCATGGGATGAGGCAAAAATAGATGGAAGACAAGAAAACTTCAAGTCAAAATAATGGCATCTTATTAAAGGAATGCAAAAGCTGCTTGCAGAAGGAAAACACTCCCCACGGGCAGGTGGCTGTGCAGTCTCTTCCTGGAAAATCAGACAATAATTGCATAATAGTTGCTTGGTAAGACCAGTGTCATAATCACAAACATCCCCTGCTTCCTCCTCCTTTCCTTGAGCTTTTACTGATAAATGTGACATCATATGGTATAGAATATCCTTTGGTCAATTTGTTAGCTGTCCAGGCTCTGTCCCCTCCCAAGTCTTGCTCACCTGGAGCCTAAATCCAGTGAGGAAAAGCCTTGATGCTGTGCAAATGCTGTTCAGTGATAGCCACAACACTGGTGTCTTATCAACACTCCAATTATATGTCTACCATGAGAAATATCTGTTTCCCAGACAGTTTCATTACGAAATACAAAAGGTGATCTGAATACTTTGAAATTAAGGGTTTCAGTCCCTACCAATGGGAACATTTTGGGATCCTGCATATACACAGATAAAGAACCAAAAAAAATAGGTTTTGCTTCAGACCCATTCTACATTTCCATATTTCCTGCCAGTAAGCCCGTATCAACTTCTGTGGTGGATACTGACCTATAGAGAATGCTGTCAAATGAAAAGATCTCTTCAGGATGTAACATGATTTCTACCAAAATCAATGGCAATTTCTTCCTTTTATACCATCATGTTTATCTCTGCCTATTTTTTTTTAATGTATTAATATTTATGTCTTGTTGAAAAAAATTGTGCAGACAAAAAAAAATAATCCATAAACATTTTTTACAAGTCAGTTTCAGTTACAAGGTTTGGTTTTTTTGAGAAAAACCTTGGTATTCTGTCCATCAGTAGAATCAATCCACAAGCCAAAAGGGGATTTAAAGGTGCTCTATTATTTTCCTAACTCCTGTTTTGAAATTCTCCAGAGTTATTTATATTAAGTATTTTATCTAAACAAATATATGTTTCATTTTAATATGTTGAAAATAAGACAGCTTATATGATAATGATTTAAGCCTTCGGTATCTCCTATATATAATGAATATTTCCTTGGTACTTATTTACATCTAGAACATTAACAAAATGTTTAAATTTATTTTCAGATGAACCTGCTGACAATTTAAATGTAATAACATGTATAATAAACATATATACTGGTACCAAGGAACAATACATTGAAAAGTGTTCAAGAATACCCTGATAAAAATCAAAGGCTTCACTAATCTCAGTAAGAAGAGAGTTCATGATTTAGCCATCAAAAAAAAGAAAATCATGTCTTTTTATTTTTTTTTACTAAATGATAATGTAATGTTTTTTGAATGTAATATTTATCTGAGATATCCTACTTATGACTACAGCAGAGCATTCCATTGTGAATTTTTACCTCCAGTTGAAACCAAGACAAATGCAATCATTCAACAGAATCCCCCTAGAAGCCCTAGATGAGTAAATGTATGTTCCCAAAATGTAGTATATAAATATAAGTATCTTCTACAGACATGCAAATCTTTTAAAGGCAATATTTTTAGAGAAGTGAATGCACAGTCAGACCAGAAATACATAAAGAGAGCTTTCATATCATTAGTGGTACCTCAGCAGGAACTGTCAACATGCAGTCCTTCCTGTCAAGATTTAACACCCTTAACATTTAACTCAGAACCTACTTTGGAAAGTAGTTCAAGAGCTTAAAAACTATTTAAGCATAGATACCATCTGCCTACATAGCATCATCGCCACTGTATTCCTCAACAGCAAGGTGCTCTCCCTCAAATTTCTCCTTTTTCTCCTTTGAAGCTGCATTTTGGTAATGCTTCATCTAACTTACAAGTAGCCAGGGAACTGTATGACCGACTATTGATGTACAGCTTGACCATATAGAACTACCGCTGAAAAAAGATTCTTTCCATTTTCTTCCAGTACTTCCACATATGCCCACCAGTGAGAGATTAGGAACACCTAAGTCTGTGCAGAATTCTTCACACTTATGAAAACATGCTGCGTTCCATATCCAGGCCTCCCAGCATGCTCTCACACTAAGGAGTGAATATACAAAACTTCTCAGCTGATGTGATACATGCTAGCTAGTTACTCTGCATACCTTCTCCAGAAAGGTAATTTACTATTGACAGAAAGTAGACAATCCTGAAAGCTGGAAACTGGTTTGTTAGCCAGATGATAGATTTAATATTTGCCACCATTCCCACGGACTCCATTACTTAATTATTTCTATTATTCATGTCATTGGTTTTAGCATGAGTAGGCAGCTCTTAGTGAGGGTTTCAAATTGGCTCTGCAAGTCAATTTGCTCCGTATTTAACAATATCAAAAGCAAATCTGAAAGCAACACAACGCCACACATTCCACTGAAGTCATCTCTTCTCTTCCCATGTATAAAGTCCAGGTCAAACCATAAACTCGATGGTGCACATCCCTTCCTCGCACACAGAATAATTAGGAAAGCACTTGCTCTCCTGTGTTGTCTTCACCATTGTTTACGTTGAAGAAGAAACTATTGGCCAGATGTACTTTCATTTAGCAATAGGTTCCACTTTTGAGGCTGAAACATTGCTTTGAGACCAGGAGCTCTTCAGGATATTTTCAGGGTTGAAAGAATTGTCCTTAACTTTTCTTGAATTTTTTCCCACCTGTTTTATATTTTTTTTATACACAGCATATTTGTCAAATCCATGCTTTCTATGAAATGCTTTGTACACTCTGGTGCTCACCTTTCTTCCATGGGCCCTCTGAACCATTTTCCAGCACTTCCAGAAGATTGTCGTTTATCCTGAGGTAACTTTTAAAGTCAAGAACAGCAGCCATACACGCTGTGCTGTCATGTCACTCTTATGAAAGTGATTTCAGTGACACTGATTAAAGGAACCTAGGGATGATAAATCTCCCCTTGAGATTTCCTTGGGGTGGGAAAAAACAAAAAAACTCACTCTTACCATTCAGAATTTACTTGTCAAGATAAAATTGAAGTGAAAAAGAAACAGAAGATACCTAGAAAATATAATAATTAGTTATTAGATACAAAACATAACTTAATCTTTCTGTTTCATAGGTTGATGGTAGTATAGCCCAATAATATCAATTCACAGGGTAAGAAAAATTAACTAACCCATTCCAAAGAATCATACATAAATCACAAATTTAAACTGCATTCTATTTATCTTTGTTTATATGACAAGTCTTCATCTAGATAACATGTGAGTAAATCACAAGGCCATTTCACTATTACTCAGACAAATTCCCTATGTAAAATAAGAGCCAATGCTGAAATATTACATGTTATTTGCAATCCTAAATTCATGGAACAGGAGAAAATAAAGATATCAAGTAAAAATGAAAAGTCATGCATATCTAGCCATAAGATAATAATATTAGTGGAAAAAAAAAAAAAACTAAAACTCCAATATATATTTGGTTCATCTACCAAATATATATTAGGTCATGGGTGCTCTGGGAATTTCACACTTTATTCTGTAAACCCATGCTATTTCATTCCTCACTCTTATCCTTTGCAATCTCTCTATTAATTCTAGCTAGTTTTCTTAATCTGGTCTCCCAAGGAAACGACCTGTAGTACCTTCATATAGCTATTTCTCAAATCTCCATGTTCAACCAAAACTTATGAAAACAACTGAAGTATCAAAATCATTAAGTGGCTGAAATTTACATGGAAAAGGCATCTAGGTAGAAGACATTAATTCTTTCAGAGGAGGAAAATATTGCAGAATTAGCTCAGCTGGGTGATTAGGTACCAGGGACTTGTAGAGCTGTAGGAAATCAACCATCATCAATTCTGTTTTTCATAGAGGTGTCTGTTTCAATTCTGAAATGAAAGAGGCCTTGTAAAAAAGAACATGATTTTTCTCCATGCACAGAAAAAATCTGAAGTAACAATAATCTATACATATATCACAGTAGTATAAAACAATTCTTGTGGACAGTTCATCAGAAATCTTAATATTCAGTCTTCTGGGCTATTTCTCTCATTAAAATCAATCTAAAGCATTAAACTTTCACAGTCTGCAAAGATGTTATGCTACCTTTTCAAAAGCTCCCTTAACTCCTTTCAAGAGGATCTTAATTTCCTTTACTCTCATTGAGAACTGAATGCCTAATTCTCTTAGGCACTTTTGAAATTTCACTTGTAAAGTAATACAAACTGAGCATACCTAGTGTGCTTATTATAGTTCATCCCACATTCATAAGTTGCATTAATTATATAAAAGTTAAAAGCCGACTGGAACTTCTGACATATTTTTCAGATTACAATATGGAGGAAAAAATTACTTTATCTCCCTCAAAATAATGCAAAACCCCTACTTTTCTGCTAGTACCATCTCAAAGATGATGTTCCAGTCATTTAGAATTGCCAGATGAAAGGCTCTTTAAGGGAAAGAAGGTACTTTCTGAGTGTGGAGAAAATATGAGACAATAGCCCATATTTTTCAGCAGAATACAATTTTTCTGATGTATGGGATATCTTTCCTCCGTATGTATTTTTAAATAGAATTTTAGTACATGAGGAAATATAATTTTTCTACATCTCTTCAGTATTAAAAACACAAATAAATTCTATATAGAAGAATGCCAAAAAAACCCACAAATTATCAGAGTAATATTGAAGGTTTTTCTTTTCGTTCCTGAAAAACATTAAAGAAATTTCACACAGAGAACATGAGGTTCAATCCAGAGCTCACAACACAGATTTATGTCCTGATGCCTAACTAGCTAGAGGCTGTCCAATGAAAGAAAGGACCTAAACTTTCTCCCCATCAATGGCAGGACTCGAGTGATTGACAAAGCCATATCCTGACTTGGATGATGCTGCAGCAGGCAGCAGTCACCTGAGATAGCAGTAATTCAGCAGCTGTGTAGCAGCATGTGCCAACAGGTATCCCGCATGCTGAAAGCAGCACTGAAGAAATCTTTGTCAGTACAGAACAACAGAATTTAGTGACCAGAAAAATTATTATCTATTATTATCCATTCCTAGACACCTGATTAGATTATTTTCATACTAAGCAACCACGTGTAAATAGATGCATATACAGATGCAAATGAATCTTTATAAACAAAAGCTTCAAAGCATGGCAAGGCTTCCACCCACAACTGTAAATTCTACTATAGTGAAACAATTAAAAAATATTTGAAAAGAAATTGCTCTGCCTTGCTGTCATTACTTAGTTTTGCAGGGAACACTATGTATTGAACCTGAAACACTCTGAATTACAAGTCTTAGCTAAAGTTGGCAGGACCTTATTCAAAATACATTCTTGCTAAAACAGCACTTCACCATCACGTTTGGGAAATGTAGCTTCCCTTAGCTTTTATTGGAAATGTTAAAGATATGAATTTTTTTTAAAAAGTTTGTTATTCTTTCATATTTCTGTGGTTTCTTTCCAATATGGATTCTCTGATGTAGAATAAGGACTACATCTTTTTGCTCAGAGGGAAAATTAATTTACCTGAGCATCTACTGTAGTGACACTAATGGAAATAAAAGGTAATGGCCATTTCCACCCCAGGTCAAATTGGTAATCAGGTTCTACAGTCATTAAGGAGAGAAATAGTGAAGACAGTCCATAGTCACAAAGTACAGACCAGGAATGAGAAGCCAGGAGGACATGACAAACACACAAAAACCCTCACTCCAAATAGATTCCATGAAGCTAATCAATATTGTCAGTTTTTATCTTTTTTTTGCTTGTTTGTTTTTAACCAGAATTCCTGTGAGGACTTTTTATCTGGTTATGCTTCATGTCTGTCTCTTAATAGTTTCATAACTACTTAGCAAGCCCAAACTGAATGAACAAAAAAAGAGACTAGAAACAAATGATGTCACTCAAATTCCAAAGTTAAAAAGACTGACCCTTCCTCTTAGTCTTCCACTGAGAGTCTTCCACTCTCAATAGAAAACTTTAGGTATAAGCAGAAACATACAAGGTATCAGAGACTCTAGAAGGGCAAAATTGCTTTAAAAGCCATAAATGTGGAGAAAATATTGAACCGCATTTAAATCTTCTTAAGAATCAGTGTTGCTCAGACAGGAGTCAGATTTGCAGAAGTCAAGTCTCCCATCATGCTTACAGAATTGTGTGGCATAATGTGAAGCACAGCTCTAGAAACAACAATATTGAAACCTGCAGTATCCCCCTACCCCCATCACTTCCAGTCTATCCACCAGGGATGCTTGCAGGCTTCTGCAGCAGCTTCAGAAATCAAGTTTATAATGTCAGATTTTAAATTCTCATGTAGTGAAATTTGAACCACTCAGCTAAAGCAAAATAAAGGCTTTATCAACAACAAGAAAAAAAGATGAAGCAACCCAAAGTAAGAGATAAAACAAGTCCTTTTATCCTGGCAATTATAACTGAAACATAGTCTGCATTGGATTATTGTCTAGTTAGAATACATTTTTGCTTGCATTTTACTAGACTTAGGAAGCTATACTTTCCCCCCCTCCTCTCTGCAGACACAGAGCACTTCAAACCTGGGCATGTTTCATGGCTGTTTGAATTTTCTTTTATTTTTTTGAGCTATCTCCTCTGCCAGCCTTTCAGATGGCCAAAAACTCCACAGATTCCCAGATGGCCAATTAACTTTCTCAGACACTTACTAAGATTTCCTTTAATTCAGTAACAACTAAGAAAACTCTTAGGGATATGTAAGGTATCATATATCACACATCACTTTGTTCTAATTTCAGCAGCTGTTCCAGACTTGCAAAGAAAATGGACTGACTTTTTCCCTATAGGACTGGTGGGGTGACTGACATCACATTTATAATCAGGCCCATTTCAAGTTGAGCCAATTTTGTAATAAGCTTACAGCTGACATGCTGGGTATTAAAGTGAACCTCTGTTATTCAGAAATATTTGGTAAGTTTCAAACAAAGCCCTGCTGGAAGGCCCAGTCCAGTGGAGCCATTAATTATTAATTGTGTTATTATTATTGCATGCATTCCTAAGGCACTGTCCACAGTCCATCTGGTGTGCCCCTTGCATAATTTAGAATTACAACTGCTCTTTACTGAAAAGAAGGAAAGCGGGACTTTTCCTCTCCTTCTTTTGCCTGGAAAGGCTTCATTTGCAAAAATGACAAATCCAAAAGACAAATGCATGTAGTGTTCCAGATATAACATCAGGAACACTCTAGCATCCAGTGACAAGATGACAATCATAAAGGGATAATTTTGACAAACTGCCATGAGGAATAACTCTTAGCTTAGCCTTGCTGTTTTTCTGAGAGTAGAAAATTCTTACAGAGGCAGATATGCTAAAACAAACAAACAAACAAACAAACAAACAAACACCACCAAAAAGACGCCAACAAACAAAAACATGCCCAAGCCTAAAAATATCTCTTGCTACGTCGTGAAGTTACCCCTGTTCATTACAGCTCCCAGTCTACATGGGGAAAAGAAGCAAGCCATAAGGAACAGAGTTGCTAAGAGTTAGCAGAGGAGGACCTGTGACTAATTTGGAAACCACAGAATAAAGGAAGAACACAGAAAAATATAAATCATCTGTGCTACAGGGAAGAATTTTGACTTTCCATCAGAAATAAGGTAATTATGAAGGACAGAAAACATACATTATTTTCCTAATTTATGCAGGGTTAGAAACTGAAAAAGAAACATTTAAGGAGCCTTTTTAAAAAAAAAAAAATTGAAAAAAAAGTAAGATTCTTTGCCAATTTACCACTAGTGCGACATTTATATTCTTCCACTTTAGTGCCTACTCCTTGTGATAATGCTTGCATCAAGCAGAGTTTTAGGCAAAGAGAGATTAAAGTCGCTGGCTGATGGAGGAAAAAGACTGTAGGGAAAGAATCAATGGATCACAGGAGGCAAAAAGATGGATGGTACTTCAAGAAAGGGCAGGAATGGGAGTAAGTTGTCATGTGCAGGCAGACACTATGTCTTGTCATTTGTTGGCACTTGGACTCTCACAGTAAAATACTTCTTTCTTGAAATGAAGACTTTTCTTTCTGTGTGGTTCTCTGACTCTTGCCTGCACCCCACAATTCTAGCTAATACACAGATTTTACAGTTATAGTACACCTACACAAGAATAGGCAAGTATTATAGCATGTATATTGACTAACATAGTAAAGGAACTGGCATGATGGTTATCCTGTTCTTAATTTAGAGAACAAAGTCCAATTGATTATATACCTATATTTACAACATATGCATATTTTATTTCCTTTGTTACACAGTATGTGAACATTCTCACACTTCTCCCGGTTCTAAACTTGAGATAATGTAAATCTGTTTCAGACTCTGAAATGCAACTTAATGCACATAATCTTCCCCGTCATCAGATAGTTTGGATTCTGGTCAAGAGATTACTCTTGCCAGGTGACTCTGGACTTCTGAAAATTACTGTTGAAAATCCTCAGGCATATTAAAAAAAGAAAAAAAAAGTTACTATGTAGCACACATTAGCATCAATGAATTATACACTCTGGCAACATATACATGGAAGGCATCATCACACAGAGGGCTAGACATATAATTTAGACAAATGAGTTGCCTTGAAGATTGCAATAACAAAAAAAATATGAAATTAAAAGAGTTGAGAAAAAAAGCAGATTTAAAACAAGAATTTCTTTTATCAGCACACTGCACAGAAAGAAGAATGAGACACTTTAGAAGCAGGATTTGGATTCATTAATCACCTGCACATTGTAAGTCATTAGTGTGATGTAACCAGGAAGAAAAGAGACATACAACTATGAAAT
The DNA here is from genome assembly GCA_013400915.1 of Pardalotus punctatus. Classification (NCBI taxonomy): domain Eukaryota; kingdom Metazoa; phylum Chordata; class Aves; order Passeriformes; family Pardalotidae; genus Pardalotus; species Pardalotus punctatus. Next base: position 157,254 of record VZTX01023191.1, read on the forward strand.
GAATAAATATGAAAAATAATTAATACCATCAAGTAAAATATTGGTTAGACCTCACCTAATATATTAGATGCAGGTCGAGCCACACATATATAAGATTATTTAAAAATTAACTAGTTATTGGGAAGGGCAAAAGAAGGGTTAATCAAAGAAGAAAGGTGATGTCTAAAAACTAATGTCTAGAAATCGGCTGAGTTATTTGAGTCTGAAAAGAAGATTCAGAGGAGATATGATTACTGACAAGAGATATACCAAATAGGTAAGTATGAGAAAATGGAGAAAGCAGAGTTATTATATCCAGAGACAGTATTACTACGTGAAAAAAATTATATACCATGACTACAAATCAGGAGTTAGAAAAGAGTACCTAACCACCAGGAAATGCAGTTTCGCAGAACAGAGATAGTGCAGGAGCAATGGAGATAAAAATGGATCCTGATAAGTGAGTGAAGGTGTTAAATAATTTTAACAGTTCAGCATTTATTAGTTTTTATTATCTTAGTATAAACCCTGTTTTTCACATGGTCTCTTCCAATTTGACAGCCTGGTTTTCTGGGAAACTTCTCTTTGATGAATGATCTCTCCCAGCAAAAACCAGCTATGTCTATTTCAGTGAGAGAACACTTAAATCAACATTCCTTTATTATTAGCTCTGTGCTCTCTTGTAAGAGCAAAGTTATAAGACACAGGAAGAAAGAAAAACAAGAGTGTCTCACTGAGATCTCATCACGTGCAATGAACACAAATTTCCCATTTTTCACATGGAGTAAGGAATAATAACTGAGGTATGATTAATCACGATGAGATTTGTATTCAAAATGAAACACATCAACAAGTCCAGTACTGGTCATACTCTGAGTGCATAAAAACATTCAGAGCTCTTAGACTTGTTAGAATCGTCCTGTTTTAAGTCTGTACTGCTGAGACATCACATGTGCTGTCATTTAAAATCCATGGAATTGAATCAATCAAGTACATCTGGATCCATGAAAAAGAGTCTATGATAGTCCAAAGTTAGAGAAAGATTGTGCAGCTAAAACGAACTGATATGCCTCTTGCAAACACTCCATCAAACTTCAAATGACTGACGGTTCATGTCATTAATAAAATCCCAAGGCCATCTAAACCTAACTTCTGTGCATCCCGTATTCATACTGAGCAGCATCTTCATTGCTCAGCTGTTATTAACTCTGCAGAAAGGGATTGATTGTCCTAGTCACTCTGAAAAACAAGTCCAGTGCCATTTCAGAGTTCCAAGCTCTAAGTCAGAGCGGTTTTTTTCCAGGTTCAGACAAGAGTGCTTTTAACTTTGCTTTTAACTGCTCAGATTCACTGTGAGTTGGTGTAATAGCATCATATTGCATTGTCTCCTGACTAAATTAATGTCCCTCTTGTTTTTGTTCACTGGTTCTGCCAAGATCTTTAAAAATCTGTTCTGATATTGTAATCTTACTAAATGAAAGGTCTGGTTAGCCAGCTCTTTGGGGCTGCACTAAAATAATACTGGCTAAAACTCTGTATCAAAAGCACAGTAGTGCTCAGCAGTAATGCTGCTCTAAAGCTACAATATTTTGCAACATTATAATCAAGTTCTGTAACCTTTTTTTAATGTCAATTGACCTTAATCCAGGTAGTCTATATGATTATCTAATGTGCTTAGGCTGGGTGAAAAATCAGATGATGATTTGAAGCTCACTGTCCTTTCTCTGTGGACCTTTGCTGGACTGTGCTAGAGGCAGATTGAGGCAACGAAGAGGAATTTGAGAAAAAGAAATTAGGAAAGGACAGCTACCTAGAAGATGACGGCTGGAGGAATGCATAAGGGATGAACACTAGTCAAGATAGATAAGGATTACCTCAGAAAAAAGGAATAAATGTAAAAGAAAGGATCTTCAGAAAGAAAAGGGGGAAATACAGGTATTTTCTAGGTTTATCTCTCTAGTAGCTATTCTTCTGCATACTAAGAACTATCTTTTGTTAGTTTTCTGGTATAAGAACAGATACAGAAATACACACCTAAATTTACTCCCTAGAAAGAAGCAACAATTCAGTGAAAAATGATCTGAATGAAGTACAAATGGAATCATAGAAAATCCGTAAGGTTTGAAAAGACCTTTAAGAACCTCAAGTCCAACTGTATATATATAGTAGGCATAGATTAAAAATAAAAACTTCAGAAAGGAAAACTGCATAATCCATAAAGGAAAGTGAAATTTATTTACTCAGAGAAACCAAAATAAGAAAATATTTCTGCTAAGCTTAAGTAAAGTATTACCAAAACCAATTGTTCAGCTAACTGTAAGCTTTCAGAGAGATGGAATTCTAACAGTGAGTTTTTATGAATTGAAGTACAGAGAAGACATATTGAATTTAAATATATTTAACCATCTCTTGGGAATAAACTATTCAAAACTGTGTACTCTTCAAAATACCTCTTCAACTTCTTTAATTTTGATGTACAGCCAAGTGTTCTAGACAACATTCAAAACAACAAAACAAATAGGAGATTTCAATGATAAATTAATCAAAAGCAAAGTAAATAAAGCAAATGCAAAAGGGGGGAGGTGCTTCTGCAAAAGTTTTAGAAATATCTGCATGTAAATAAATGTAATTCCCAGAGACACAAGTATGTATTTACAGAAAGTGGATTCACATAGTCAGGATGTAGCCTAAAGTCAGACCATCAAGTCTAACTGAAAGTAACCCAAGAACATATTTTTGATGGGTCTCTAATTGCCATAAGTGCTGTTTCATCATAAACCTATTTAATATGTAAATAAAAGTGAATTAAGGCAAGCAAGGATTAAAAAAAAAAATAAGTTAACCACTCACAGTACCTAGAGGCAGAGATAACACCTGGAATGAAAAAATAATTAGTAAGCTACAATTTACTTCTGCTTGAATATTTGCTTAGACAAGCCAAAGTGAATGACTGTCCTTTGAAACAAACAAAAGGTGTTAATTAGATACAGGATCAAAACACCTTTTTGAAAATTTTAATTTATGAAACCAAGCAAGTTGCCCGCAGGAAAGAAGAAGCTTAAGAGCAGAAAAAAATGTTTTTAAACTAATGAATACGGAACATAATTATTCAAGAATGAATATACTTGAAACTGAAAAAAAAGGAAATAAATCCCAATAAGAGATATTTCTCAAACTTCAGGGCTGTGGTTTTTCACAGACCATCTGCCTTCTTAACTTTATGTAATCTTCCATGAGTAATGGCATAATGTCTGCAATTATATTTTATGGCCTTAAGTAATTGCTTACAAAGGTGACCAGAAGCATGATGCTATGTTCTAATTAATTTCATTACACCAGAATTCATGAAGATATGTGCAACTTCAATTCACCAGCAAGGTCTTTATGAGACAGAGCTCAGGGAACTTCTGATTCCAAATATCAATAGTTAATAAAGAAAGGGAGGTGAATAGAACAAAGTAGAACTTGTGAAATTGTTACTCAAGGCTCTGATTTCCCAGATGCTTTTGATCAAATAGTACATACCACTTCCATGTGTTATTGTCATCATACTTTTTTCCACTAACTTATAACCCTGTTACATGCCCTGGAAACACAGAAGCAAATGTTTGGCCTAGATAGTGGTTCAAATATATGCTACATTTTCACGGTTGGAATTAATTTATTCCTGATACTTACTATAAGATTCATTCCAGCAATGCATACATAAAACTTGTACCTGTTAAATTCTTAATCTATGATACTTTAATCAAGTGAACCTACTTTTACTGTAGGCTAACTTGAAAATGAATCAATAATTCTCACTTAGAAAAAAGTCACTGGGGATAGGGGGACAAAAGAAAAGACAAACAAACAAAAAAAACCAACTACGTAACATATTGCTCAGACCTTAAGAACATCGTGTAAATCCATTCAGTCTTGATTCTTGGTGTGAGTTTCTTCCTGAGACTGGAGAGAGGGTAACTATGTTTGGAATCAGAGCAAAAGCAGTTTTAAAATCCTAAAGTAGCTGAGCATTTTTAACCAGGCCTTACGCAGCTAGTAGATGGCAGTTTCACTAAATACAAAACACTTGCTGAGTGCTAAGTAGACTCACACTCAAAAGAATGTGCTAATATCTCTTGCACCCAAAATTATGAAAATAGCTTCCTTGATTACTAATTCCCTCAGAGAAGTGCAATTCAGGAAGCACACGAAAAAAATGCAGTCTGTTGGCTCTATCTTTGAGGTGTTGAACACCAAAGTGGGTTTTTCTGCCATGTCATTTTTTGAGTAGAATGTCTCTTCAAACAATCTATCAGCATGTCCCATCAGGAAGTAAGACAGTGTGACACAATGACTAACCACAGGTATGCAGTGTTTTCTCCAGAACCTGAGGGTATCCAAAACACAAGATCAGAGCAAGGAACTATAGGAGATCCACATTCTTCTGGAGAGGTAGGTGAAATCTAAGAAGCTATTGAAACAGCTAAAATGGCACTAGATATTTACTATAAAAATCTGAATCATTCTTTCAGAATCTGACATCCTAGAAACTCAAGCAAAATAAATTGAAAAATAGCTGCCTCTGAAATTATCTTCCTTCCTGGTCGGGACCATATATGGCACCGATATTTCATTACAAAATTGATCCAATGATACAGAAATGGTAAATTTAACAGAAACAGGTGAAGACACTTCAGAGGAACTTCTCTATATTAAATATACACATTTTATAAAGATTTTTTTTGCTGCTAAGATTCTCTACATCCATTAGAAAATAGTCATAAACAATGAAAAATAAACACAAACAACTGGAAAATCACCAAACAATCCTTAAGCAAGTATTTCAATTTTTCTTGTATTTGAAAAGAGGAAGCAAGAAGACCTTGAAGACAGTGACTAAACAGGACTAGTTCATGTAAACTTCCACCTAGACAAACCTGACCCATTTCTAACCTTCATAATGCCTCTATTACAATTTAGCATATTCAAATTATTTGACTGAATGGAAAGGACTTTGATGACGATTGAGAAAGTAAAGATTAAATTAGTAGTGTTACATTTGAAATAACATGTTCAAATCACTGCTGAGGGCCATGTACACAGGTTGATCTACAATACCTGTTTCTCAAATTTGATTATTCCCTTGGTTCAAAAGTTACCTCCTTTCTTCTCTTTCTTTTGATCACTGAATGTTAGCAATCTCTGGCTCTTAATGGGTTTTGACTTTTTTGTGTTGTTTTGCAAGACGTAGAAGCACAGCGGGGAGCCACATAAAACACTTTACATTTCTGAAAAAATGCTTTAAGAATCACTTAGGAGTTTGCAAGTATTAGCAGAAGTGAGAGAGCTTAATTCAATCAAGAGAAGTGGGCTCCTAAATTAAGTGCAAGATTCAATTTCTTCTCTTTCCCTTCATCTTTGAAATTAATAGGAGTTTGTACATATACATCAACAGGTTTGAAATAACTGCCTGGAATCCAAACCCGGGGAGGGCAGACCAAATACGACACAGTCATCTTGAGTTACACTATCTACATGAAGAAGACATTCTTAAAAAACTTCCAGGGCATATCTGGCCTCCTGATTTTCTGATGGACAGATTTTTGCCAAAAAGTACAGTTTCTCTGAAGAAACACCTCACAGGAAAATGAGATTTTAGATTACATTTTCAGTGGAAAATTTAAACTATTTTGTCTCAGACATGACAAATGTTTCATTTTGATGTTAGCTTCTAGATATTCTATCGTATTAGTTCCACTATTTTTATATTAAGATAACTTAATGCTACAAACAGAATAAAATTAACAGTAACATAAATTATTTTTACTCTAGCCTCATTATAATGCATTATTATATAATTTTATACTTTTTTATTTTAATTTCTCAAAAGGATCTGGTACAAATTTTCAATTCTTCATATACCTACGTCTCTAAATAGCATAAGAATGAAGAGACAGAGAGGAAAGACTATATTCAAACTGCTGTATCAGCTGACCAGCAGTGTCAAAATTTCCAACAGGAATGGATCCCTGACTGGAGACAGCTGATCTAATGAAGCCTAAGTAAAGGAGTAGATGAAGATTGAGGAGAATAGGTTTGAAAGACTACAGGAAGGAGAGAGTGGGCCTGTCCAGATGTTGCCAACAATGAAACCAGAGGAAATTCCAAACTTCCACTGATGCTCTCTCTTCCATAGGAATCTTGACTAATAAATCTGATTATTTTTCTGGGAGTACATGTAAGCTGGTATTTAGAAATGGAGAGGAGTATTGAAAGCTACAAATAATTAACACAAGCTGTTGTGTGAACCATATTAAAATTTTTTAAACCCCTGCAATTTGAGTTTAAAACCTGATCATAAGAAGTCAGAAAGATTCTCTTCAATAACTTCACATGAGGAAAAAAGCTGGTTTAAAATTCTCTCTCTGAATATGATTTTGAAACTGATTTTATTTTGTACTTACACAGCAAATTGAATGCATCTCTCATACATGTTAATAAATTCATTCTATCATTAATCTAATCATGAGGGATAACAATAACAGAAAAAAGAAAAAGGTGGCTGCCGACGGTGAGGGAAG
>VZTX01023192.1:0-23885 GCA_013400915.1 Pardalotus punctatus
CTCAGGCTGGGCCAGGGGAGGACTGGATTTGGATATTGGGAAAAACTTCTTCACCAACAGGTTGGTCAAGCACGGCAGAGGCTGCCCAGAGCAGCGGTGGAAGCCCCATCCCTGGAAGCCCCATCCCTGGAGGGATTTCACAGCACTTGGGGCCACGGGTGGCCTTGGCAGTGCCAAAGGAACAGTTGGACTTGATGACCTTAAAGGTCTCTTCCAACCTGGATGATTTCATTCTAGGAGCTCCCCTAATTCCATTGTGACTACACACATACTAAAGTTAAGTATTTGTGGAATCTGGACTTTACACAAACTTCAGTGCCTCAGTCGTGTGCTGTGTGCACCCGTGATACTTTCTATGAACAAGGAGTAAGAGACAACCTGAGACAGCCTGTACAACAGATTTGTACATCTGATGCAAGACTGCATTTTTTGTTGTTTGTAATCAGGTTACTATATTATTTGATTTTTAAATTTGGCAATAGAAAATACATATCCATACACTACCCTGTCCCAACCCTCTAATACTTTCACCCCAGCCTAATTTAAAACAACTCTTGCTCCTAGACATTGAGCTAAGAGCAAGGACAAAAGCAAATGCTAATGAACCGCTCTACACCTCATCACCAGGAAAGCCCTGGACTGCCTCAGTGAATCTGAATTCTGCTCCCTTACAAAGGTCACTCAGAGTTTTGACCCTCCCATGACCATACAGGAGCGGCTGCTCCCCTTTGAGTTGGGATCACAGCTCTATTATTTAAGGGATGGGAAGGAATTAAATTACAAGCTAGTCACTTCTGTGCTCTACTCTTGCCTGAGACTGATTAACAGAAAATTCAATTTCATGCTAATCATCCCAAGTCCTTGCTACATGTAGTAGGAACAGGTTCTACAGTGCACAGAGAGATGCAAAAGCCACCTCATTTCAGAGATGATTGCAGCATTATTCACTGTGAGGCTCTGCTGCTCCTCCCTGGCAGGCTCACTCTCATCTCCACTGCTGTCTCAGGCACAGCTACGCCAAGCTGGCTGCAGCCAGAGCAGAAAAAAATCCCCCCCCATAAGAGCTGTTTTACAAAGGATGGATAATCCACCACAGGAACAGTTTGTGTTTCATACACAGAGGCAAAGTGGTTGAATGCCTCAAACCTGGAAAAGCAAAATCCAGGGCTTATTTTCATTTGGACTGGGCTTATTTCAGAGCAAGCATTGCATAAGCTGGGTGGCTGGAACACTGCAAGAAACCAGGGGTCTCTTCTGCACAGAGTGTGGATGGGGAAGAAGAGATCTGAAGTTCAACAGGGCTGCAGCAGGTTGTCAAAAACAGTTTACAAAGCAAGCACAGCATCCTCCAAGATGGGTACATTTGGGCCCAGGGACAGTTGGGAAGTCCCTGGGAAGTTCAGAGATGCTCTTATTGCCAGGCCTGGCTGGGGAAGGAAAGCAGGGGACAGAAGAACACAGAATGTGCAGGTTGTGGCTGCTGAGCACTGCCCAAGCCAATCCTGCCTCTCTGCTCTCCCCCTCCTCAGAGCCTGCAGGGGGTACATGCTTCCCCTCACCTTGACTTCTATTCTCTCCTCTCAGCCAAGATTTGCAAGAAGCCTTCACATTTTGACAGCCTGGAAGCCTTAGCCAAGGAAAAACAGAATATCTCTACACCTTTCTGCAAGTTGTCTTTAACTAGAGGTACTTTTAAATTAGAGCCTTACAGATTATTCCAGTCTTTCCCCTGGAAAAAAAAAAAAGAAATTAAACAGGTGACACATTTTTTCATGAGGCAAAAGCATTTAATAAAAGTTATGAGCATGAATTGAACATGATAATAAACCAAGAGATTTGTTTCAAAGACAGCTGGTAAAAGCAAACAACTCCCAATAGATCCTACTTTGTACTGTGCCACCAGGATTCTTAGGAGAAGGCCTGAGCAGCATGAGAGGGTTTAAATCCTCTTTGTCACACTGCACCAACAGCCATTTCGTGCTCTGCTTCTGCCCTGCCCACCTGAGGGAACAGTGGGAAATGTTTCTTCAATGATCTATTCAATAAAGATCACTACATTAATCAGATAAATCATTCAAGATATTGTCAACTTTTGCTGCTCACATTGCAAGGATGAAATTGAGCTCCTGAGAATGTTACAGACAAAAGGGTTTTGCCTGCAAAAAAAGCTTTGCCAAATCTTAAGCAGAGTATTATTTAGCAGTCCCCATGCCCAAAGAGCTCCTACTGCCCAGAGAAAGGCCAGTACAGAGACAAAATAGAGGTTTGCTCTCCAGCATCAAAATGGGGAGAAAATACATATATTTATCTTAAAGGTCGGTTCAGTCATTGAGGAGTTGCCTAGCAACACTTCCTAGCAACACCACTGCAGGAAAACCACAGAGAGCACTCTCCTACAAGTCAATTAGAAATGGTAATTTGTATGGGAAGATCCCACAGTCCGTTCCCATTACAAACAACAATTCTTTCCTCATTGCTATTTTTTTTATTAGAAGCTTTGTAAATTCCTCCCTTGCTCCATTTTCCTCTGCTTTTCCTTACTTCTCCTTCCCAGCTAACAAAACTTTATAGCAGCAGCGAGGCAACACTGACAGCATTAGGAGCAACACCCAAAAAGATAAAACAACCCATTCACCTCCATCTCCAAATGAATGATGGGCTTCTTCTCTTCTGCAAAAGCAGCTCAAGAGACACAGCTGGCTCTTCAGTGCCTTCACATGTGGGGCACTGTCAGAGCCCTGCAGCAAGCTGTAATTCTGCTTCTGTGCTTCCCAAGGTTCACACAGCCATAGCTGGGGAACTCCTCATCTCCTGGAGCATCATACAATTAGGGGATGTGGTATTGCATCAGCAAATCGCTTTTCTGTGCTGCACTCTGTAAGCAATAACCGTAGATAAGGATGGCTTGGGTTTTTTAAAAAAAAGTAATTAAAGTGCTTGGTAATTTCGTGTAATTTAATGCAATGTGTTCCAAAATGAGATTTGAAAACTAAAAAGCCAGGCAAAGCCTTGAGATGAGAATGATCACCTATTTAAAGCCTTTCATACTTGAATCTGTCAATCTCAGCAATGAAATTAAGTGAAAAAAAAAGGAAAGTAGAAAGTGATCCTGTGTGGGTTGGTGGCTGATCGAGGTTTAAACAGTCTCATTCACTGATGTCTCCAATATACAGTAATAACAAAAAAAATAGATTTCCTGCTGTCAAATGAACATAATTTTCTAGTTGTTTACTCTTTCCAGACCCAGAAAGCTGTCTCCCACTTAATTGCTGGCAAAAACTATTATATACTTGCATTAGGGTTTTTCCCTACACACCCCCTCCTTTATATAACTTCTCACAAATTTGGGGGAGGGAGACCACAGAATCCCAAAATGGTTTGGGCTGGAAGGGACCTTAAAACTCATCTCATTCGAATCCCCCTGCCACGGGCAGGGACACCTGCCAGTAAACCAGGTTGCTCAGGGATGTTTTCTTCAAACTTTGAGAGAGATAAGGTTCACACAGACCTCACCCACAAAACACAAACTCACCAAACCTCAAAGAATTAGGAGTCTCTTCAGAGTCTCAGATCCCAAGCTGTTTTCCCAGCAATGCTCTCCAAAAGCAAACAGCACTGCTGACCCTCAGGAGGCCTGGGATGCCCTCACAGCACAGCAGTCACCACAAGCACAGACTGCCACTGCTCAAAATCCAGTTTGGGAAGGGGAAAGAGCTGAGGGTCAGGGCCTGCAGGTACACAATAAAGGTGCTTTAGGCCATGATTAATTTTCAAAGTTTTAACTCCTGGAGCACTAAGCAAGGGGGCAGGAAGAGAGCACATTCTCCTCATCTGTCTCTCTGCCTTAGACAGGGTCAGCTGGAATCTCCACCATTCCTGAAAGGTGTTTACCCAATGTGACCTTAGCAGCCACCAGTGATGAAGATGCTGCTGCCTCCAAAGACAAATCACTTCAGGGCCTCATTAATTTGGCTATTAACAGAAAAGCTTTGTCATATTTTAAGTCCTTTGACATCACTCGAGACTCTTTTAAAGAAAATTAAAATCCAATTCTTTCAAGAGATTTTGCATGGCCCACAGGAGACCTGCCAAAACTCAGTTTCTTTTCACAAAGGAATACCTGCTTTTCCCAGTTTCCAATCCCAATGCATGGCTGCAGTTGGGACCTGTCTCCTCCCCTTGGGACACAGGGCAGGCTGGTGCCCAGGGCTGTTTTCTGGTCATCCCTCTACAAAGGACACCCTCAGTTACCAACACTTCCCACAAGGCACAGCTTGGCAGGGGCTAACTCAGCTGGGAAAACGGGGCAGGCACGTCTGCAAGTATCCGACTTCAAGGTGAGAAGTGACGTTACACCTCCAGCAGCATCGCCTTTATGACACCATTAAGAGAAAGCTTATTAGCCTGTGAAGCCCATGTGGTGAATCTGCAGCCCTCTGGCTGACTACTGCTACCTACTTATTTCACACAGCCCACAGCAAAATTATCCAGCAGTGGCATTAGGGGGAATAACCACAACTGTGTGGGTTAATGTGTAGTTTGTCAAAGTTATTTGAACAGTATGTACAGCCTTTAGCAAGGAAAAGGTTCCCCACACTTGCCTGAGAGCAACAGATTTGGTAATAGGGGGGATAATAAAAAAGCAGCCCTGCCTCCACAGCAAACACGTTTTGATGCTCGGATTTATGTGACAGATCCTGCGCCAGTGAGAGCTGGGAGATGGAGCTGCCTACACCTTCCCTTTCAAGTGAACACAGCAAAAATACCGGGAGCACACTGAACCTCCCGAGCCTGCTCAGGAGAAAACAAACCAAAGCAGATTAAATGCTGCAATAGCAAAAACACAAATGGAGCAGGTGTGCCAGATCCACAGGAAAGGTCTGAGACAAGTGCTGCATTCCCAGTGAACGTGCAGGAGGGAGGCAGGGATAAACCTCTCTCTCTATCCCCTCAGAGCTCTCTGGGGATCAGTGCTCCCCACTCTGGGGCTGCTCCCCATTCCCCCCGCTGTCCTGCACCTCCATCTCCCTTAGCTGAGCACGGGGGCTCTCCAGGCAGGAATCAGCCCCAAGGCACAGCATCACTCCAGGGATGAACAGACACAAAGGGCTACCTTGCTCTCTTCTGCCCAGGCAGTTTCTAAAAATAAAACAAACCACAAAAAGTGAACAAGCCAACCACATCTCCCCAGTCTGATCCACCAACACTTCCTGGACACTGAACCAACTTCAAAAGACTTCCACATAAGTGGTCAAACATTACCTGCAATGCCATGACTTGGGATTATTTAAATTCTGTGTCAAGAGGACAGGGAGCAATTTCTAGCCTTTTACCAACACTGCACTACTGAAACTGTGTTTGCTCATCCCTTAAAAGGCCAGAGAAGACTTTCACAAAAGAAATGAAAAGGTAAGATTTGAAAGGTAATTTTAGAATTTTAATGAAAAAGTAGTGACTCTGCCTTCAGCCCTTCAGGACAGAGAAAAAAGCTTTGATAGAAAGTTAGGTTGGAACCAGCTCAATCTGACTATCAGAAAAAATAGAAAGGAAAAAAAAACACCAAACCACGTTTCTGCATAAAAAGCATCGTCATGCTATGAGTCCAGAGATCCAAAATGCCCTCCCTCACAGGAATGGGAGAGCAAGTGAGGAGAGAGGAAAGCCCCATTTAATCCTGAAAATTTTCAAAGCACCGAGAAAGGACACTGTAGGGTCATCCCCTGGCAAGATGAAAGCCATCACAGGCTGTGCATGCCAAATTCCTTTCTGCTCTCCAGATGCACTCAGCCACAGCAAGAGCCAACTGCTCCATCCCGACCCTGATGATTGAGTTGATTTGACATGGATGAACTGGAGACAGGATGGAGAGAAAACGGCAGGACAAAGCCAGACAGTCCCCAAGGGCAGTGGGATCCCCTCCCAGTACCCCCCACTTCCCCCCAGACCTGGTCATTCCCAAAGGCTCCACAGGCACTGCCTCAGCTCCTTCAGGACACAGCCTCCATTCAGGACTTTTTGGTAGGGCAGCAGAGGAATCCTCCCTGTGCCCAGCAGGAAAAAGAGGCACAGAATAAAACACCAGTTCAAAGCCTGCCTTTGGCACAAAGGGAGAAAGCACATGGGAAGAATATCAGGGCGGCAATTCTGAAGTAAGCCCAGATCAGTGACAAAATCTGAGCCTCTGGGCAAAGTCTTGAGCTCTCCTGGAGACATCTATCCATTCTTGTTTCTTCCTGTTTTAAGTTCTCCTTCAGCTGAGAAACCCAAGCGCCTAACTGGGTATTTGTGGAATACTAATAGCCCCTGTTTGCAATTGAAATGAAGCCAGGCTGCAGCAGCAACCACGCAGACAATCCTTTCTGTAAGTCAGGGGGCAGGGATAGGACACAAGCTGCTAAATGTCAAGCAGCAGAGCTGTGGCAAACCCCCAGCATCTTATTTGAGCTCATTGCCAGTATGAAAAGGAGCTTTGTCTGTAGATAACCTACAAACTCCCACCTGAGCTTCCCAAAGCCCCTGCATTCCACACAGCTGTAAAGTTGTTGGCCACATCTTTACCGGCTATAGAAAATCGGTGCCATCACCTCCACAGGGAGTCAAAGGAAAGACAGGAAAAGAAACATGTTCGCAATCCCTTTTAATACAGACCGCTCAAAGTCCATGACTCATCCATTAACCTAAGAATGCAATAGGGATGCAGGGGGGTGGGCAGAACCTGCCCCTGCTATGCATGGGAAGTCCTCAGCTTCTAAAAAGTTTTGTTGAAGACGACTGCACATTTGCCAGGTCCTTTCTTGCCAGAAGAGCCACAAGTTCTTTGCAGAAAACAGTCTGACACAACAGTACATGAAGATGGAAAATAGAATTGTAAAAGAAACTTGTTTTCTTTAGCAGATGGCTCGTTCACCAGCAGGTATTTCGAGAAGCTGCTGACTCCATCAAGAGAGAAGAAACAGTTTAGCACTGGAGAGAGGGAAATCTGAATGCACTTGCAACTGAATCTCTGACTCTTCAGGGGCTCAGGATAAAATTAATCCATCTGTAATTGTCTGGGTTTCCAAACTACAGCAGGATTTTATTTATGAGTGGAGCATGTCCTCCTCTCTCATTTTTCCTGTCCATTTCTTTAAAGCATAAAAGCAATAAAAGCAGTGAGTGAACCCAACGGGTCTGGTGGAGCAACACCTCCATCTGCTCCCAGTCCTGTCTGCAGGCAGTTTGCCTTCACACAACTTCAGTTACAGGAACTTGGTGTCAGATGATGGCACGGGCAGGGTTTGGGTGCATTCCCCTGCCTGTGACACCAGGCTGCTGTCACACCACTCCCCAGTGAGCCAGGGGAGTCTGGCCTGACATTCCCCTTCTCTCAAGGAGAAGAGAAGGAGCAAAACTTTCTGCTGTTCAGATTTATCAACGTACACATTTCTCCTCGCAGAAACAAGCACAAAGGCAAGGAGTTTGGCAGAGAACATTTTTTGCCTCTTCTGATTGCAGCCTCATTACGTGTCAGGGTTCAGCATCACTCAGAAAGTATCTTCTCAGAAATTACTCACGAGCACAAGGTAAGGCCAAGGCAAGTTGAAGTCCCCTCCAAAATTTCACAACATTAAACTGCACCAGCATCATCCCCAGGAATACAAATCAGCTGTAACAGTGGTAAAGATGTTCAGCAAGCCTGAAGCAGAGGGCACAGCTACCCGAAGATGAAAAGCAGCTGGGAGATGAGTGCAGGAAAGTACTGCTGCCCTAACAGGCAGGGAGAAACCGCATTTCCAACGGCAAAGCTCGAGGTGTTCAAACACACCACTGCCACCCACACCTCACATGCAAGGGCTGGTGAAAAACCAAGTCTGTTCCCAGGGCTTTAGGCGGCAAAGGACCAGCTGTGTGTGACTCAAGTGATTAGCAATGTGCTAATTACACTGCTCTGCACCAGTCTGCACTGGGAGATAGGAGAGAAGCCCCCTGCTCCATCAGAGTGTCCTGTACCACCAGCTCCCACTCCTGAGGGGAAAATTTAGGAACTGCTTCTGCTGAGAATGTCTTTCCTTACCCCACCCCAAAGCTGCCCACAAATCCCAGGATTCAGGCACTACCTGCAGCACCCTTTCCTACTAAAGACAGCAGGATTGCTCAGCCACAAGCTTCAGCAGGAGTGTAGGTGGTTATGGGGAAGGATTTTGCCAGCAGTTATGCAAAATCTTTGCAGCCACCCAAATATTTGTCTAAAAGACAGAAAAAAATAAAGCATGTCGGACTGTGAAGCACTGGCAAATGGTCTTTATCAATAACACAAATCAGAGATAGGTGCATGGCTCTATGCCAGAGGAACACTCCTCACAGAAAGCCATTTCCATCTGCCCTGCTTTCAACATGGTAAATATGCTGAAGGTAACCACAGACCCTGAGGCAGCATTGCAACTTGTGTGCCTCAGCTCTGGAACATCAGAGCCTTCATTCACAATGACAGGGCACCTTATCTGCAGCTCCTGCTATTGTGCAATTGCTGTGGTATCCACACGCAGAGAAAAAGGGAGTTAGTGACTGTAGTGAACATATTTCTTCCCCAAAGTATCTCCTTGGAGCACCTCGAGAGCAGCTTAAAGCCCAGGTCAAGAAGTCCAAGTGGTTATTATGTTGAAGGGATGAGACCTGAAAGGCTCCAGGGATGAGAAACGCCAACTATTGTGATTACCACAAACTGATCTCAAAACAGATACCACAAGAGAGAGAAAAGGATGGGCACAGTCTTCAGAGGACAGTCATTTTTCACTGCCTATCAGCAACAGTTCAATTACAGCACCCTGTCTCCCCTGAGCTATAATTACACTTTCAGCTGAGCTCACAGACAAGGATTTCTCAAACACAGTTTCCATTGCAGTGGAAGTGACAACTCCCACACTGTCAGTCAGATGTGGCCCTGGCTGGGGACACTTGGGTCATGCTATGGGGACATGGAACCTGATGATCCTGAAGGTCCCTTCCAACCCAAGCCACTCTATGATCTCTAAAGCAAATGAATTTAAACCATAAAATTTCACGCCTGTGTGCACACTATGAATAGTTCTGGTGCCAGCCTTACTGCAAGGCCTGCATCCAGGGGCAACGACTTTACAAATGAGAGCACTCAGACACAAAACAATCCTTCATGTGCATGAGCTAATAATGTATTTCTGAAAAAGCAGCAGGGGAAGGGCCTGGTGCCAAAGCCCAGCCAGCACACACAGAGCACATACAGGGAGGCCACAGGTCAGTGTTACCAAACATGAATGGAGCACCTCTGTGCCATCACAGAGAAAGCAGATGAAGGACCAGCACACTCATCCCAGTACACTTCGTTCTGTTTAAGAGAAATAACCACCACCAGCTGCTATGTCTCACCAAAATGGCCAGCAGAGCTGCAGAACCTTAAACAACAAAAGGCAACCCACATTAAACATCCCTTTACCACCCTTCTGGCTGCAGGAGCCCCACAATTGCCAACCTGATTCCCAAACAACCCCAGTGCTACAGAAAAGAATGAAAAAATAGACAATTTATACAGGAAAACAGAGCACTCAGCAGATGACAGCACAGATCTTTAAGGCCTGCATCAAAGTTCAGTGATTTTGTGCAAGTCATCTCTGAACTACTGTGTCTGCACCAAAACAAAGGCTTGTTCTACACTGTACTGCTCTCTTCCCACAGACCCTTCCCTACACTGCTCCCTTGCTGCCTTCCCATGCAATAGTTGGCATTCCCTGACTTCTCTGGCACTCTTTAAAGCCCAGGATTTCAGTAACTCATTTCCATGCTTTATTTCTTCTCAGAATTCCTTTGTGAAGGCTGCTCAGGCTCGAGAAGCAGCCCTGTGCCAGGGTGTGCTTTTTCTAACCAGGAGCTCAGGTGTGAAATGACAGACAGCCCAACCATCCACACCCGAGCAGGAATGGGGTGGAGAACAGAGCTCACAGCAGAGATGGACAACAGCTTCCTGGCCTGGGAGCAGCTTTCCATTTGGGAAGATGAAAACCAATTTCTCTGCTCTGGCTCAATAAATTACTGCCACCACCCCCACGTGATTGAGTAGTGGAGATGCTTTAGAACAAGAGATTTTCTGTCAGAAGTTCAGCAGTAAGTGGGTGCAGACTGTCCCTTGTACCCATGAGGTGCCACAGCCAGGCTGGTGTCACTGAGCTCCATGACCCCTAGAGCCCACATTGCAGAATCCCAGGCTGGAAGGGACCCCAGAGGTCACTGGTGCCACCCCCCTGCTCAGGCAGGGCCATCCCAGAGCCCAGGGCACAGGATTGTGTCCAGAGGGCTCTGGGCTATCCCCGCTCAGGGAGACTCCAGCCCCTCTCTGCTCTCTGCTCAGGGCTCGCTCCCTGCCCAGGGAAGAAGTTCTGCCTCCTGTCCAGGGGAAATTCCTGGGCTCAGTCCCTGCCCGTTGCTCTGGTGCCACTGCTGGGCCCCAGGGAGCAGAGCCTGGCCCTGCTCTGAACCCTCCCTGCCGAGGCCTCCTCTCACTCATCTCTTCTCTTACCTTATGGCTTGCTTTTCTGTTGTCGGTGGGATTTGTGGAAGCAGGTAGAGAGGGCAGGCAGACAGGCTTCAAGATGGCGAAGAAGAAGGATTTATTTACAAGAAGTTCTTTTTATACACAGTAATAAACAATTGTCTATTGGCCAAAGACAATCCACCCCCAAAGACCTATTGGTTATGGCTTGTACCCCCCTAACACAAAACACAGAGATTAAGAAAGTACAGTTTATCTGTATTCTCCATGAGAGAGAAAGGAAAATCCTAAAACACTGCAACTACAATGACCTCTTCCTTCATCTTCAAGGAACTCACCCACAACTTCCACACCCACCCCAGGAGCAAGCAGTATTTCAAGGTGATGGACAAAGTCCAGGATGTCCCCATCCCTCAGCACCTGCTGTCTCACCACCAGCTCTTGGGCTCTTCTCCTTACTCCTGTTAAAACCCAGCTTCAAACAGCTTTGCAGCTGGGCTACCTTTCAGTGCACACTGTGGCCACCATGCACGTTCTCTAGGGCACCCTCCTCCATGGGAGTCTTCTCCTCTGGGGCAGGGCAGAGGTTTCTGCAGAGGTGCCAAGGCCTCAGGAACAAGGCAAAGCCAGCTGGTGACAGTTCACCCACACAAAATGATATTCTACACCTGTCCTCCAGGATTCTGTAACAAAGCTTCCAGCCCTCCAATCACAGACCACACTCCCATTCCCTGCCTTCACGTTATTAAGCCAGGATATACACAAATTTCTGCTACAAGGAACAGACTCCAAGATCCTCAGAGCTGAGTGTTCTATTAATTTGAATTGGGACTAGTCGAGTTAAATTGATTTTTTAAATGCGTTTATCCTCTATAGGGGCTTTTTTCCCCCCTTCTTAAATGCTGATTTGCTGAAACTGTGCCTATCCAATACTCATTACTGAAATGCATGGAATGCTGCCAAAAGAAGCGATGCCTCCTGGACTAAACAAGGGATTTATTACTGAGAAACCACAGCACTGGGTAAAAATCCATCACAAACTTATTGATTTAAACTGATTGTAAGTAATCACACACAATTTATATTAAGTGAAACATACTGCCATCTAATTTAGAGTAAGTGAATGGAATGCTACTACCCTGAATTGTTTAAATGCAAACTCTAACTGATACCCAAATATAAGTAATTGAGACTTTCAGAAAACATGAATAAAATATTTCATTATCTCTGTTTATTATGTATTGATAGATCATTTTTACCTATTTAAGACATGGTTAGACAGCAATTATGGTATTTTATCTCAGCAAAGACTTACATGTAAGCCTCAGGGCAAGTTCAACAGAACGGGACAAATAGAGTGTGGAGAGAAGAATCTGATGTGTGGGATGCAGTTTAAATAACTTCAACTTGCTTTTAACACAAGTCTCAAACTTGGCCTGCCTTCCACCCCAAACGTGATGAAATCAAGTCATGCATTTTACTCAAACATCGTTCTCTCACCTCCAGAGGAAGCATCTCAGGGTGAAAGTTATAAGGCACAAGTTATCACTGCAGCAGCACATCTTCTCTCTGAGGTCCCATTCAGGGAATTGTGTTTGTTAGCCCCTCTGATACGTCACATCAGCGGATCCCAATCCTCAGCAGTATTAGTCAGCCCTACAGCCAATTTTATTTCCAAGTAAACATTTGAAGGTATCTGCTGTTCTTTTCAACTGTCAGTGTGTGAATACTGTCAGGAATTAAAAAAAAATAGTAAATTAAATCTTGATTAGAATGTTTGGTCCTGTACACAGCTGGCTGATATTATTTAAGGCTATAAGAACATATTACTTTTTATTAATAAAATCAGTTGTTTTCAGCAGGAACACACAAGTGTGCAACACTTTCAGTAGTCCACTGGCTCCACAGCTTTGAAGACCAGAAGCTCACCTCAAACCTTTTCCTATGGAAATCCCTTCTCAGGTAATTTTTACTTACAGGCTGATACATCATTTCTCAACCGGATCACTTCATGCCACATCACAACACGAATAACTCAGAAGATTCATCCCAAACGTACCTGGTGCCAGTTGGGTTCAGCCAGCTCCTCTCAGCTGCCCCTTTGCAGGGTGGTGCATTTCAAGGCAATGGGAATTAAAAGCATAAATACAGTGTTCTGATGCTTTCTGTCAACTTGAATTTTTTTAAATACTGCTCTAACATGTGTTGAACTCAGGGGTTTGAACCTAGTCCTGCAATGAGCTGCATGTAAGTGGAACAGTTGCCCATAACTGGCCTCATTACAACTCAATTAAGTCCATTTGCAGAGTGCATTGCAAGACTGGGCCCTTAGGAATTTCTTATGCTCCTGGAGCTTGTTAAATTGCTGGATACCCTCTGCAAGCTCTGCATCCAAACCACAATTTAGCCCTGTTTACCTGGTTAGAACTGGCCACCTGATAACTATTATTTTTGCACAACTAGACACTTCCATGTCTATAAAACTTCCCCCATTTTTATAATAATCTGGCTTTTAACACCAATGCCCCAATCAAACACTGCCAAACACTCTCTGCTTGTCAGCCGCTCTGAGATGAATTAACAGTCCCCTGTCATGCTGTGTTGGACAGTGCTAAATTCTACCAGAGGACACCCACACCCCTCAGGTACTTGCCAAGCAGGACTTTAATTCTAGAGAAGATACTATGAGAAACAAACCCTAATTCACAAGCTTAGTTTTTTTTAAAACTGAGTTACCTACTGCACAGCAACTTGTTAAGTGGAGGCTTTTTTTTTGGTCTGGCCATGTGAAGGCGATAACAAGCTGCTTCTAGAGAGCTCAGGAACACCTGACTGACAGTCCCACCCAAAGGTACTGGGTGCAGGTGGCTGAGCTGGTCTGAGGTGCTTGCTTGTCTGGCAAAGTATTTACTCCATAAAACAAAAGAATGGGATGCTCGTGAATCACACAATCCCTCGTGCGGGAAGGGACCCACGAGGATGACTCAACTCCCTGCCCCTTGCAGAAGTACCAAAAACAAAACCACGTCAGTGTCCTCCAGCTGCTCTCCTGAACTCTGAGAGGCTTGGCCGCTTCC
The DNA here is from genome assembly GCA_013400915.1 of Pardalotus punctatus. NCBI lineage: Eukaryota > Metazoa > Chordata > Aves > Passeriformes > Pardalotidae > Pardalotus > Pardalotus punctatus. The sequence continues at coordinate 13,576 of VZTX01023192.1, forward strand.
CTGCACAGCCTGTTCTGGGGCCAGCCACCCCTGCAGCCAAGAGCCTTTTCCCAATGTCCACTCTCCACTTCTGCATGTCCTGCTATGGTCCCCAGAGCAGCAGCTTGTAGTTGCAGTGTTTTAGGATTTTCCTCTCTCTCTCATGGAGAATACAGATAAACTGTACTTTCTTCATCTCTGTGGTTTGTGTTAGAGGTGTACAAGCCATAACCAATAGGTCTTTGGCCAATAGACAATTGTTTATTACTGGGTATAAAAAGAACTTCTTGTAAATAAAACCTTCTTCTTCACCATCTTGAAGCCTGTCTGCCTGACCTCTCTACCTGCTTCCACAAATCCCACCAACAACAGAAAAGCAACCATAGCAGCTCCCCTCCACTGAGCCCCAAGGAGGGTGCAGCCTGCTGGGAGATCCCCCCTCAGCCCTCTCCTGCCCAGGCCAAGTGACCTCAGCTGCCCCTTGAAAGTCTTGCCCTAAATAACTCCCATTTCAAGAGCCTTGCGCTGATGTTTAGAGACAGAGTCCCAGATTGAGCACACATTTGTTTGCCGTCCCTGAGCCAGCCACTGCCCAGGGCTGGGCCTCCCAAAACCTGCTGTCAGCTACTGCACTGTTTCTCCAAAGGAGTAGAGGAATTAGCAAGTTAAAGTAAGAAGCAATCCTCTCTGAGGTGTAAGGTTACTTCTTTATTAATAAAGAGAAGTAAAACTCCAGTCAGAAATCAACTGTCACAAGGGAAGGAAGTGAAAAAGGTTTATTTTCTCAAGGAATGGCTAAGGTTGAGCAGGTACAACTAGCAATTTTTCTGCTGTGTTTCCCCCACCCCTCTCAGCAGTCTAGCTGTTTCTACCCAGGCTCTAAAGGGAATAACCAAATTTTCAGTCAATGTAATGTCAAATAGCACAAAAAACCCCTCAATCCATCTTCTATTGGCATCCCTGTGACAGCATGTACACACCCCTCATGTCTACAGCCTGTGACTTTCTGATGATTGTCCTCTCCTTGCTTAAGCTGCAGCTTTGGATCTCAGGAAAGTGAAATGTTGATACTGAACGTGAAAGAGAAATTCATCTGTGTGATGAGTAGGGATTTGGCATAGAAGCTGTCAAACCATGGAACTGTCTCACAACTGCCACAGAATAATGAAAATGTTCTTTAAAACCCTGTGACAACTGCAAAGAGAGACAGAAAATCAAGCTGCCTACACCTGCAGACTGCAGTCCCTGTGTGCGAGCACACCACCCTCTGCTCTGGACTGCACAGCCAGTTTGAGTGGGGACAAGCCCTGTGCATCAACAGCAAAAAGGGACAGGGAGACCATTGTGCTTCCCATTTTCCCTGTGCCAAAATAAATCATTACTGGAGACCTGTTTTGGAGGAGACAAATCTGCCAGGATGCCAAGTGCAAGCTGCTCCTTGCAAAGAACCAGCCTTGGTCACTCTGTCCCCACCTCACCTGGGGCCGGTGGCTGGAGCCTCCCACACAGTGAGGCCACCCACACACAGGTTAGGCTGGAGGAAACCTCAGCTCATTTGAAAATCCACTAACAAGCCCAAAACACAATCCCAGGCTTTTAGAGAATGCAGGCTACATAACAAACATGCTTTTTCAGCAATCAAAATAAAGATGCACATGAAACTTCAAATTCTGCAGAATCCATAAGTACTTGAACTTGCTCACCTGACTGTCAAACAGCAAAACCCCTTCTTTACAGAGAGGATCTACACTGATTCTGTCTTGCCACAATTCCTGAAAAGCTGCTGCTAATTTCAGTGATTCAAACTTTGCGTCACAGCAAACGTTTCTTGACTTTATGAAAACTGAAGATTTATAAGCTTTAGACACCTGGAGATTTTTGCAGGTTACCAGGGAGCTTGGATGTTGAGCTCTCGGCCAGAAATTTGAACATTTGAGGAGTGAGCACAGGCAAGCAAATATTTGAGGTGACTGAACTTGCAGAAACACCAGATTTTGGGAAGTCACTCCTGTCAGCATGGAGCAGCTCTTAGGAGATGTGGGAACATGATCCAACACTTTTATCTCAGCCTTCAGAGCTTATGAAGGCAGCAAGGCACACAAGGCCTTCAGGGAAGAGCATGATTAGCCTCGGGGCTTTTAATCACTGTGGTGATTTTATACAAAGTCCAAGTCCAGAAGGGGCATTTAGCAGGGCTGCTTTGAGGCCAGAGAAAATATGAGATTACAGTTGAGAGTGAAAGACTGATATTATCAAATCAATACTGTACAATAAATATAGCAAATGAGCTAGTCCAATTAGCTGAGAGTAGCAAGATCAATCTGCTGGTGATACAGAAAGATTGCAAAAGGCTAAAATTAAATTAAATTAAAATTAAATGTGCTTCAAAAGAGAGGACAATGAAAACAAAAAAAAAACAATGGGCTTTGGTCACTATGTGTAGTTTGAAAACTGAACCTAAGCAGAGACATCATCTTGGAACTTTTGGAGTGTTTATCCCAGAGAGTAAACAGGGACAAATTTCTCCACAAGCGTCCACAACACAACAATATCAAAATTCCGCTCGTTAAACTGTTTGCTAAATACCTTTGCACCATAATACCCTGACAAGCAAGAAAAGAAAACCATCCTTGTAACACTGTAGCTGCTTACAGAAACTCATTAACTCCTAGAACAGCCTCAGTGAATATTCCAGCAGTCGGATTGAGCAGGGAGCTGTGGAAATAATGGGGAGGAGGCAGAAGCCATGCTAAGAAAAGAACTCACATGCGAGGAGGAACGGGAATTTCAGACAGTTCCCAACACTGAAAGGGAAGAACTGAGCTAACATCCCATCAGCCCATGGCTGTGTTTGCACAGCACCACAACTCCACGGCCACTGCACACACAAGGAACAGGAAAGCAGCCTGCTAAACAATAATTCCAAGGGAACATGCCAGGAAAAGAAAAACTCCCCCTGAATGGTTATGGGGAAGCTAATGAAGACTGATTTATGCATGCATTTGTTAAAATTCTCCCAGCACTGAGCATTTCAGCTTTTAAGTTTTACGTGCAGCTTGAAAGCAAGGCAGAAGCCAAAACGTTGGGAAGAACACCATCTCTTCAGAGGATTAGGAATTAAGTTAACTGCACATTAGAGATAAAATAGTGGAGCGCTTGTCTTTATTCTCAATAATAAACCATAAGGCATTAAGCTACACAGCACGATTAACTCCTTTCAACTCCTCACTATTACTGCTGAGACAGCAATGTGGTACTTGCACAGAAACATTAAAAAATACAGAGCGATTAGGTTAAAATTAAGTGAATTTAGGGCAGGCAAAAATGCTACAGTGCAACCCAGAAGGGATAAGTCTTTTATTCATGTAAAGAGCAGCCTTAGCACCTGCAGTGTTAGAACAAATTCCTCACATCCTGAAGTCATTGATGGTTTGAAGTGACCAGCTCTGATGCTGGATGTGTCACTGCATCCCTCCTCTCCTTCCTGACTCCTGAATCATCTGAGTACTTAAAATATCAGCGCTTCCATGGTGCCTGCCAGGCTGGGGACAAGGATGGACTTGGGGAATCCCAGCTGAGGGCTCACCCCCGCCTCCTTTACCAGCTCCATACAGTCTGGAACTTCATGTTTCTGTGCCTGGGCTCCCCTTCTATAAACTGCTCCTACAAACATGACAAAATCCCAAACCAAGCCAAACAACCAAAGAACACTTTGGTCTGTGATATACAGAATACTAAACAAACAGGGGCCACTTTAACCATTAATCAGTTCAACACATACAAGATGTCAGCAGAGCCCATGACTTACCAGACTCCTGGGAACAAAAACACTCTCCAGAGGATGGACAGATGTCTGTCCTCAGTATGTACCTGCAAGTCTTTAACTACTCTCATGGCTCAGCGAGATCCTAAATTTATTCAGCTGTACCCTGACCTGGTTTAGGACAGCTGGAGTAAGGACGAGGAACAGAACCCAGACCTCCTCTCTCCAAGCCTGAACTGCAGCCTAAGAGCAAACACCTGCACCCTTCCTCCCTCCCATCACCTGTGGCAGAAGTTCACCTGAAAGCTATTGGTTTGAGCATCCAAAAAATCCCACCTCAAAGTGCTTCTTTACTGCCTGAAAAAACTGGGAAACACTTAAATAACTGAAAAAATCTGGTACCAAAGCCCATCCTGTTAAGACAAAGCTGTATCCTTGTCTTTGCACAGTCTTGGCCGTTCCACCTTTTCCTCTGTCACAGAACCTGGCCCAGGTGAAGGTGACTCAGACCCAAAACCAAGCAAATCTAACCAATCCAAACAGCTCTGCAGGGGCTGCTGAGGTCACCATGGCACAACTCACAGCAGCTGCTCTGGGGTGAAGCACCCTCCTGCAGCAATTCCCCTTCACCTCCCTTTCTGCAGCTGTGGGAGCTCCTAAGCACAGCACCAAACCCCTTCAGACTGATATCATGTGCTGCCTGTGGGAAGACAGCTCTCAGCCAGCCAGGCACACAGGGCTCTCTGAGGAGCTGGAGCTCTGTGGTGGCCTTTGCCCAGACCAGGGCTGAGTGCCACACACACACATTCCGTGTGCCAGGCCAGTCCCTGAGGTGTTTGCCACCAAAGCACACAAGGCAGAATTAGAACTGATGAAAATTTTCCGGGAAAACAGTGGAAAAAGGCAATGAATCAAAATGAAAATGCTTCCTGGAACATACTCTCTCCCAACAACAGGGGCCAGCTCCCCATAGACTCTCAGGCTGGAGGGATTTCACAACATCACAGGCAGAGCAGACACATAAATCACCTGAAGGCCTTTTGGTTTAACTCTACAGCACCAGCAGCCTTAGGAAAGTTGTGTCTACTGAAGCTGGCAGAACTTTCAAATTCATGGTCTGAGCAACCTTCAGGGAAAATATGAGAAGGGAGACTTTGGCCATAATTCAAAGAGAAATATCCTCAGTAGGAACTTCTTTGGGGATCCTCTGGACTGATACAAGTCTGGTTACTGCAAATACCCAGCTCTTGACTTAGCAGCCCTGAGAAGCTTGGCTGGCTCTGGAATACACTCAGGAAAACTGGGATTCACAGAGAGCTTGAACTCTGCTTCCTGAAGCTGGTATGGTCCCAGCCCTCTGTTCACCCTGCTGGCAAACAGCCTCAGACTGTGGCTCTGCTGGGGCATTAGGAACTATTACTTCATTTTGGGTAAACATTTCAAAATGACATTTCCTGTTTAGTCTTTAAAAGTTATCAGGAGAATTTGCTTCTCCACCCAGAAGAGTGACTTCTCTTGTTTACTGTTTTCATAGAGCTACAGGATGGAGACAAAACACAATGGATGATAATATACATGGAGAAATCAGGAAAATTAGGCTTCTTTTAATACTGGAAAATCAATGTAAATCTGAGAGTCTCTCACTGAGCTGCAATACAGACCTTCATGACCCCAAACTGGTGCCCTTGCCGGGCAGCCTGTTCAGCTTTACTGAATCAATCAAAATAGATGATTTTGCCCTAACTTTTCCCAAAACATATCTAATAAACATTTCCATACCGGTGACAAATTCAGGATCTCCTGGGACTGCTCTGATGTTCAGCAGTGAGGAAGTTTACGATTACATTCAACAGGTCCTCAGCTACCTACAAGAAGAAAAGATTCTCACATATCATCAGTCTCTGTCTTTGCAACATTTTCAGGTTCAAAAATTCACATTAAAATATTTTTATTTTGCAACCAAGTTCCCACTCATTTCCTTTTAGATGTCCTTGTTCATCTCCCACTTAGACCATCCTGTGTCTCTTCCTCCAAAGCATAAACATCCCCACCCAAAATCCTCCCACAGGTTAAAGTTATGGCAATGGTTTTCTACACATCAGATATCATAAAGGTGCTAATTCTGTATTTTCCAATAGAAAAGCCATCCAAAGAATCAACCTGAACTTCCTCTGGACAGCCACACACCAAAAAGACAACAGCAAACCAATCTTCCTTTATAGAGCCAAAACTCAAATCTAGCATTCTAGATAAAAGCAAATCTACAATTTTACACTTAAACATCAGATTTTGTCTTTTGTCCCCAACAATACATATTTGTGATGGTCTTTTGCTGTCTTAATGACTTAAGTGTGAAGTTTCCCTGATGGGATACATTTACAATGAAAATCAAAAGCGTGAATCACCAAGTGCGCTGCGGAGCTGCGTCTTCTGATTTTTCAGTTGGATTCCCAGGCTTGGCAAAGTGCTGAGCTCACACACCAAAATGCTGCAGGCATTTGTATTCAAGGTATATTGGTAGGGAAAGTCAAGGGCATTCCTGCTTTAGCCCTTCAGTGACAGGCAAATTCAGTCCTGCACATTTAGGGGGAAGGCTGTCAAAGGGACATGCACAAAAAGCAAAGCCCTGTTTGATCCCACAGTAGTCTAGATGTCAGGATTTCATAGAAGCTCATGTAAATGATCAGTTAGACAGAGATCCACCTACTCTGTGTGAGATTTACTGGAAATAGACTGTTCTCTGTTTCATCAAGTAGTCATGGGACTATTCAGAGCAAAGTTTGCTAAGCCAAAGCTGCAGAGACTTGCAGGGAACAAGCTGATGGAGTTTAGAATTAGCAGTGATATAGAGCTCTTGCATTCATTACAGGATAATTCTCAAAATCCGATGCCCACTTTGATGGTAATCCCTCTAAATTCAAGATATAACTAAATAATCTCCAGAACAGATTTACTGCACTGCTAATGGCCATTAGAAATGGTAACGGGGTAACAAAAAAAGAAAAAGACCAAGACTAAAAAGACTATGATGAAACTTCTCATATAGAATTCCTCATAATAGATGGAAAAGCTCTTTACAAGAGGCAAGGGGGGCAGGGCAGGGAAGAGACATATCAGAGAGGAAAAACCCAAAGGCACAGATTCGCAATATTCTTCTTAAGGCAGGAACAGAAATCAAACGTGAAGCCTCTGGTCCTTTGCTTTGAAATCAAATTTTAAAACATGCAATCAATCTGAAGAAACACACTACAGAACAACACCCACTTAATTTACCTCCTCACAACTGGAGTGAGAACAAATTTTATGTCTAATTCCACACAGCCTGGCTGTATCCCCGTGATACCAGAGCTCACGAGTCCCACCCACAGTTAATGCACACAACGCTGGGACACACACAATTTCCTGTTCAAAACTCCTGGAGGTTGCAGTTCTTCTCCCCAGGGTGGAGGATGCAGCCCATCCTGGCTCAGAAATGAGTGAGCACTGCCTGTCCCCACTGTCCTGCTGCCCATCCAGCCCCACACGCCACCTCAGCTGCTGAGTCCCTGCCAGAGAATCACAGGACACACCAAGCTGGAAGGGGCCCATGAGGATCATCCAGCACAGCTCCTACAGGAGTCAAAAAATAATCAACCCCAAACTTCAAGTAAAAGTAATTATTTTGCTTGCCAACCATTAGGCTTTAATATGCACTCACAGAATCTGCAGCGTTGGGAGGGACCCACAAGGATCAGAGTCCAACTCCTGCCTTGCACAGCACCATCCCCAAGAGTCACACTGTGCCCAGGAGTATTGTCCAAATGTGTCAGGATGGTGTTCAGGAAAAAAAAAAACCACTTGTTCAGCTCAAACCTGTTTAATGAAACACAATTTAGGTGAAGAAATAAACCATGAAAGGTTTTCCTTTGTACCCCAGCATCTTGCTTTCTTTTAAAGTTAAAAGTGTGAAACTACACAGGCTATTGGGGGAAAAGGCATCAAGGTGAATGTGGGTGACAAAAATTTCAAAACAGGGAGAGGATTTGTAGGGGGTTTCCTTCCCCTCCCTAAAGAAGCGTTTTTCCTTTAATTCTTACTTTTAACCGGACTTCTGTGGAGCTGCAGCCCATGACAGTGACCTTCTGCTGCTGTTTCCAGTTTGTCCTTCCGAGGGCTGAGGGCACCAGGGTCCAAACCCCGGGACCATCGTTCGGAGGTGCTGGCAGAGAAAGAAACGCTTTTGATGACTCATTTTATGACAAGTAAATGAACACATGTAAACCCCAGTCTGTCGCACCTGCTCCTTTTCCCACTTCATTTCCCATCACCTCAGGCGACACATGAACTTCCAGACGGTGCGGTTTTTCCCAGCTTTTACTTAAACTTGCTGCATTTCTCAAGATGTTCCTCAAGACGCCGTCATCAGAATAACTCCCAACCTGACTCCCACCCGAGCACAGCTCTGAAATAGGAAAAGGGAGATGCTGAGATCTGCGGAGAGCTGGAGGAACAGGGGCCTGAGGGGTGGGTTCCGGGCAGGCAGGATCCGAGGGTTCAGACCCCCCAAAAAGCCCCAAAAAGCCGATTTTTCAGCCCGGCAGCAGGGTTATGGTCAGGCAGGATCCATGAGAGGGTTCAAACCCCACAAACGGCCCTAAAAAACCGATTTTTCAGCCCGGCAGGAGGGCTCCGGGCAGGCAGGATCGGAGGGTTCAAACCACCCAACCAACCCCAAAAAGCCGATTTTTCAGCCCGGCAGGAGGGTTATGGTCAGGCAGGATCCATGAGAGGGTTCAAACCCCACAAACGGCCCTAAAAAACCGATTTTTCAGCCCGGCAGGAGGGCTCCGGGCAGGCAGGATCGGAGGGTTCAAACCACCCAACCAACCCCAAAAAGCCGATTTTTCAGGCCGGCAGGAGGGCTCCGGGCAGGCAGGATCGGAGGGTTCAAACCACCCAACCAACCCCAAAAAGCCGATTTTTCAGGCCGGCAGGAGGGCTCCGGGCAGGCAGGATCGGAGGGTTCAAACCACCCAACCAACCCCAAAAAGCCGATTTTTCAGCCCGGCAGGAGGGTTATGGGCAGGCAAGATCCCAGGGTTCAGACCCCCCAAACGGCCCCAAAAAGCCGATTTTTCAGGCCGGCAGGAGGTCTCCAGGCATGCAGGATCCATCCGAGGGTTCAAACCCCCCCAAAAAGCCGATTTTTCAGGCCGGCAGGAGCGTTATGGTCAGGCAGGATCCATGAGAGGGCTCAAACCCCAAAAAGGGCCCCAAAAGCCGATTTTTCAGGCCGGCAGGAGGGCTCCGGGCAGGCAGGATCNAAAAGCCATTTTTTTAGCCCGGCAGGAGGGCTCCGGGCAGGCAGGATCCATCCGAGGGTTCAAACCCCTCAAAAATCCGATTTTCCAGCCCGGCAGGAGGGTTATGGGCAGGCAGGATCCAAGGGTTCAAACCACCCACACGGTCCCAAAAAGCCGATTTTTCAGCCTGGCAGGAGGGTTATGGTCAGGCAGGATCCCAGGGTTCAAACCCCTCAAAAATCCGATTTTCCAGCCCGCCGTCTCCCTCTAGTGCCGGAGCGAGCGCCATTTTGCGCGCGCTTTTCCTCTCCCACACCGCCCCCTGCAGCTCCATCCCGGCTGGGCCTGCGGGAGCCGAGGAGAAAAACACATAAAATAATATAATAGGGTATAAAGAGTCCTTCTTTCTATTAGCAAGGGGTCCTTCCAGTCAGAACGGGCTGCTCGGGGCAGACTCACGCTGTTCCCCTATACAGCAGCGCCTCACAGGCCCGGCCGCCTCAGCACCGGCACAGGGTCTCTTGTGTGCATCTGACAAGAATCTCTCATCTTCTCCTACAAAAGTGCCAAATTCAGGTGGTTTCAAGTTGCACTGAAGATGCTCCACCAGTTCCCTGCAAGCACGTCACCATCAGCGCTGTTCTGGTGCCCCAGAGAGCAGGGCTGGCCCTCACAGGCACAAACACCTGCCTGCCCTGGCTGCATTTTGTTAAAGAGATTCTTCAAAGCGACAGATTAGTGCATTGCTGTATAGTCAGTGATGTATTTACTGCTGCAAAGCCCCAGATGCTCTGTAAGCCACAATAATACAGTTAAGTGGAAAATGAGTCATTTAAAACCATAATGACTATCATAGCATGACTCCTCTGACAGCAAGCCCTGGTGAAACGCTGCGAGCTGGATGAGACGTGTTCGCTGGGGCTGCCAGTCAGAACCGCAGAATCACAGAAACACAGAAACACAGAATCACAGAAACACGGAATCACAGAACCACGGAATCACAGAGTCATAGAATCACAGAAACACAGAACCACAGAACCACAGAAACACAGAACCACAGAACCACAGAACCACAGAAACACAGAACCACAGAAACACAGAACCACAGAAACACAGAACCACAGAAACACAGAACCACAGAATCGCAGAACCACAGAAACACAGAACCACAGAAACACAGAAACACAGAAACACAGAAACGCGGAAACGCGGAACCGCGGAACCGCGGAACCGCGGAACCGCGGAACCGCAGAACCGCGGAACCGCAGAAACGCAGAAACGCAGAA
>VZTX01023206.1:0-15419 GCA_013400915.1 Pardalotus punctatus
GGTGAGTGTCCCAGGGTGGTGTCTGAGGGTGAGTGACCCTCGGGGAGTGTCTGAGGGTGAGTGTCCCAGGGTGGTGTCAGTGTGAGTGTCCATGGGTGGTGTCCATGGGTGGTGTCCAAGGGAGGTGTCCCAGGGTGAGTATCCAAGGGTGAGTGACCCTCAGTGAGTGTCCCAGGGTGAGTGTCCGAGGGAGGTGTCCCAGGGTGAGTATCCAAGGGTGACTGACCCTCAGGGACTGCGTCCCTCTCCTCATCCCCCGTGGGGAATCTGTCACTCACTGAGAGCAATCAGGGGCCAGGTAAAAACGCATGGGAGCTCCCAAAGCTCATCTTTTTTCATCGGCACTTTTATCCTGCAGAACTCTGCTGGTTAAAGTCGTGCTGGGCAAATGTCAGTGACAAATTCAGTGCCCTCGTCCAGGGGAGTTCGTGGCTTCCAGGAGAGTTGAGTCCATCGTGGGAGAGATGTGGGTCACTCACCTCATCTGCTCCACTGCTTGGTTTGCCAGGCTGATAAAATGCTTGGGAGCTGCAAAATGCTGTGAGCCTTCCTGCTAAAGAAACAGAAATCATTCTTTCCTGGAACGGAGAAAAGAATAGATTTTCTTACAGGAACAGATTTATTTTTCCCTTTTCGTTGCAATGTGACATTACCAGCAGTTCAGATCGGAATGGTTCTGTACTATTTTTGTGAGTGTAGTTAAGTAGTCGCTATCAGTCATTATCAGTCATCAGGATTAAATTTATTATTTTTTTATTCAAGAATATTTTGTGATATAGAGCTGAAAAGAGAGGATTCCTCTTGGCAAGAAGGCTGGTCTTTCTCAGTTCCTTCCCAAAAGGAAAATAATCTTGAAAAGAATGGGGATACTAAGGAAGAATACCTAATAAAACAGGATTTACTACCAAATCTGCACTATCCTTTCCATATGCAATGCTGGTGCAAAGGACTGTTAAATATTAGATCCTAAAAGTAATCATGAGAAAATCAGAGGCCACTCTGCAGCAGCATAACCCCGAGCAAAGAAAAACTCCTTGTACCAATGTTTCTGTAAACAGCACCTACTTAAAAATTAAATGTTCTACTCTATAAATACACTTATACACATATAAACCCCTGCATCTGGGATTAAATCCACAGAGTCAAAATGCCTGCATTTAACAATATCCACATGGAACTGCATCCAGCTTTGGCTCTGCATCATCCTTCCTCCAGCCTGGCTCTGCTCCTTCTTCCCCTGCAGCCACTGAGATTTTTCCCACCCAATTTTAGCCACCTGATCTTTTATCACCCATTGTGATGTGGCTTCTCTCCGTGGTGAGTGGAGATGAAAGGGGGAATGGCCTTCCAGAGCTGCTTGGTTTGGAAAGGCAAGAGAGAGTTGGACATTTCTGAAAGGATCCAGGAAGAGTTTCCTTTGGAATTCCATTGATTTTGGTGATGCCTGAATGGCTGTGATACACAGGAAAAGAAAATTTTCCTGCAAGGCAGAGGGAGGGACCCAAGGCTCAGCTTCCAGCAGGGCAGGGGCAGAACCAAGACCAGACTTTGCCTTTCAGTGCCTGCTCCTTGCACCCCACGCCGCCTCATTTGTACCCCACCCTTCCCCTCTTCCTGCTGCTTCCATTTACCCATGCCAGCTTTCAGCAGAGTTCTCTCCCTGCTCACATCATTTCTGCTCTGCAAACAGGTGGACAAAATTATTCGCTCCCAAAATTATTAGCTTGGTGGAGCTAACCATCTTCGTGGTTCAGTGAGCTCGTGAGGAGAAAAGCACGGAGGTGGGAAGTTCCAGCAGCAGGGAGATTGTTCCATCTTAGCTGGTCAAACCACCAGCACGAGGAGTTCCAGCAGCAGGGAGATTGTTCCACCTTAGCTGGTCAAACCACCAGCACGAGGAGCAGATCCTGCTCTGGACAGCGCTCAGAGGCTGCTGCAGCTTTGCTCCCACACCTCCCCTACCCACACTGGGAGTTCCTGCAGCAGGGCCTGGAGAAAAGGTTTATTTTCAGCCCCAAGAGATGATAAACAAGCCTCCTGCTGCCTTTCCCTCTTGGATTTTACAGATTTACTGTGCTGGCACATCACTGTTAGTTCTCCCTGCTAGAAGCCATTCCTCAAGCTGGTAAACCCACCTGCAGGTAGCTCTGTTGCCTGAGTGGATGACAAGGATATGCATATGATAAAACTTTGGGCTATGAAAGCTGGATGGGAAGAAAATTAGCCTGAATATCTGTCAGACATGAGGTGCAAATGTAGAAGTTTGTATCTCAGCCCCTAAAATAATTTCCTGGTAATGAGCTGCATGGGTCAGGACGAGTGCAAGCAACGAGGTTCATTTGCACATATTGCATGAAAGGTAAGCTCAGACCCTGCAGTCTGAGTCAGGGGAACAAGTAATTGAACTAAAAATAGTTCAGAAAGTCTGCCAGAGGTACTCTGTGGTTGCTATGCAGCTGAATGGCAAGTGGAAGTGAACGGGACATTTTAATATCGACTGCTCTTTTATCCTGCAAGGACTCCTGGAAATGAGTGTGATGGAAGTGCAACTTTCACAGCTTGATGTCCTGCCTTCCTCCACGCTGTTGCTGAGTAGCACAGAAATCCCTGCCAGTGCCAACAGAACGATTGCTTGGGCACATTTAGGGTGGATTTTGGGAAAGGTTCTTCCCCCAGAGGGTGCTGGGCACTGCCCAGGCTCCCCAGGGAATGGGCACGGCCCCAGAGCTCCAGGAGCGTTTGGAAAACAGGCACAGGGTGGGATTGTTGGGGTGTCTGTGCTGGGCCAGGAGCCAGATCAATGATCCCTGTGGGTCCCTTCCAGCTCAGGATGTTCCAGAATTACTTTGGAATTTCTAATGTGGTGTTAGGACTGGCAAGAGGGGCATCAATGTGGGGTGTCCTCAGAAAAATGACAATAGTGAGGCAGAGAAGTTGCTGTACTTGTTCACAGAGAGGGGCAAAGAGGGAATAAAGTGAAATGTGTGGAGATAAAGGAGCCTTTGGGAGACAGGAGAGATACCACAGACAGGAGCCACAGAAGAAATGAGCAACTAAATTAAGTCTCCAGCAATAAAAAGGAAAAATGAAGAGGGACTGAAGCAGGGTGAGAGACAAATGAAAGTGCAAAATGAACCCAGAAAACAAAACAAAGATTGAGTCAGGCAGTGTGGGTGGGCACGCAGGTGTCTGTTTGCAAGCACAAATATAGAACAGGAAGATGATGATCAAATAAAAAGGAAAGATACAAAAGCTGAAAAACATTCTGAAGCTGGAGGGATAAAAAAGATTGAAATAATAATGCAAGTGGAGGAAGCCGTAAATTAAAGGATAAATGGGGAGGGAGGAAGAGCAATTGAAGTATTACAACAGTTTCAGCATTTTTGTGAACTCTGGTGACAAAGGAGAGGAAAAGCTCTAAAATCCTAAAATCTGGAGTTCTAGGACGATAGTTGGAAGGTTGTTTGTGAGACAGGGAATGACCTGAGGCACCCTCTGGCCCTCCTGGCTCAGCCCTTTTCACTCAGTCTCGTTGTGCCTGCAGAAAGCTCCTGCCAAGATGAACAGGCTGGTGCCCACTGGCCAGCTTGAGTCCCCAGGTGCTCTGCTGGCATCTGCGGGTGCCGGTGGTGGGATAAAAACCCTGATTTGAGGATTTTTCATGAGGAGACTTTGGTTTGGATTTGCAGTCATCTCCCTGGGCTTGCTCTTCACAGTCCCATTGGAAGGAATTCATGGCACTTCCCAGGCATGCGATGGAAAGTACCCAGAGCTCAGCTTTGTCCCTTGCAGAGCGTCCACAGCAAACTCTTGGGGTGGAACAGAAGTGTGTGGTTCAGGAAGGAGCCCTTTGGCTCACTTGAAAGGCTGCAGGGAGGCATAAATCTCATTTTTATCTGTGACTGGGGTCAGTGGAGGCAGAGAGCACCGCCCTCCAGGGCTGTGTCTGGGATGAGGTGACACCACCCATCTCTGCTCCATTCCCTGCTGTGTGTAATGTGGCCTGAAATGCGGCTCTGGCACCCTAGCACAGGAGCAAAGCAAGAGCCTGAGCATCTCTGCCTCCCCCGGGATGATCCCTTCAGGTTGGATGCTCCATCAGAAGCTGCTCAGCCCCAGCTCAGCCTCACTCACCCTCCTGGGCTGTCCATCCGAATTCGGGGCTGGCTCTGCTCCCTGCCTCTCCTCTCCTCTCCAGGAGCCGCCAGGCACAGCAGCTCTCCAGCTCCCTGAATCATTCTCAGCTGCCTGGGCAGCGCTCCGGCACACCACAGGTCGTGACACGGGTGATCCTTTACAAAACACCGAGTGCAACCTCCCCACAGTCTGTTACACATCCTGTCTCCACAGAATCTGCCTTGAGACAGCACAAACCATCCCAGGGAGCTTCCTCGTGTGCCTGGCTCTGCCTCGGAGCAGCAGCCTGAACACCTGAATTAACACAGCCTGAACACCTGAACTAACACAGCCTGAACACCTGAACTAACACAGCCTGAACACCTGAACTAACANGAGTCCCCAGGTGCTCTGCTGGCATCTGCGGGTGCCGGTGGTGGGATAAAAACCCTGATTTGAGGGTTTTTCATGAGGAGACTCTGGTTTGGATTTGCAGTCATCTCCCTGGGCTTGCTCTTCACAGTCGCATTGGAAGGAATTCATGGCACTTCCCAGGCATGCGATGGAAAGTACCCAGAGCTCAGCTTTGTCCCTTGCAGAGCGTCACAGCAAACTCTTGGGGTGGAACAGAAGTGTGTGGTTCAGGAAGGAGCCCTTTGGCTCACTTGAAAGGCTGCAGGGAGGCATAAATCTCATTTTTATCTGTGACTGGGGTCAGTGGAGGCAGAGAGCACCGCCCTCCAGGGCTGTGTCTGGGATGAGGTGACACCACCCATCTCTGCTCCATTCCCTGCTGTGTGTAATGTGGCCTGAAATGCGACTGTGGCACCCTAGCACAGGAGCAAAGCAAGAGCCTGAGCATCTCTGCCTCCCCCGGGATGATCCCTTCAGGTTGGATGCTCCATCAGAAGCTGCTCAGCCCCAGCTCAGCCTCACTCACCCTCCTGGGCTGTCCATCCGAGTTCGGGGCTGGCTCTGCTCCCTGCCTCTCCTCTCCAGGAGCCGCCAGGCACAGCAGCTCCCCAGCTCCCTGAATCATTCTCGGCTGCCTGGGCAGCGCTCTGGCACACCACAGATCGTGACATGGGCGATCCTTTAGAAAACACCGAATGCAACCTCCCTGCAGTCTGTTACACATCCTGTCTCCGCAGAATCCGCCTTGAGACAGCACAAACCATCCCAGGGAGCTTCCTCGTGTGCCTGGCTCTGCCTCGGAGCAGCAGCCTGAACACCTGAATTAACACAGCCTGAACACCTGAACTAACACAACCTGAACACCTGAATTAACTCAGCCTGAACACCTGAATTAACACAGCCAGGCTGGCATCTCCTGCTGCTCCTCACTGTTCCCGCTCTGGCTGAGCAGGGCTGGGAGCGACCCCAGGGATCCCTGGCTGAGGGAAGGGCACGGAAAGGGCTTTGCAGAAAATGAGGAATCAGCCCAGCAGAACCCTTGCCGTCCCCACGGCTCCGTCACCCGGATTTTGGCATCCTGGCTAAAAATAACCTGCCAGGAAAGAAAATCGTTCTTCCTGGTTGTTTTCAGCAATGGGGCCCCCTAAGAAGGAGTTTCTGGATGGGGTTGGGCATGCAGGGGAGGGGATTCCAGGCCTGGTTGTTGCAGGGGTCCCATCACAGACCTTGCTGTCGCTGTGTGTTAATTCAGTGCCCTCCTGATGAGCAGCAGGATGTGAGAGGATGACTCAGCCCCAGCCCCACCAATTTCAGTTCTCAGACCCAGCCCCACCAATTTCAGTTCTCAGACTGATCTGGGTAAGAGCTGCTCCGGTTCTCCCACTGCCACAAAATCAGCATCTCTTTCCATCCTTCTCAGTCCCTGGGCTTGCTCAAGGTCCTGTCAGAGCAAAACCAGTCCCATCCCGAGCAGGATTTCCAGCAGTAAATTGTCCTAGCCAGCCTGCATCCTGAGTTGTTGCATTCCACCTGTAATTCCAGGGCTTTATGGAGTTCTTTTATTTCTTTTCATGAAATGCCCTGAAAGAAAATCCATATCCTGCCTTCCATCCAGCAGATCCTGCATTTCAATGGAGAATTAAGTGATTCATGTCATCTCTGCGGAGTCTGAAACACAGGGGATGTGTCTGACATGATTTATCAAACTCTGGGCCATCCATAAAATGTCCAGAGGAATTTTTAAACATTAGACATCCTTTGGCACCTCCATTGCTCAGGTATCTTTGAACATCCTCCCAAGGAATCCTGCAGCATTAGGCAGATAAACAACTTAGAAACTGGAACTGTTCCCTTCATTTCTACCAGTTACTTTCTTAATTTTCACTGAGTTTCCAGCATTTTCTGATGTTCTTAGTGATATTTGTGGGGTTTGCCAGAAGAAAAACCAGAGGAAGAAAAGGAGATGCCATCCCTCTGCCCTAAGCAATGCTTTGGTTTAAATTCATGCCTCCCTAATAATGCAAAATGTAGAATAGGTAGGGAATGAGGTCCTTGCAGCAGGTGGATAATTGTAGTTCTCTCAAAAAAAAAAAAACCGAGCAAAAAAATAAGCTTAAGTGATGGATGGCTCAGTGCTATGAATGCAAATACCAGGCTGTAATTTATTGAAGTTAATAGCAGCAAAATGTTAGTAAGATGGTTGGAAAACAACAAGAGCAGGAATGTCTGATGGAGTTTAGATATTCATCAAGCAAATGGGAGCCCTCAGTGGGAAGTGTCACAAAAGAAGGATGGGTGAGCTCATGCAAGGTGGAAGGCAAAAGTCATCACCAGCCTCTGATTCAATATTCATACCAAGCCCCCACCCCCAGCAGCTATAAAACAATTTATTTTGTCATTTTTCAGTGCTCCATCCTACAGCCTGGTTTGGGGCAACTTGCTTGTTTGACAGGTTCCATGTGCAAACAGAGGGGGACATTTTAATCCTGTGATTTTATCCAGTTGTGGTTAAAGCTCCTGGCTTTAATGGCAGAAAACTTGGGAAAATGGAGTTTACATGGTCACCTTCCCAGTCCTTTTTGCCGATTCACCCCCAGACTGCTCCTGGAATTCCATTCCCATCCTGACACCGCTAATGACAGCAAAGAGTTTCGCCGGGGATTGTTCTGATGATTTTTCTGTGTTGATGAGCACGGCTTTGAAACACTCCCGAGGTCTGGAGTTTAGATCCAGAAATTCAGATGCTCATCCAAAGTGACTTGAAATGGACTGCATCACTCACTTGCCTTCCTGCAAGCAACGAGGGGATAAACACAATGAGGGGGGAACATGACCCAGTAAATTTTTTTCCCAAGGTCAAAAATGAGTAGATTTGTCTAGTTCTCATTTTCTACCTCCCACTTTAAAATTCTTGAGGGAGGGCAGCTGGTGTCAGCCAGATCCTTTCAGACTTCCCAGCGTGCTGTAACTAAGCAGCATCCACTTCAATGGCGAGGGATGATAATTGCAGGTCCTAGGCTGCAAACTGACGTCAGCTCTTCAGAGGAGGATGCTGACTGCTTAATGAACATCACTAGACACTGTTTAGCTCCTGCTCAGAAAAAGAAAACTCAGAAATTACTTTCAGGGAGCAGTCAGCCTCCATTATCTTCTTTCTGATGATAATTTAGAGATGTTTCTCCTAGCATTTGAGAAAAAGAGTTCACTTCCAGAGCAGCAGCTTCAAGTTTGATTATGTGGCAGAGAGAAAAAGGTGACACAGAAGTATAATTAGAGGGTCCTTTTCTAGGAGAAAATTAATTTCTGCTATATGCGAGGACCCTTTGTTTCCTCTGTGCCATCCTGTTTATAATTTCACCTGTAAAGCTTAGATGTATCCCCTCTTCATGTTGCTCTTTTCCCCTCATTTAAGGTTTTTAGAGTGATGGACTGCTCAGATAGTCTGGGGATGGGAAGATGTTTCCTTTTTTTTAACAACTTGAAGGGATTGAATTGGTGCAGATCCCATTTCTAAGGTCCTGCTGTCGCAGCCTCGTTACTGGGGACATTTGCACATGCAAATTTTGAGTTAATTTTTCATAAATCCCTGGAAACAGAACAGTAGGGCACTGCTGTTGTGGTATCACACCATTCCTGAATTCTTGCCTTCTTCCCACCACCAAATTCCCTCATGGAGAGGTCACGAAGAAGCCACTGAAACAAATCTGGTGGTGGGGGGGCGTTTCTTCATCTCAGTGGGCTCCTCCTGCCTCTTTGGAGTCTGCTTATGGTGCCAGGGAGGCACAGAGGTCAGGAAATTGAGCAGAATTCGTCTCTCCAGCCTGGGCTGTGCTCATCGCCTGCAGAACTCAGGTGTTGCACCTGGGGATGGATTTGTTCCGCTGGCTTTTCCTGAGCGACAGCTTCCAGCAAGGATGAACTTTCTTTGAGGTCTTGCTGGGGGAATGCATTTAAATTTTATCCTTGAAGGGGGAGGAGGAGATTTTGGAAACCAGAAAAGCCCAGAGAAAATAAAGGGCTGGGAATAAGCACCCTGTAAGAGCGTTATGGAACTGAGCTTTGTTTTCATTACTGTGCTGCGCTGCAAACCGCATTTCCCAGCGTTCTTCAAAGCATTCCAGTAATTTGTCTTAATTAGCATGATTTAGGTGGTTGCTTCCAGCCTTTGGAATTGAGCACAAGGTTAATGCACATAAACGTGTGATGGCAGAGAGAGGAACCACAGTTGTCGTGAAGATGAAGTGTCCCGGCGGCACGGAATGCGTCAGGAATTGGCTGAGTAGGCGCTCTCGTTTCTGCCGCCGAGGCAAAACACAGGAACGCACTGAACTGCAGATGGGTTATTCCCAGGAGCCTCAGGAGCAGGGAAAATGTGGTCAGGAGTCCCTCTGGAAATGCTTTTGGTGATCTGTTTGTCCCCCTGTGCCAGCCTGGCAGCCTCGTGTGTGTGCCCGCCTTTCCCATAGCGCTGCTCTGGCCCTTGGCAGGGTTGGATGTGGTTTGGTCTCCATCCACAGGAGCTTCACACCCCTCTGCCTGGGCCTGCAGATCCCTCCTCACTTTCTCCTCTTGTCCAGCAGCATCTGGAGGATCCTGGAGATTTGGGAGTTCCTGCACCTCCTGTTGTGTAGTGATCCCCCGGGGTGGGGCTGACGTCAGCTTTCAAAGGGAGATCCCAGGGCCAACATCCCTGTCCTCTGGATGATTTTGTCCTGCTTTGTCACTCTGTCCTTCCCCTTTATAAGGTGGAACATGTTGGTTATGCCCCCACCCACCCTCACAAACACAGGATGAGCAGAGTTGCTTCAACCAAAAGGCCTGAGGGAGGAAGAAGCCAGGTCATGGTTTGTATGCAGTGCAAGGTGACCACTCTGCAAGGAGGAAGATCTCCTGCAAACGTGTTGGATTTGTAACAACCGTGTTTTAGTTGCTCATCTGCTTTGTTTTGGGAGCTGTGAATAAGAATTTTGGGCCATTTAGGAGCTTTTCACCCACCCACCACCAAGGATGCGTCAACTGGGGGAGTTTTGCCCCAGTAAAGGAAGGATGTACAAAAGGACGTGAGGTCCCACTCAGACTAATTTTGGCTGTGTTTGTGGTGTGGGGAGAGTGAATCACACCCACAATTCAATCTTCTCTCCACCAGGTCCCCAAACTCTCCTCTGCCAGAGCCTGCTCTGCATTACCACGCCTGCTTTTCCCCTTTTCCACGGGGAGGTGGTGCAAGATGTTCCACATCAGTTTTTCCCCTCAGAAACACCAACCGTGGTCCCGTGGCTGCTCCATCTCCGGGATAACATGAGAGGTGCCAGCCCCCCCAAACTCCATCCACACTTTGCCCAGCAGCAGGAAAGGAACAGCATCTCTGCCTTCCTTTGAGAGTGGCTGCAAAGTCTCCATAGAAACATTTGTTGTTACACAACATCAACACTTTAGGCTGTCTCCTTCCTTCGTTCTGATCCTCTGTGAGGGAATTTGTGGCTGCTGTGTGATTTCCTGAGCTGAATGGATGGTTTACGTGGCCAGGCTGTCCTAAGGGATAAATTTAGTCTCTCTGTCCCTCTGATGGGTATTTTTGTGCCTCAAGCTCTGCTGCAACAATCCAAGCCACGGCCAAGAAGTTTTGGTGCAGAGTCTCATTTGTATGGGTACAATTCTGTCAAACAGATAAAATGATAATCCCCATTACCAGGAGCTAATTCATTTAATTCTGTAGTTTTCTTTGAGGTACGAGCTGGAAATAAAAGGACTGAGACTGATAGGAGGGAAAAAAAAAGAAAAAAGAGGGGAGTTTGGTTCTATCAGATCTTTCCCTGTGAGTCTGCTCTGCAGAACAGCCCCTTTGCAGAATACATCAGACCCACCTCATGTTTAAACTGCTAAGGTGATGCCTGAGGAACTGTTAAGGCCCCTGGGAAAGTGAATTATGCAATAAAGGAGGAGGCAAGAAATCAGGGAGGAACACAGACCATGGCTGGATATTTATCATTATTACTTTCTCCAGTGACTTTGTTTTGCACAAATGCTCGTGTGTTTGAGTGTGACCAGGGATACGTGTCCCCATTGGCACATGCTGTGTGTTTAATCACTCCCTGCCCCAAGTCTCAGGGTGGCCAGAGGTGCAGACGGGTGGCCAAGGTCAGCTTTTTAATCTGTTTAACTCTCAGATGTGCCTGTGTGTGCCTCACAGGCCAACCAGAGGCAATCACACCATTCAGAGCATCTTCCCAGCAGGGGTAAAGGCAGCAAATCCTTCTTTTGCGGGTGCCTCAGGAGCGTGGTGCAGAAAATCCTTTGCATTCAGGGGTGGGGAGGAGCCCAGAGTTACCACACACCTTTTTTTCCCAAAATCTTAAAATTTCTTCCTTGCCTCCAAAGGATATCCTGTAAAGGGTGAGAGGAGAAAGCTTGTTTTCTCCTAAATCCATGGATCTGCTCAATAAAAAGCCCGGCAGTGCTGAGCACTGGAGATCTGTAAAGGGAATTCCCTGAGCTCCATGCACACAAATCCCTCCCATCCCTGGGAACCAGCACAGAGAGTTTGGGGTGCAGAGAAGACCTGGGGCTTCCCATGAGGAGTTTGGCTCAGTGTGGGCTGCAGGGAGGTTTATTTGACATAATTTTTGACTTTCTGCATGGGGTGAAGAGGGATTCTGCGTGGGGGTGGGCACTCACCTGCATCCACGGGAGAGGCTGGGAATAACCCCAGAGCACCTCCCTCATCTCTCCCTGCATTTGCAAGCCGTGCCTGAAGAGATTTATTTTGTTCCTGTGGCTTTGAAAGCGCGGCTGAACGCTCCCAGGGAGGGTTGGTTTGTGTTCTGAGGCTGCAGCTCCCCTGCTGTATTTCATGTTTACAGTTTATGATCCCCTGAATCCTCGGGTGTCTCGTTCTCAGCCCTGCAATAGAAATGTCACGAAATCCAGAGCGGCGAGCGCCGGCTCCCGAGCTCTCCAACCACTTGCTAATGCGTTCAAGAAGGTCGGAATCACAGCTCCCCTGGAGAGGCTTTCTCTCCAGCTCTGCCAGATGGGTTTTCCTCCCTCACCCCACGCTGCCCTCGTGGCAGCCTTTGCCTCGGGTCCTGCCAAGCATTAGAAGGGCAAAGATGTGGGTTTTTGGTAGATGTATTTCCTGCTTGTCCTCTCCAGACCCCTTGTGTCTCCCCTCAATTGCATTTTTCTTTCTCTGTCCTAATCCTGTCAATTTTCCCTATGCCCAGCTGGCTTAAAGAGAAATAAGGAGAAATGGTCTTTTTGCCATGAGCACCTCTCTGTTCCTTCAGCCTCATAAATTGCTGCTGCAGTGAGAGGCTTAGATCAGCCATGGATTTATTCCATCATGTGAGCAAACCATGTGCACCACTGGCCATCCCTCCCCACGCAGCATCAAAATTAGAGAGATTTCTGTGTCTAAAAGACAACAAGAGAACTGGAAGCCTCCAGTTCTCTCCAGAAAACAACCTGTTCAAAGAACCAGAAATCCTAATTCAGGCTTTTCCCTGCTGCACTCTGGCCATGTTCGAATTTCTCCGTTCTCTGCTGTTCCAAGGGTCACTTGGTCATATTTATCCCCAAAAGAAACTTGTTAAAAGTTCAGGGCAGAGGTGCCAGATATTATTCACTTTAAAAGAGAAATATGGAAAGCTCCCTGGGAAGGGGAGATGAGGGAAATCTTGAGCCTTCTCCTGTGTTTTTGCTGGTTTATTGCTGTGCCTGGGAGTTTCTCCTGCAGCAGTATGGCACTGGAATAATGAGGCAGCAGGTTGGTTGCTTAACTGCAGTGGCCAGATCAGTGGGGATTTGAAGAGATAAGTAAATCTATTTGATTTTGCATCCAGGAATTATAATTTACATTCACCTTAGAGAGGGAGGCAGTCTGGGCTATAATTAAGCTTTTTTTCCTCCTGTCTGCTTTGGTCCTCTGTTCCTCTTATTGTCAGGCAACGTGGCAGCAGAAGCCTTAAAAGCAGGGAGTCATGACAACTGACTCTTCCCAGAGCAACTGGAGTTGTTAGAAGGAAAAAAGAAATATCCCTAAAACACAAGTGCCTGAAAAAGCAATTTTTTTCAGAAAACTGTACGAAGCAGGAAAATGAGAGCCAAGGATTGGGAACCACCCACGAGTTGGGAGTTTGGTGTCTGCATCTCTGAGATCTGGGCTGGGTAAAAAGGGAGTTGGACTCACCAATGTTATCTGGGGGTCTGGCCATGATTTCCTGTCTGTAGATAAAGAAATGCCCACACAAAAAGCTAATTAAGGGCAGGAGGAGTGTCTTGCACAAGAGCCCGTGAACGGCTTTGGAGCAGAATTTCTGTTGAATTTCCCAGGGTGAGACCTCAATCCATGAGCAGTTCAGGAGAGTCTGTCCTGGAGCAATGTCCATGCAGTGCTCAAAGCTTTTATTACAGCAATTATTTCACTCTTTTTGATTGGCTGAAGTTCAGCTCCAAATTCTAAAGTTACCCCGGCAGTGAAACATTTGACCAAAATCTTGGATTGTAAACAAACAAAAAAATAAAAGAGTGATTTTGATTGAGATAAGGAGTCTTGTGAATTGCTGTGCCTGGATTTCTGCTTAGCATGGCAGGAGAGGGTTTATTCATCTCAGTTCTTACTCCTGTTATCTCTCCCATCAATAGCAGAGCTCTGCAGTTCTCCCCAGAATTTCCATTTTTTGGACACATTGATTGGGTGACTGTTGCCTTGAGTCCCAGCTCACGGAAGTGTCCTGGTGTTGAGAAGACAAAACCTGGATCCATCTGTGATTTCAGCCAACATCCTCCCAGAAAGGCACCACATTTTTCCTTTCAGCAGTGCAGGAACATCTGTGGGATTGCCTATGGTTACAAAACACCTGGATTTGGGCAGTCAGGGCTTCACTCTTCTCATTTGCCCTTTTGTTTTCATTCTTTTGCTCTTTGTACATTTATCTGTTCTCCATGAGGGGAAGATGCCACCACAGAGAGGATCTGTAATTTCCATGCACATCCGATTTATACCCTGCTAAAACCAACCAGAAAAAGCATTTGGAGAGTGGCTTTGTTTTCCAATAGCTCCAGATACCAAAGGCTCCGTGGCTTTATGTCAGGATTGTAACAAATGAATAGAGCACAGTGAATTAATTTTGCTAATGAGCTTTGCAACCACATGATGCATCTTCATACAATTAAGCCACAGAAGGAGGCAAGAAGATCCCAAGTGACACCCTTTGTCACAGCACTTTGGGACCCTCCAAAGCGTTGTCTCCCCCTCCCTTTAATTTCTCTCCATCACAAAGAAGAGAAATACACAGATCAGTTGTTTCAACAATTGAAAAATGATGTGTGTGGTGCTGGTTGCAACAGCACTTTTGTAGCTCTCATTTATTTTGCTCTCCAGACAAGAAAGGCAAAGCAGTAGCATTTTATAGAGCAGAGAACATTTTTACACTGTTCTCTTAAATCTTTTTAGCAGTGCCTGAACAAAATGTTTACACTGTAAAGAGAATTTAGTAAACTCTCCACAAGACTTATCACGACAACCTGCCCATCCCTCCTGAGCCATTGTTTTCCATCCCGTTCATTCCCAACATCTGCTGCTGCTGACCTTCCAGCCCGATTTACCCATCCTCTGTTCTCTCTCTGCAGCCTTAAAATATTTCCTGTTGATTTACATCCATTTCTCTCCCATTCTCTGGTTTGGACCGCTGGTTTTCCTGGTTTTCTTTTTGTAAAGAAAAAGAAGAAAAGAAAAAAAGAAAAGGCAGCTGATTTTCATTGCTCATGGCTGAGAACTGGGTAACAACATGAATAAAACCTGTGCAAAGGGTCGTGATCAGATAAAACCATGAGGAAGGGATGTTCATATCCCACAATCTCTTTGGCCAGCAGCCCTTTTGAGCTTGTGGGGTGTCAGAGGTTTCTCCAGATCTTTGGTGCTGCAGCTCCTGCTTCCCTACTCATTGATAAATCTGAGCTCAGTGGAATCAAACCTCCACCAAGAACCACCTCTATTGCTGATCTTCTATCAGGGATTGCCTCTGTTCTTCCTTTCATTGTGGTTTTCCTCAAGAGAGGTCAGTGATAGAGAAGGTTTTACAGGGAGAAAATGGAGTGATTGCCATGAGGGGAAAACAGAAGCTCTCTTTTTGTAAGCCAGGGAAGTTTGGCTGATTGCAAACAAATTTTCCCCTTCATCATCAGCTCTTAAATACTGGTTCTGGGATCAACCAGTGCCTTTCAAGGGGAATTTGGGCTGGGCAATAATGAGGAATCACTGCCCCATGCCCCCATTTCCAGCTCTAAAGTCAGAGTCCCAGGAAAATGTTACAGCCACAGGCCAGGACACCAGATTTGGAGGCAACTCCTTCAAGAGTGCAGTCCCCAGCAGTCTCTGGAAAAAGCCACTCCAGACAAATTGTTCATCAAAAT
Source organism: Pardalotus punctatus (assembly GCA_013400915.1). Taxonomy (NCBI): domain Eukaryota; kingdom Metazoa; phylum Chordata; class Aves; order Passeriformes; family Pardalotidae; genus Pardalotus; species Pardalotus punctatus. Next base: position 14,944 of record VZTX01023206.1, read on the forward strand.
TCTGTAGCTTTTCCTCTAATTCTTATATTTCTGTCACACTGCCTGTAGGACAGACAGATTTACACCCTCCAAAGATTTGCCTCCTGAAAAACAAACAGATGAAACAAACCTGCCATCCTGTCCAGTCCTTCTGCCTCTCTATCAGCTGCTTAAACAGCCAGCTTATTTATTTTGTGTTGCTTCCCATTAGGAGTGGAGGATTGATGCCTGGAAATGTTTTAATGGCACTGCTGACCTTGATAATAAAACTGTTCAATGCAGTTTGTGTTGGTAATGGCATCCAAGCCCCCCAGAGTCACAGAGGAGCAGCAAGTGGAATAACATGAGCAGTGAGAAGTCCCATGGAGAGGATCAGTGGAGAGGCCCCTTTTCAGTGCTGTTTCCCTTCCTGTATCAGCCCCATCAGCTCTGTGTGTGATTTGCCCATCCATGAGCAGATATTTGGGGCTGTGGTGATGCTCAGAACCATTTCCCAG
>VZTX01023209.1:0-12896 GCA_013400915.1 Pardalotus punctatus
CAGCCGGGCTCCATCGCCGGGCGGGGGGGCGGTGACGTCACCGCAGCCGGGCCGGAGCGCGCGTGCGCGGGGGGACACCGGGCGGGTCGGGGCAATCCCGGGATCGGGCACCGGGATCGGGCACCGGGGAGTGCGGCGAGCGCCTGCACCTGGGGTTTGCCCCGTCTTCTCGTAGCGGCCCCCCGAGCGCCCGTGGGGTGCGCGTACCGGGGAGCAGCACCGAACGCGGGGAGGTTGATGAGGAGCGTGCGGCCACCCCCGCGGGCCGGGCACGGAGCGGTGCACACGGGACCCCGCTGCCCCCGCCCCCTCTGCCGCTCCCCAGGGAGCTGAACCGGCCGGCGGCGCTGGGCGCACGGTGGGGCCGGCGGAGGGCGACGAGTCCGGTGTGTCCGTGATGTCCATCAGCGCTGTGAAGCACCGCGGGCGGCTCGGGGCGGGCAGCCCTGCACGGGGTCCAGCGGGGTGGACCCGTCATGGATAGCTGGAAGCCCCCAGCCCCTTCCCATTCCCAGCCGGTGTCCCCGGGGAGGTGGGACTGTCCCACCGGGGAAGGAGGGAGGCTGCTGCCGTCGGGGTACAGCCACGGGGGGAGCCGCGCTCAGGGGGGCTGGACCCCCGAACTCCCCGGAGAGGTGCTTGGCGTGCCCAAACTGCCGCACCCCAAGGCTTTGGCGGCGTCACTCTCTGCCTGCCGTGAGCAGGTCAGGAATCGAACTAAGCACCAACTATTTATTTTAAATAAAGCGTGGCTTGGAAAGATCTTGTCTTGAAATCAGACACCAGCTTTGGACGAAAGATAAAAGATTTTCCAGCTGCCTAAATGTGCACGTCATCCCACTTCTCCTGGATTGGGAGCTGATGGTCAGACTTTGCTCACAGTTACATTGATGTAAATATGTCGCTTATCTAAAGCTGTTGGCTTTAGAGGTCCTGGCTGGATTTGTCAGCAGCTGGGACACAAAAGCTGAGGGCTCTCAGTTCAGAGACTTCATTTTTTAGGACCGTGTTTTGCTCAGGGCTGTCAGCTCTCCCGGTTTGTGTGTATGGCTGGATTTCTCTGCAAGCCCTGGCTCTTGGAGCCACACAACTGCATGGGAATTGCAGCTTTCTGGTTTTTCTTTTTAAGTAAGCTTGAACCCTTTGTGTTTACAGAAGAAATGTGAACTTCCAACAGGTCAGAAACTAGGAGCCAAATCAGCAGAGCATGTTTTCAAACCAGAACGGATGGTTTCAACCAGTCCTGTGGCTGTAATTCAGCTTTTTCAATGCTTGTGATTGGGGACTGAGGATGGCATTTCCTCCTCTTCAGGCAAAATGGCTTTCCCACCCACTCCATCGCATGCCAGGCGAGTCTGACTTGATCTTTCTGGGAATGGGAAAGAAAAAACAAAACCAACAACATTGTTTTCCTGTTGTATTCCTGACTCCAGGACTGGTATGCAGAACAGCTGGAGTTTCAGGAGTTGTCCCTGTACGTGAGGGATTAGGACACCTGAACCATGCTCCCTGAGGCTTTCACAGGATGGGAATTTCACCCCATCCAGCTGTGCTGACTTGGTGTTTCTGCCTCTCATCCTGTTTTGCTGAATCACCCCTTTCACAAGCCTCTGGAGCTCTTTGTTGATCCAGGAAAGGAAATGGGAGCCCCAGCCCAGTCAGCTGAGGGTCAGAAAGCTCTGCCAGCTTTCCCCAAGCTCCCCCTCCTCTTAAAACACTGTTTCTCCCTGCTCGGAGAAGGGGCCATGATAATGAGAAAGCCCTTTCACAGCCCAGCCTCTGGCAGGGCTTCCCTGGAGGGTCGCAGCAGAGGAATGTCAGTCAGGGATGACAGCCCTGCCAGCAGCAGGCAGCTGCTCCAGGGAGCTGCCCAGCACAGGGACCTTGGACCTGATGGGTTGATTGACTGCTGCCACCCAGCCCAATGGCTCTGGCCATCCCTCACCAGACACGTGGTGCCTGCAGCATCCTGCTCAGTGCACAGCACTCAGGAAAAGGCATCTTTACAACTGTGCCTCAGCCTGCCTGGCTGCTGCCTGGATTTTGCCAGCATCTCAGGAAACACTCATGTAAAGGGGACACTGGTGAAGGTAAAGACAGAGCAGACCCAGGGAGAAAGGAGCCAGGTTAGTGGTCATCAGAGGATTGTGCCACAGAAGAGTGAGATCCTGGAGCATCCTTCCAGTGTGGGAAAGGGAACACGAGAACAGAGTTTCCTGGCTCAGGAGTGCAAAGAGGATTCGGATGCTGCAGGGGTTTGCAGTGTGGGCTTCCAGTCAACAGACAGTGCTGATGTCCCCAGCTACTGGCTGAGCCCCACAGCTGGAGGGATTTCTCCTCTTCCAGCCCCAGCTTCACTTGTCTGCAAAGCAAAGACCCTTTTTTAGTCAATTTGGTTCCCATCCTGTCTTCTGCAGTCTCTGGTGAGCCGAGCTGTGTCAGGTCTCAGCCAACATGAAGGCAGGTGGGTAGGCCATCTCCCCAAATCTGCCTCACTGCTAGATTGTCCACCCTCCCTCCAAACATTTCACCCCAGGCCCATGAAGAGGCAGGGAGCAAGGGCAAATCCAAGGGGATGCATCCCAAGGGATTGCCAGGCAGCTCAAATATGACATCAAGCAGCTGGGAAAATCCCAGGGAAATAATGTATTGGTCAAGGGAGGAGGCAAACCCCTCATGAATGCCCACCTTGGAGGCAGCTGGAGAATTGGCTGTGGCCTGGCTGGGCTGCAGCAGCTGTCAAAATGTAAAGAGGGGGAAAAACAAGCCCATCTTTTTGACACAGCTTGTCCACTCTCCCATCCTGCAGCTGAAGGCACGACTTGCTTTTTTGGGACAGAGGAAAACTTAGGAGTCTCCTGGGCAGCTCCTGGGTGCTCTCAACTGCCAAGTGGATGGATGGATGGATGGATGGATGGATGGATGGATGGATGGATGGATGGATGGATGGCAGTGTTGCCCCATGCAGGGTGAAGGCTATCATCTGGGATGGATGGGGAGTGCTGGGATGCAGGACAAAAACTGCCAAGATGAATGTGGGTGTAAGCTTCTGGGAACACAAGGAGCTGAAAATATTGCCTCTCAGTTGACTAATAAAAAAATCTGTCTTGTTTTGCAAAGGCTCATTGCAAACATCTGTGAGTTGTGGAGTTCCCAAAAGGAGGAAGAAACCTCTCCCTGTTGGAACAGCTCCTGGGGGAGGATGCACAAGATACACAGAGAAATTGGGGTGCACAGGTTTATGAGCACAGGGAGCAATGGATCTGTAAGCCTCACCTTCTGAAAAAGAGGAAAGGGGAGTAAGAAGTATGAAAAGCAGCTGGCAGGAACTAAGGATGATTTTATGGCTTTGCAAAAAAATTACCATGGCAATTAAAAATGCTCTAAGCTTCTTGGAGGAGAAAGAAGGAAAGAAAAGGGAAGTAAAAGGCTGGATTACAGGGTAGGATGCAGGGAGGAACAGCCATCACCCAGTACGGCCATGGCACAGCTGGGCATCTGCTGCAGGGGCATGGGGGCACTGGTGAAGATTGGTGTGTCAGGAACCAGGGGTAAGGATTGGTGGGGAAAACCAGCTGGGCAAGGAGCCTTGGAGGTAAGTGATGGGGACTGTACTTCTTCAGGGTGCCCAAGTGCCAGGAGCTCATCCCTGTGTCCAGAGGGTGGGGGCTTGGAGCCACAGCAAGGCTGAGCTGCTCTCATGCTCCTGCTGGCTTTCCATTCCTTTTCCATGCTCACCTGCAGGTGCACTTGGCTAGCTGAGGAAGGAATGGTGTCCTGCACTCAAATGTTCTCTGTTGAATGTTCTCTGCAGCATTTTTTATCAGTTACCAGGCATCTGCAGCCCAGATCTGTCGTTGCTTTTGTGTCCCAGAGCTGGGGCTTGTGTTACAGCCTCAGGGCTTGCAGGGTGTAACCCCCTGCCCTGGGTGAGACCTGCTCCAGTGGCATCAGCAAGGACTGATCTAAGGACACACCTGAAGTGTTGCAGCCAAGGTGTCTTGCTGGAGGTTCCAGCAGGCTCCTTCCCTGCTGGGCACAAGTGCCTGGTGACCTGGCCAGGGGCTGTGGGATTTGGTGGAAGCTGCTCACCCTGCAATGCCAGCCCACCCTCCTCAGGGACTGCAGCTGTGCCCAGCCACCCACAATAGCTGCTTTCAGTCCAATTTCACCAAGGGGTAGAGCTCTCAGAACACTAAGCTGCTGGAAAATAGGCTTCCTTCCTCAGCAGATTCGTCACAGCCTTCAGGAAAGTTCCCATGTTGGGATTGGGATCTTGTGTCCAGGCCATGCTTGGCACTGGATGGACACAGGGGGGTTCTCTGGGCCTCCAATTGCCATCAGCATAGCCGGGGAAAGTGAGGCACTGGGAGGTAACTGGGCTTGCCTGGGAATGAGCTGTGGCATTTCTGCATATCCACCCAACAGCTCGGAGCAACAAGCTTTGGACCCTTCTTCTTAGGGACAAACGACGTCCTACGCAGCCACCCTCCAGCTTCAGCACTTCGCTGCTCTCACTGTCAGCTCCATGAGTGATGTGTTGGAGAGCCTTCATCCCTAAAGTGCCACCACTCAATCCCCATCACTCCAAAACCCAGCAGAGAGACTGCTGGGGAATCACCAGCACAGGGGTCGGGTAAATACAGAACAGAACCCACACCAGCCACATCCCTGCCCTGGAGTTACAGTATGGTGAGAGTCGATGCACTTTTTGGGAGGCAAAAAAAACCCCCACCACCTCAGTTTGTTACCTGAGTCCACCCAGCTATTCCCACATCACTTCCCCACTGCTGTCAGGCTCCCTGAGATCTGGAAAGTCTCCGGGTTTTTTTAAGTGTCTGCTTTTTTGTGCTTTCTTTTCACTGTGCCCTCTTTTCCCACCCCCCTGGAGATGGTGCAGGGCAGAGGAGCCGCTGGGCTTTGGTCACACTTTGTCTCTTAAAGACCTCCCCGTGTCCTTGCGGGACGGTGGGTTGGAAAAGGAAGGGTCTCCATGGGCACAAGGCAGCTGTGGCTGGAGCTGCTGGAGCAAACGGGGCTGTTGATAGCCCCGGCTGTCCGGTGCCGGACCAGAGCCACCCCCGGCCTCCCGGGACCCTCCCCTCGCTCAGGTGAAGCAGCAGGGACAGGAGGAGCTGAAGGTGTGTTGTGCCGGCAGAGAGCAAGCCCTGGGTTTAGTTTTGCCCCGAAGTCGAGGAGGTGCTGGGGCTCAGCAGCTGCCCAGGTAATGGGGGAGGTCCTGCTGGTCTGCAGCGTGCGATGGATGGCAGGGTGGATGTGCATGTGGGGAGGCTGTGCTGCTGGTGGGGTGGCCCAGGAGCAGAGCAGGCTGGTGCCAGCGGGGTACCTGGGTTAATTTGGGAGGCTGTGTGACCCTGGAGGTCGATGTGAGCTGTGTTTTTTCAGCAGGGGAAGACTGTCCCCTTCACCCTCCGGAAGAGTTGAGTGGTGGAGGGCTGCGCTCTTGGCTGGTTTGGGGACCGAGGGCTGGAGATGCCCCATTCCCCTAGAGGGTTTATTTATTGAATGTGACTTGAAGACCCTCTCTCTTGCCCTGTCTGCCTATTAATCTCTCTCGAAACTACAGCCTACACTTCACCTCCCTAACAGGCCTGCTGCATCCATGCTGGGGCTGAGGCCTGCAGGGAAAAGCTGCTTCTCTCTGTTCCCTGCCTTCCTCCAGCTGTCCTAGGTGAGACCCACAGGAAATTAAATTCACTGAGCTGAAAACTTTACCAGAGACACGCTGAGCAGTCCCCAGCAATGAGGTGTTTGGGGAGAGGGCAGCTGCCCATGGAGTCAAGGAGGGACAGTGGCGCTGCAGAGGGGACATGGCCCTGGCACTTGTTTTGCTGTGTGGCTGCAGTGTTATGTTGAGCTCTTGCACCCTGCATTCACCATGAAGGTGATGCTCAGTGTGGGATTGTTTCTGGGGGTAATTTCCAGACTCCCACCCAAATCCTATGGGATTTCTCTGCCCAGGACTTTCCCTATTCACTTTTCAGGTCTGTGTCAGTGTACATCCCAGCTGGGAGCTCATCAGTGCTGCCCTGGAAGCATCAGAGTCAGTCTGATCATTCCTCCTCTCCAAAACTCCCCCCGCTGTGCAGCAGGGAGCTCTGTCCCATTTGCTGCCAGGCCCTGCGGCACCGCAGTGAAGGCAGCTGGAGGGCTGCCCGCCCCAGCAGCAATGCCTGGGAAAGCTGGGCTCAGCAGGTTGGTTGGTGAGTGGCCCTGTGACCCTGGCCCCACTCACAGCAGAGCTGATGGAGGCACCGAAGCTTCGGGAGCTGGCTAGCACTTCCCTGCTGTCATGCCCCGGAGAGGATCTGGGATTTGGGTTTACAACCAGCTGTCAGGGAGAGGTGGGGAATGGGGCATGGAGCAGGAACCGCTGCCTGCTCAGACTGCCTTCCAGGAGGGATGTCTGGGAATGGGACAGGGCTGAGCTTGTGCAAAACAGATCAGAGAGGCTGGATACCTGCTGGGGCAGAGGGCTCATCACATGGCACATGCTTGTCATCATCCCCTTGGGTAAGGAACCAATTCCCCCCAACCACCCTTTGGGTTGATTGTGTGCTGGGGGCTGTGCTGAGTCCCTGGGGACATCACACCATCGCCTGGCTGTGCTGCCAGCACAAGAGGTTTTCTTTTGTTCATCGTGGCTATCCTGTGCCTTCCTGCTCTGCCTGGGACAAAGTGAGGTGCAGAGCTGGAAGCTGGGAGAGCTGGGCTCAGCCTCCATGGTTCCCAGCCCCTGGTGCAATGTGCTGACACCACAACCTCTGTCCTGCTGGTGCTGCTGTCCTGCTGATGTCGAGTGCTGAACAAATGGAGCAAGGGGCTCCTCTGGCCAAGGCCTGGGAACAACGGCCAGGACCCAAACAGAGATCTTCAGGGAAATACTGCAGGGACTTCAGTGCATTGACCAGGAAGCAGCTGCCAGCGGTGGGCTGCAGGAAGTGGGGCTACATGAGAGATGTTTGGAGCCTGCGTGTGCCACCTTGTGTGGCTGGAAGCAAGGCTGTGCTGCAAGCCCAACATGGACCATGTGGCTCTCAGGCTTGACAGCCAGGCCTCTGCTCCATCATGGTGGGTGGGAATTGTCTCCACGCAGGGAGTGAGCGGCTGAAGGATGTGAGCAGGGGAGAGAATGAGCAGGAAGTAGGCAAGGTTTTCCTTCTGGATGTTCTTGCTAAGGAAAACCGGGAGCTCTACAACCTTGGAGAAAGCAGTGTGGCAAAGCTGTCCAGGTGTTCTCCGGGAAGCATGGCCCCTTTACTGGGATTCCCTGGGAAAGATGGATGACGGTGGCAGGGGCCAAGATGTGGAGAGTGGGGTGTTCTGGCTTGTACAAGAGCCATGCCTGGCCAATTCTGCAATGCCTAAGTGGGATGCCTTCCCCTCCAAGTGGGAAATGTTAGGTTTGGACTTTGTTTGAAGTGAATGTGTGGTGTATGCAGCAGCTCGGACTTCCCACCTGCCCTGAGTTGTTTGGGAATTTCCAAGGATGGTGTAGGGCAGGAGGTCTCCTCTGTTTGAATGGGATGTCAGCAGCTTGATTGTGCAGTGTTGCTGTGAGGTTGTATTTACCCTCCCAAGGGGCAAATGTGATGGTGTATCCCAATGGCAAAGGCATCTCTCCTCCAAGCTGGACGCAATAGCTCGTGTGCTGGCTTCTGTTCTGTTTCCTGGTGCTCACAGAGGCTCTGGCTGATGTTCATCAAGGCCCTTCAGGTGTTTGTCTCAGTTTTTTCAGAAAGAGGCTTACCTGTCCCCATGATGGGGCTGTGTTTGCAGCCATGACATGACTCTCCTAGAGTAAACCCACATTGCTTTTAGCTGCTGGAGTTCTCTTCCCTTACCTGAGTTCATTTCTCTCTCTCACTTGCAGTCTCAAACTGTGAATTACATGGGGCAGCTGGCTGAGACCGTCCTTGTAAGGGTGAAGGAGCTGTACCAGGAACTGAACCCTGCCACCCTGTTGGGCAGCATTGATGTGGTCGTGGTGAGGCAGCCTGACAACTCCTTCAAGTGCTCCCCATTTCATGTATGCTTTGGGAAGCTGGGAGTGCTGCCTTTCAAGGAGAAGGTGGTAAGTGGTGCCTGCTCTGGGGTACACTTCCTTTCCTGTGTCTCCAGACCCAGGATTTTCAATAACCTACAGGTTATGGAAAGGCTTTGTTTGAGGGGAATGGGAGCCCACTGAAAGGGGTGCTTGCCAAGTTTTTGAGGGGATGCCCCCAAATGGAACCCATCTATTTCCAGGGAGTATTGTGCTCTCCAGGAAAATTGGGAGAGGTCCTTTGACTCAAAGGCTGTGTGGCGCTCAGCCCTTGTGAGCAACTTCAACCCATCCCCTCCCTCAGGAAGTGCCCCTGTGCTCCAGTGGATGAGAGGGATCAGATTGACAGGCTGCTTCTGTCCCTTGCTAGGTTGACATTGAAATCAACGGCGAGCCTGTGGATCTGCACATGAAGCTGGGAGACAATGGAGAGGCCTTCTTTGTCGAGGAGTCAGAGGAGCATGAGGTTGGTGATGAGGAGGTGCTGTAGGTCTGTGTCCTACTGTGACTGCCTGGAAGCGCAGGGTTGAGGTGGAATGACCAGGTTTGGAATGCTGCTCTTCCCCAGAGTGACTCCATTGTCCCATCTGATGTTTTCTGTGTCTGCAAAGGTTCTTGCTCAAAGGACCTTGCATACCAAGTGGTGGAACACCCTGAGGGAGTATTAGACCAAATATCTGCATCCCAGACTGGTCTCCATCAATGGGCATGGCTACTCACCAGACAGGCGGGTATCTTGCAGCATGGACTCTCAGGAGATCTTGTGACAGGGATGAGAATGAGACAGATGCTGTGGTAGGCTGTCCACTCCAATGGGAAGTGGGATGAGACTAGTTGTGGCTTCCAGAAATCCTGGCAGCTCTTCTCTCAGGCTGATATGTGGTTACTGCTGGCTTGGGCAGGGTTTGGAAGTAGGAAAGGGCTCTGGAGTCAAATCCCATTTGGAGCCTTGCTAATTCTGGTCTTGTGGTGCCATCTCCTGCCTGTATCTCCTTGCCCATGTTAAAGATATCTTTAGCTTGTGGCTGGATCACCCTACTGTTCTTTTATTCACATGTTGTAGGTACAAACCCTTTCCTTTTAGGCCAGACCACAAAACCACCCGTTAGCTGAGGGCTCAGTGCTGTTGGTTGTGTTGTTCTGTAGTATGCTCCATAGAGAGCAAGGAGCTGCTAGGCTGAAAAGGAGGGTGCTAGAGGGAGCTGATGGGCTCTTCCCCATCCCTGTTCCAGGGCAGCATCCCCTTCTTCCTCTGCCCATCCCCCATCTTCAAGAAGCAGAGCCCAAAGGATGCTGTTCAGCCCTCCAGTAGGCCAGAGGCTGCCAGTGCTGGAGTGAGTGTGCGCAAGAGGAGGCGACGCAAGAGAAGGCCCAAGAGGAAAGAGGTGTTGGACTTGGATTCTGACAGCTGTGATGAGACCAAAAACAAGGTGTCCATGAAGGAGCCATACAAGCTGCCAGCCTCAAGGTGAGCTGCTTGGTGTGGGCAGGGTGATGCAGTGGGTCAAGCCTGTGGGTTCACTTGGTGATGCTCAGCAGTAAAATGGGAAAAGTGTTTGCAAGTTGGAGCCCAGTCTCCTGTAGAGTAGAAAGCCAATGGGAATGGTGAAGCTGGGTATTGCCAGCTTTCTGGAGAGGAGGCTGCTGCTTGAGAGTAGGACAAGTGCCCTCTCTTTCCTCCTTTGCAGTGATGCAGCATGTTCATCCTTTACTGATCTCCTTGAAGAAACTGGGTCACTGCAGCACCGAGAGATACACCCGTACTCTGATGGGGAGCTGCTCGAAGAGGACAGGTAATGGGCAGAGCCAAGGTGTTCTGCTCAGCTCTGGTGAGAGCAGGGCATGTGCCTCATGACAGGGAAGATGGTATGGAAAAGTGACTTGGAGCTGTCAGGAGGGGAGGGTTTTCCTAGCCTGATGTGGTGTGGCTGGAGGAAAGCCAAGGGGTGTTTGTGGCAATGGACACAGATATGAGAAGCCTGTGCACACAATCTGAATCTGCAGGATGGCCCCAACGAGGTGACATTCAGCATGACTACTCAGTACCAGGGCACATGCCGCTGTGAGGCCACCATCTACCTGTGGAACTGGAATGAAAAAGTGGTGATCTCCGACATCGATGGCACCATCACCAAGTAAAAGGCCTTCCTCCCACCCCAAAATCCTTATTTTTCCCTGTTAGAGAAAGTCTCCTTTAAAGGCTTGCATAAGCAGGTGGAAGGGACGACAAACCCCATTGGGGTGGGGGTGGGTACTCACCACATTGGATCACGTTGGATCAAACTAAGTGATTCTCCTTTCATTTTAGGTCAGATGCTCTTGGACACATCTTGCTGCACCTGGGTAAAGACTGGACTCATCATGGGATTGTTAAACTCTTCCACAAAATCCACCTGTAGGTATTGGATCAACTGAGGCCAAGGGGAAGTGGGAAGCTCGTGGAGTTAGAGTCAGGACTTCTTATGTGCTGCTGCAGGCCCAGATATCTGCACTGTCTGCTGCCAGTGGTGGCTGATGCTGGCTGTGCTGTCTTCATGATGTTGGGGGGTGAAAGCAGAAGGTTTCCTGGGAGCAGATGCCAGCATTACCTTCCCTGGGAGGAGTGTGTGTCAGTGGAGGCTTTGCTGGAGAGATATAGCTGAGCGCCGAAGGAAACACGACCACCCAAGGTCACACCTGAGAGTGATGGCACGGGGGTCCCTAGCACTGCGGTGCTGGTACCTCTCTGAACGCCCAGCGATCGCTTCCCACAGCCCAGGGGTCTAACCTGTGAGGAGTGACACCAACACGAAGTCCTCGCGGAGCCTCCAGCGCGGTCGCTGTCCCCTGTGGCCATTGAGAGGCGCTGTGGGCACATGGATGGCTCGTTCCGACCCTGGGAGGAACATGGGAGGGATGCACTCCCGGGGACTGCAGGGACACGACCCACACCTCAACTGCCTCTGGCCACCCCCGTACCACCTCTGCCGAGCTGTCCCCTGCCTGGGCATCTGCAAGGGCTGGGTACAGCTCTCCACAATAAACAATTAACTCCCAGTGTGAAGCAGGTGGGGATTTGGCTTAGTCTGGGTTTCCAGATAAGTGACTCATGTTGTTTGTGGAACCACCTTGCTTACTGGAGTAGTGAACAGGTTTGGGCTTAGGCCAGGTACTTGGCTACCTCTTCCTCCTCGGAGCAGGAGAATACCTTGCTCAGGTCACAGCTCAAGGCGGGGCTCCCTGTGTTCTCTCTAGGAATGGCTACAAGTTCCTCTACTGCTCAGCCAGAGCTGTTGGCATGGCTCACATCACCAAAAGCTACCTCAAACGGGCCAATGACCAAGGCTGGGGCCTCCCCATGGGCCCCATGCTGCTTTCCACCAGTAGCCTCTTGTCTGCCTTCCACAGGTACTGTTCTTTCCTGTACTTCCTGCATCCCTGGGGACAGCACCCCCTTCCCCAGCTTGACCCTGAGGGATGTCTCAGCCTTAAACTGCTCTTCCCTCCTTGGTGCACAATGCCTTTCCTGGGAGGCAGCAGGGGAGCTGCTTGATTTTGCTGGAGCTTCACAGTGAAGCTTCTGATGCACAAAATCTCTTACCCTTCAAATTACTTCCCTGAGCCCCAGACAGGTTTGGTGCCCACTGTGACCCTGTCTCTTGTGCTGCTGGGAGGTGATTGAGCGGCCAGAGGTGTTCAAGGTCACCTGCTTGACAGACATCTGAAACCTCTTTGCCACAGTGTCCCTTCTACGCAGGCTTTGGGAACAGGCCCAATGTGAGTGGGTCTCCTGGGGTGGAGGGAGGGCTCAGGCTGGGTGGTGGTGCCTTCCTGCCGCTCTCATGCTGTGCTGGCCTTCCCTGGGCAGGATGCCTATGCTTACAAGCAAGTGGGGCTGCCAGAGAGCCGCATATTTATGGTAAACCCCAAGGGAGAGCTGATCCAGGAGCTTGCAAAAAACTGCAAGTCAACGTAAGCAGGGTGTTTATTCCTTGGCACCTTTGGGATAACCTGGCTTTGATGCAGAGAAGCATCTCATGGGGTAGAAAAGCAAACAAACACCCAATGACCCCAATGTAACTTCTTTCTTACCCCCCCAGATACAAGCGGCTGTCAGAGCTGGTGGAGGTTGTCTTCCCTCCTGTGGAACCGAGGGGGAGTGCTGGTCTGGTGTCCCCAGAGTAGAGCCACTTCGTCTACTGAAGACTTCCACTGCCTGATGTTGACTTGGAGGGCTTTCCCTAACCCTGTCCCTGTGGAGACATGACCCAGGGCACTCCTGCATGTTCTTTGCCAGGGCTAAATGCTCCAGATGCACCTCATCCTCCCTGTTTGCTGCTTGGGCATTTTACACTTGTAATAGAGGTCATGACACCCCTTAGCAGATGGCCAAAGGGGATAAGAGGGAGCTCTGACTCTATAAAAACTCCAGCTGCTAAACACAAATTCCTCAAAGCTGGGTCTCTTCTAGCATTTGTAGCTCCTCTAAAGCCTGGCTCATTTTTAAAGGTGGTTGTTGTTCACTGTTGTATTTACTGATGAGCCTCTAGTGTAGCTATTACTGCCTCCGGTATGACCAGTGTTCCAGACAGTCCAGCTACCTTGCAGTTTGGTAGCTGAAACTGCCCAGCTTGTAAAGGTCAATGGAAGATGCTGGGGTTTTGAGTGTTCTGGACTAAAAGCAATAATAAATAGTGCCTTAAGCCAGGCTGCCTCTTGTCTGCTCTAACCTGGTGCATAGAAGTGGGAGCCAGGCTCCAAGTCCTTTTAAAATGTGATTGGACTTACTCTGCTGAAGCAATGAAAATTAACTACATAATGTATTTACAACGTAAGAATCTTTATAACAACA
>VZTX01023220.1:0-16927 GCA_013400915.1 Pardalotus punctatus
GGTTTGATCCACCGCGACATCCTTCCACACAGGAAAATCAACTGGTCAGATGCAAATACCTGGCTGGACAGGAAATCAATAGGAACATGTGTGCCACATTACTGGCTTGTCCAAATTCACATGAATTTCAAGCTCCAGCAAGAGACGTCATACTTGACAGTTTCAATCATTGATCGCTTCCTGCAAGTGAGTGTCTCTTGCCCAGTGCCAGGCAATGCTTTGCCCCTAGGCGAAAGCACAAGTGCTGGTCAGTAACACCCTACATGGTCGGACATACCCATAACAAAATACAGATAAGCAACAAAGGACATTTTATTCTCAATTGCATGTACCACACAAAGCTCTTGGCTATGAACAGTCAGTTGATGTATCAAAACTGCTTACTCCTCTCTGATTTGAACTCAGGGCTAACACCCCCACAGGTGCCAATTGAGGTAACAGAGGAGGTATAATTATTCTGTATAAGGGGGTATGAACATTCTGCCATAGAACAAACCTTACACTGACTACCTGGAAAACCTGTGTTCCGAGCTAAGTCATTCAGATAAATGTCTACTGCTTCTTGCTACAGGACCATGCTGTTTCCAAGACGAAGTTGCAGCTGGTTGGTGTCACAGCTATGTACATTGCCAGCAAATAGGAAGAGATTTTTCAGCCACATACTGGAAACTTTAGGCATGTAACCGATCACTCCTGCTGAAAGGCTCATGTCTGCCAGGTGGAGAGGAAGATCCTGAAAGCCCTGGACTTCTTTCTGGGTTGTCTTCTCCCTCTGCACTTCCTAAAAAGAGCTCCAAAGATTGCAGAGGTAGTGTTGAGAATAGGTGTTACTGTAAACTGCATGTGGAAAAGGCAATACTTAACTGTGTCAACTTGTTAAAATGTCTCGAAATTTTTGAGTACTGCAGCTGAGCCTGGTTGACACCTGTCTCCCATATAGAAATAGGTTTTATTTATCTGTTCCTGTGACATGAGCCTAACTCACCAAAACTCAGCATTAAAATGCATGCCTGATATTGCAGGTAACTGTTAGACTGCCATTGAAAGGGGTGGTCCTAGACTATGAACAGCCTAATATAACACAGAATTGCTCTGTGAATAAGCCACTTGAATTTCAACCCTGTAGCTCTGAAAGTATTCTCTAAGGAAGTATTTCTTCCTGCTTAACTAAACCAAGGCTTGACAGGATGCTCTTGCCCTGGAGATAGCCAATATTCAACTCTGATTTACTGCAGGTGAGCTCTGAACAATATGTCCTGGCTAAATACCTGATGGAGCCGTGCATTGTGGGCTATGACATGGTTCACTTCCCTCCATCCAGGACTGCAGCAGCTGACATGGTTCACTTCCCTCCATCCAACACTGCAGCAGCTGCCTTCTGTTTGTCTCTGAAACTCCTCAATGGATGCAAGTTGGTAAGTTGTTCTTGTCAGACCACCTCGTGCTTTGTGACTCAGTGTGCCTGTGCACCAGCTTAAAAGGCCACTCTTACAAGGTGCATGCCTCCTCCATTCCTCATGTTATTTCACCATGTTCTTGTCTCCCCACGGTCCACTGAAAGGGGACAGCAATAGGGCAGTACCAGTTAAAACCTCCCACTGTGAGACAAGAGACCACAATTATCCAAGCAAAACTGAAGACCGAGAACCCTGTGTATCTGGACTGTTCTAATAGGCTTATCTAATGGATTCCCCTCCTTTCAGTTACCATTTCTGCAACACTACACATTTTACACTGAGAGTGACATTCTCCCAGTTATGCAGCATATGGCAAAGAATGTAGTCATTGTAAATAGCTGTGCTGCCAAGCAGAAGGTAAGAATCTTAGGGTGCGGGGGGTATGTGTGGTTCTGTGTCAATACACGGCACACTGAGGCTGGTTCAGTCGAGCCACTTCAGACAGACTTGAATAAGATCTACTCACTTCTGAGCTGAAGATCTTGCTCAGGTGGCATGAGCCATCCATGAACCCGGTTTGTGTATGAGGATGGGCTTGGCTTGACCACCAAGCCTTAAAAGAGCTGAAATAGTGTTACTTCATGAACAGGGTAAACATAATCAACCTTATTTCTCTGCAGGCAATCATGAAGAAATATGCCACCACCACCAACACCAAGATAAGCACTATTGAACAGTTGTACTCTCCTATTATCTGGGATCTGTCTAAGTCTCTGGTTAAAATTTTTTGACTCCTATATGACCTTATGCAGAATGCTGCTCACTGTATATACAAAATACCTTATTTGTGTTGTATTTATTAAAGCTGTTATGCTTTTTTGGTTTGTTTTTGTTTTGGGGGAGAGGAGTACAGTTACCTTCTGCCTACAGCTGAGGCATCTCCCTGGACGCTGTGACCAGTGCAGAGAGTTTGGCTGAGCTCTGGGGCCAGCTCACGTGCTGTGGCTGGTCCCTGGGAGTGGCATATGGACAGGAGCATTGGCATGTTCTCTGCTAGTGTGGTGGCAGAGTGTCTGCCAGATTAGACTTGGGCGGCAGGAGAGAAAACAGCTGTGTGAGGTGGATGATCTGCTCAGCCTGCTGGCAGAGGTCAAAAAAAGAGAAAATATCGAGGACTCTAGGAGATCGACTGGTGGAGTTGCATTCTACCCTCCCTTAGACAATTTCACTGGCTGTCCAAGGTTGTCAGACATGGGAACAAGCTGCCCAGAGCTGTGCTGGAGCCACCATCTATGTTAAGAAAAAATGTGTAGATATGACATTTGAGGCCATGGTTAATGGTCATTGTGATGGACTGACAGCTGCACTTGCTCTTAAACCCAAATAAGTCTCTGGTTCGATACAGCAGATCTCTTCACTTAGTCTTTATTTTTGCAGTCTATTTTTTACTTCCATTAGTAGCTGGCACCTATTGCTTCTATTTCCACGCGAACACTAGGTCAGAGGGAAGAATTACTGCGTTTTACCTAGCGCTCTGCAAATTTTATTTTCTTTCCCCTTGCATGTACTGAACCACGGCCGCAGCACCGCCCTCAGGCCCGGCGGGGGTGAGGGGGGCGGGGCTGTGCTCTGCGCAGGCGCGGGGCGCGCGGACCGCCGGGAGCCGCGCACTTTGAAGGGGCGGCGATGGCGGCGCTGAGCCAGGGGCTGGAGCGGGCCCCGGTTCCCGGGCTGACCCAGGAGCTGAACGCGGCCCTGGGACGGTGCCAGGGCGGCGACAACAACAACGTGGATGTCCTCACCCTTCTCCGGTTAGTGCCGGCGGGACGGGACGGGGAGCAGCCCAGGGATGGGATGAGGGGGTGCGTAGCCTCTCACCGTTATCGCTTTACTCCCGCCGCAGCATTAGGGACCGAATGAAGGAGCAGCTAATGGAGTACAGCACGGCCCTTCAGAGCCGTAAGTACATCCCTCCTCCCAGTGGCATGTTGCAGTATCAAAGAATGGGACGTGGCGTTTATATATATACATTTAATTTTTTTTTAAACTTTCTTTAATTATTTATCATGAGTGCAGCCAAGAAAAGCATTTCGTTATCGTAAAGAGCACGTTTTACCGCATTTTCTAGGCAGCTTTTGAGACGTGTTTGAATGTTTACAAAGATGCCATATAGTTGTTGCCCACTGCCCTTTCCGTTCTTTTCTGGGTTTGAACTTTTGACTTGTCTAACTACTCTTCTGTAGTGATGGTTTTCAGAAATCCAGTCACTGGGGCTGAAGTCTTACCAAAAGTCTGCTAAAGTGTTTGGCAGCAATAAGGTGCTTCCATTACCTGTAGAGTCACTAGGTGATTTGGGTTGGAAGGGAAGTTAAAGACATCTATTTCCAAACCCCCCACCATGGGCAGGGCCACCTTCCAGTAGACTATGTTGCTCAGAGCTCCATCCAGCCTGACAGCTTGATTTTGAACACTTCCAGGGATGAGGCATCCACAGCTCTGGGTGATCTCTGTCAGTGTCTCACTGCACCTCAGCACCCCATACATATCTAACTTAAACCTACCCTCTTTCAATTTAAAGCCATTCCCCCATGTCCTGTCACTACATGCCCTGGAAAAAAGTTCTTTTCTAGCTCTCTCGTAAGCTTTCTTCATGGACTGGAAGGACTCAGTAAGGTTACCATGCAACCTTCTCCAAGGTGAACAGCTCCCCGCTCAGCCTTTCCTCACAGGAGAGGTGCTCCAGCCCTCTGATCATCTTCAGTGCCCTCCTCTGGACCTGCTCTAACAACTCCATGTCCGTCTTATGTTGGGAATCCCAGGCCTGAATGCAGCACACCAGGTGGGGTCTGCCAAGAGCAGAGTAAAGGGGCAAAATCACCTCCCTCAACCTGCTGGCTACATTTCTGGGACAACCCAGGATGTAGTTGGGTGTATGCACTTCCATTGAAACATCCAGTGGCATATATAGAACAATGTCATGAACCAGCTCTAGCTCATCTAAAAAGTGCTAAATCAAAGTATTTTAAGGCCTAATTACTTCTCTGATACAGCTGATGAATAGTGTAGTGTCATTAACAGTAAGAAAGATATTAAATGTTGGAAGTATAAGTAAGAAATAACTTGTTCACACAAAAAATGCTGATCCTTTATGCTCTATATATTGTATTTAAAAGTCTGCTGTGCTTTTTTAGTTATGTTCTCTTTTGCAGGTGAAGAAAATGTCTTTGATCACGTAACTGAAGAAAAATGTGTCCCGGGGTATGTCACTGGATAACTTTAAAATTCTCTTCTAGTTGTTCCTTCTTAGTGAATTGCTGGATTAACTGTCAGTACTTTGGAGAAGTTTGGTGAAAATAATGGAAACTAAGACAAAATGTGGGGAAGAAATGCTTTATTCATTCTTCTAATGTACTTCTGTATCTGATGTGTCTTCTAAACTTGCAGTCCTTTATGTGATGGCTAGAATTCACTAATATGCCTAAATTATATGCTAAAATACTTCTGGCCCTAATAATTGTGGCTCACGTGAAAAATTCTTAGGTTAGATATGTAGAAAGCAAGTTAAAATGTGACACTGCTTTTAAACTTTGTTATCTTCACACTCAGGTTGTCTGTCTGGTTGCTTTTTGTCTTTCAGTGCCACAGAAGATTTGGAAAGAGATATAGAGGAAATAAAAATCTCTTTCCAGAACAAGACATTGGCCTTGAAGAGGTAGAATTTTATTGACTCGTTATTTCAATGTTTCCTCTCTGTCTGTGCATACATAGATACGTATATACATAGGTCTGATTAAAACAGGATTTTAAGGTGGTATGGGAGCTTGGGGAGATTTTAAGTGCCATTGAACCATAGGAATACAGATGGATATGCTATAGAAAACAAAACCAAAAAAAACCCACCAAAACTGAAAACTTGCCAGTTGAAATGTGTAAGCCCAGAAGTTCCTTCACAATTGTGAAAGTGTGACTGTACACTTATATATACAAGCATATTTCTTGGTGGTATTTTCCAAATGCATATAAAAAGATGGAAGCTGATAATGTTAGATATCCCATGTGTTACACAGCTGTTCATTTGAATTCACACCTTTGCCCAGCTTCCTTTCTGCAAACTCTGGGATTAATGGTGTCCAAATATGTTAGTCAAGAGAAAAAGGAGTTGTCATTCTCACAAATAATCATTGATACTTCTTTCTTGTCCTGAGAGTTAAGCCCTATTATTTAAAAAGTGCAATATTTGAAAGGTACTGAGTATTTTGTTTATATAATTCCAATGTGAAAGTGGACAAAAGTGGAATCCTGGAAATCATCTTCTTCTGTTACTTATTTAAATCTGCTTCTCTGTTTCCTGTTTCTCTCAGTTTCTTATGAGTTCTCATCAGTCATATGTTATTTCTTACACTATGCAGGATCCAAATTATGGATGCCCTGAGAAAAAAAGTGAATCAAAATGATGATGAGGACTCACGGTAAGGTGTTCTTGGGGATCAGGTGGCTAGAAAGGAATGGTCTTTGCACAGTTTATTGTGGCACATTTCAAGATTTTTTCGTTTTACCTCTTGTGAAAGCAAGCTTCCATTTTCTAGATTTGACAGAATTATATACTGTCCACTTTCTGGCTAGAATCAGCATGATCAGACCTCATATGCCCACAGGAGATTTACAGTTGGGCTCTGAATTTACGCATGTTTGATTACAGAGATCATAACTCTTGATTCACTAGTGGGAACTGCTTGTATCCAAGAGAGCTTTTTGTCTCTAGTGCCTGAATTACCTGCTTTTGTAATAGCTGAGCACATATTACAGGCTTGCAACAGGGCCTTGCCTCTGCTCTGCTGCCTTTACTAATTAATCACGTAGGAGCAGAATGTCTTTAAAAAAGAACTGAAAGCTTAAAGATGTTTAAAAATAGCTTTTAATTTCCTACCCAATATTAACAGGTGCATGCATATGAAGTGTAATATGAGAAATTTAATTTCTGTCAGAAATACAGCTAAGAGATTGTATCTCCCTGATTTAGGAGCTTTCATTCATAGCCATTTCCAGATGGCTAGGCTTTCTTGATGCCTTCCAAACTCTGTGATTTAAAATCTTGGACAGACTTCAATGAAATCTGAGGGAAACTGAGAGGGAACTCTTTGGCCTCTACAATGATATGTTGTGTATTAACTGTAAAAAGAAAACTGTGCAGACATGTAATATTTTGCTGTTTTGAGAAATGAGAAATTCTTTATTTAAAACAAATAAATGTGATTAAGACATTTATGATGTTGACTTATATTAGTGGTCTTAAGGTATGCAACTGTTTCCTTCCTTAGTCTGATCCTGGAAATGATGAAACACATAGTATTGCTCAGCCAGACAATAATTGAATATCAGCAGGTAAGTGGCGGTTGTAGTTTCTGTTGCTGTTGCCACAGGTCAGCCAACCTCAGCATGGGCAGGAGTACACTTTGAAAGCAACAGGACTGCACAAGTCATTTGAAGCTAAATATTTGGTGATAAGAGTGCAGTGCCTACTGCTGTCAAAATTGTTGAGAGGATTACTTAAAGTGAGTATGTAAGAAAGTCTGTTTTAGAGGTGCCCTTAGCTGCTTTTGTGGATTGAATTTTGTGGATTGAATCCTTCAGTATTTTTGGAAACAGGAGTCTGGGAAATACTTTTTTTTTCCTTTCAGCAAGTACATCAGAAGGAACAAGAGTTGATTGACATTAAAAGGAAAAGACTCGGTAAGTGTGTTATCTGTATTGACTTTGGTTTGTATTTTAATGTAGAGTTCATATAGTTTGAAGTTGCTCTTGTAGCAGTATTAATTTATGTGGGAACTAGCAGAATTCTGAACTTGTTGGAAGAGTGGGAAGTACTGTAGAAATGAGCTGGTATGTTCCCTTCTTGAGCATGAGACTGACATGCTAGAATGAGAGATGCAAGACAACAGTCAAAAACAATGTGGCAGCATTTTATTATTTAATGTAAGCTCCCCAGAAGGTTACACATTGTTTAGTAATTTATATCAGCCCTACAGCTCCTAAAAGATATTTTGTTGTTGTACTGCACATTTGTGAGGTGTTTGCAGAATAGGGAGGAGATTTACTTACAAAGATGTCTATATGTATTAGCATTCAATAGTCTTGTTAGACTGAGTCAAATTTAGATGTGAAGTCAATATTCAGAACTTCATAAGGTAAATGCATTCTTTGTATGCTCCTTCTTTCATGACCAGATTTGCCACCAATTTTAACAGCTATTGTTTGATTCACATGTAGGGAGTTGTGTATATGTTGACAGTAACAAACAAACACAATGAAATGACTTCACATGTGAAAAACGAACATACTTCATATCTTTGCAAATAAAGGAAGGAATACTCTGCAAGCATTCTTTCAGTGTATGAGCTGTCCCTAAACAATTTTAATTGTGATAGAGTTTTTAGCCTGGTTTCCTATAAAAATAATTATATTCAATAGTCATGCCCATATGCTCCTTGTATGACTTTGGAATTTGGTTTCAATGAAATCTAAAAAAGGAGCAATGGTCTTAAAGACATATAAAAAAGACCTATCAAAGTCCTGGCACTTGAAAACCAATGTATAGGACAGATGTGCAAATTACAGTCACTGTCTGCGGAAAATACAGACAGAACACAATGTACTTTGTTTTGCCATTGGCCAGGGAGCCATTTGTTGTAGTTTGATACCAGGTAGCCACAGCATGTGTTCCCTCTTTTGTGAAAGAAATATCTTGAGGTGTATTGGAGGGAAGGAATGGAGTGTGAAGTTAGGGTTATTGCAGTGGAAGTGCTTTAGGTGCCTGTGAGGAAAAAATAATATCTTCAGTTCTATCATTTACTTAACTACTTCTTAATTCTTCATTTTCCTAATAATGTAACAGCACTAAAAAAAGATGGAGAACAGAAACTACAGCAAATTCAGACCATGGTGAAAAGTCAAAAGGAGCAGCAAGCAACTGTGAATGTCACTGAAACACAGAAGATGCTTGATAGAATAGAAGAAGAAAGACAGATAACTACAATAATTCAAAATGTGTTCCAGGTAATGTTTTCTAGCTTTTAGAACTAATTTGCAATTTTTCATTACACTCAAGATAACCTGCTGTATGGCAAATATACCTTCAACAACACAAAACTGTTTCCCAAAACCTTTTAGTTTAACAGTGGTAATGGAAAAACTGTATGGAAGGAACACTTTTATTGCTTAAAAGGCTAAAAGACTGAAATTATCATAAGCATCTTTGCATTAATTGTTTGCAAGGTTTAGAGACAGTCAATTAATCTATCTTTGTATCCTTAAAGGCACAAAAATAATGCATTTTCTTGAAGAATGTCTTTCACAGCATTGGCTGTATTTCTTTCTGCTCTGAGTCACCTCTGCACCCTACTAAATCAGTTCTCCCATCTCACAGTTAGGAAAAATAAATAGGTGTTAATCTCATGTTACCAGTGAGTCTTCATCTGCCCCTTCTGGCCACATGCCTTCTGTTTGTGTCAGCCCGTACAGCCCTGTGAAATCCTTGGCCTGTAGCCACAGCCAGTCTCCAAATTCTTTCAGCAGTGTAGCCTTTGCCCTTTCAGTTAACCATGTGTCGGGGGTTTCCCACTAGTTCTATCCATGCAGTCAGCTGACAGGTCACCTGAAGTGTGGAGCCATGCAAGGTGAGGAAGAAAACCTGAAAACCTCATGGTTTGGGTTAGGGTGGAAGGGTCTCAAGCTGCTTAAGAATGAGGACAGAAAGAGTGTTCTGTCTTTGTGCACTGCGTGCTATAGCTGCTACTCTTTTGCATTGATAACACTTTTGCATCTCAAATTGAGAAGGAGAAATTTAACATTTTGCTGGGGGTTAGATGAGAGTCTAGAAGTGTCTCCTGGTTTTGTATTCCTGAAATTTTCTGATCCCTAAGTAGAGCAAATCCTCTGGTTAAATTTAAATTAGCATTTTCAATCCAGAATGGCAGGGTGAGAATGTTAATTGTGTTATTTTGTGTTTGAGGCAAATTTTATTTCATGTTAAAATCATTCTCTAGGTTTCTCTGTTTAAAAGAGGGGTTGTATGCAAGCCCCTCTAGGAAATTAAAAAGCATGGATTTGGGTTTTTTTTTGTTTATGTATCAACAATAGTATCTAAACAAATACTTCTTTTTTTCCTTCCCCCTCCCCCCATCCTGCCTACTTCAAACACCTGTGAATTTCAAGGTCTTTCAAATTAAAAATTAAAAAGCAGACTTTGAGATATTTTACAAGGAATTGTCCTTTGCAAGGGCTTGTTTTAACCTGTAAATCTTTTTTATTTATAGAACATCATAATTGGAAGCAGAGTTAACTGGGCAGAAGATCCAAGTTTAAAGGCGATTGTTTTAAGTCTTGAAAAAAATGTTTCTCTTCAGTGAGTTGGGAGAAGTGGTGTTTAATTGTATACAGTATATGCATTTTAACTAAATTTGTAGATTATATGTATCGCAAAAACACACTTCAAGAGGTTTAAAATTTAACCTTTCTGAAAGATGCTGACTCTAGAGAATCAGATTGTGTCCAAGAAATTCTTCGAAATTTTAACTTCTGGTAGACAGCAAATGTTTGAACCAAGTAGTGCAGCTGATGAAATGAAACTTACCTGAAGATTCACTTCATAGCTTTCCTGTCTCAAGCGCTCCTCTTCCCCTGAAAGGCAACAATAACGCAAGAAATGTTTCAAGGTTTCATGTAAGAGTGAACTTCCCTTTCCTGGGGAGCAGCAGGCTGCAGAGCTCAGGCAGAGTGCATGCTCTGTCACAGTGGAAAGCTCAATCTGAAAAGTTTTTTCACAGGTCTGGAGTTTGGATTATTTTTGTTAAGGCATTATGTGTAATTTTAAACACCAGAAATTTTATGCTTTTGTTAGCAGTGACTTGTCTGCGGAGGTGACTTCATACTGTCAACTGTGCAGTTAAGCACTGTTTTAATTACATATTTTTACTAGTATTTGTGTTATTAATTGTTGTTGTTTGCTCGATATTTGAAGGATACCAACTCCTGGAGTGCAGCCTGTTTCAGGAGTCTGTAGTGTAGTTTTTGCTTTGCCTATTGTAGTCTGTAGTCTTTATCTTTGTGTGTATCTTCATTTCTAACTTGGCAAGTGATCACCCGCTATTCTTTTAGGCGGGGGCCTTGATCTAAAATAATAATAAAATGCTGATTTTCCTGAAAATGCTTTATTTGGTTTGGAGGTTTTTCGAACTCACGGAACGGTTTGGCGGGCAGGAGCACAGTCCGGGCCCCGCCCGCAGACGGGGAGGCCCCGCCCATAGCGCTGTGGGTGGAGCCTCGCTGTCTGTGGGCGGAGCCCGCGGCTGCCCCTCAGGCTCGTCGCCATGGGCAGCAAGATGGCGGCCGCCGCCAGGGCGGTGCAGGTAAGGGGGGCCCGGAGCGGCGGTGTCTGAAACAGAGGGAGCCCTGGCTTGGGCGGCGGGATGCTTGTGCTGTCGCCGCCGAGCAGCAGGCCTGAGGCGGCCGCGGCTTGAGCACACGCTGCCGGGGCGGCCGATGTCCTTGGGGAGAGGCGTGCCGTGGCGCGCGCACGGTGTCGCAGGTGCCTGGTGCGGTGTTAGCAGAGGGCGTAGAGTTAGCCGGCAGCTCCTTCCCAGGCTGGGCATCTCCAATGTGAAAGTGCTTTGTACGGGCAGAGCACAGTTCGCGATTCCGTGCGCTAAAGAGCTGTGGTAACCACGGGATGGTCTGGACTGGAACGGACCTTAAAGGTCACCTAGTTACAGCCCCCCTCCCTGCCGTGGGCAGGGACACGTTCACTAGACTAGGTTGCTTAAAGCCCTGTCCAACCTGGCCTTTGACACTTCCAGGGATGGGGCAGCCACAGATTCTCTGAGCACCCTGTGGCGGTGCTTACCACTCTCAAAAATTTTTTTCCTAATCTTTGTAATCTCTCTAATCCAAACCTGCTTTCTTTGGGTTGTAAGATCCCCCCAGAGCCTTCTTCAGGCTAAAAAAACCTAGCCTGTCCTCACAGGAGAGGTGCTTCAGCCCTCTGATCATCTTTATGGCCCTTTTCTGGACTCACTCCAGCAGGTCCCTGTCCTTGCTTTGGGGGCCCCAGAGCTGTACACAGCACTCTGGGTGGGTTCTCACCAGAGTAAATTACATTGTGATTCTATTCACACCATGGTAGTGGCTGTTTCTGCACGCGCATGCACACACACATGCGCACGAGAAAAGGAAGACAAACCATGTACCAGCTCTGGACATCAGGGTGCAGGACTACTTTTTCAAGTAAAATTCTTCCTGGGGTAAACTTAGAACATCAAGAAGTAGTAAGTGTATCAGACTAGTGATGCAGAGAGCAGCAGTAGAGAGTGGTTGTTTGATACATCGTACATTCCATTTTATTATTTGAAGGTAACCTCTGTGTTTCTCCAACTGCCTGGTCTCGTTCTAGGTAGTCAAGCCACATACCCCATTAATTAAGTTCCCAGACAGAAAAAGTGGTCCCAGACCTAAATGTAAGTATTTTGTGTATGGATATAGCCTGCACCACATTTCTTTATATGGACTGTTTTATATAAGAACCAGCACCCAATTTCTCTATTTCAGCTATATATCTGAACTGAGTTCGAGCAGGGTTTCTGAAACATACTTGATTTGGTTTGAAGGCAACTTTTAGGCCTTCTTTACAACTTCTTTTCTGTGCAGCTGTGTGTACATATATAATGCAGGTATGTCTTTATTTTTTTGCTCGAGAAAGATTCACAAAGATTTCCAGTGTGGTTTTTCTACTTTTCTATAAAGTCACATTTTCCCAAATACTAATATTCACTGAAACGACTCTGCACAAGTCAGTTTGAATAGCTTTAGGTATTGAGTGGTATTTGTATAAATGATGTTGCATTTTCCTCATTTTTTGTTAGCTGAAGTGTGTGATGTATTTTCTACTGTGTTTTCAAAACAGAATTATAGCTGGGAAAGCTACCCCTCCATACATTTTAAGAAGTGTTTCCTTGTGTTACTAATAAGGCTGAGGAAAAAAAATTGCAATCTTTGACATTAACTTTTATACCTATGTTGATATTGATTGTATTCCTGATACTATTATATTTAAACCTCAGATTTATATTAGCAATATGTTGGTTTAGAAGTCATTTTGAGTCAACAATGGATCTGAAAGCAAAGAGGGGGATGTCTTTAAAAGGTCTGTTATGTTATTCTTACTTCTTTAGAAATTATGCTATGCCATGTTACTTGCCACAGCATTATCGAGCCTGCAATTCAGCTTTAAGTTTAGTTTAACATTTGCAAATCTCCACAGTGCACATAAATGCCTCTTCTGACTTACCTGTGAACTCTTCAGGAACTATTTTCTGCAATAACTTTCTGTCAAAATTCTGTACATTTTGCACAGTTCAGCCAAATGAACCACTTCTCATGCCAGCAAACTACTTTCTCAAAAGCCTGAAATGTGTTTCTTACCTGTTTATCTCTGTGTCAGAAGATTTTTGTGACTGTATATTTTAAATACGTTAGACTTTCCTACCTTAATCAGGATCTGTCATCTTGTTAGTAAATGGCAACCTACTTTCTCTTTCTTGAATGCTGTAGCAAACTGCATTTAAATGAACCACATTGTTGCTTCTACGGAGCTAAATGGCTCCTCAGAGCAACAAGTGATTGAAAGGCCAGCCACATTCTACTCCCCTATTACTCTACTGTAATATTATGGTCTCAGATAGGGAAGGGAGAGATATAATAGAGACTATATCAGAACTAAAGCAGCAGCAGTAAAAGGTCTGTACTTGTTTATTGCACTTTGATGTTTTCAATTGGCTAATGAGTCTAACTACACTTCAGACGGAAACACAGAATAGAGGAAAATCCTTGACAAATCTCCGGACTTTCTTGTGATCAATGAAACAAACTTTGAAAAACTGCTTTTTTTGTTGTTGGTGGGGTTTTTTTTGGTTTTTGGTTTTTTTGTTTTGTTTTGTTTTTGTTTGTTTTGGGGGTTTTTGTTGTTGTTGGTTGTTTGTTTGTTTGTAAGATATGTTTTTTCTTGAAACAAAAATACTTTGTCCCTTATTCTGAATATGCTGCTTCTGATGGGCTCACTTCTGCATTGCTCTGTTAGGGATCTTCCATCATTTCTGAACCACATTGGGACTTTCAGACACACTTTATGACTGACAACCTCCCAATGGTGGCTTGATCACAATGCTGCAGGTGTTTGATGTCCCAGTCCTGCAACCGCCTCAGACTCACTAAGGCTAAAATTGGCTCCTCTCCTTTGTGGTCATAGGTCTTGCTGGAGCCAGGAAGGACAGAGGCAGGCAAAACTGTGGTGTTTTAGCTTATCACATGCTTTGGTTCATGCAGTCTTCAAGCTGCTTAATACAGAGACTTTGTCCAGCTGTTAGATTACTGTTGCATTTGTCTTGCTCATTTTTCTGGGAAGGACTTCTGCAGAAGTCAGGTGTTTTATATAGGTAGGACTGAGTGCTGAAATAAACATATTGCTGTGATCTCTGTCCTGCCCGGTGTATTTCCGTTGTAAAATCAGCCATGGTGGGAGAGACCTAAGGTTCTGAGTGCTGACTGTGAAAACACTGCCCTTTTGTCGTCTCTTCTATCTGCACAATCGAGGCAACTTCTCTAGTGTGAATTCTGAAGCTTAGCTCCTGATCCTCACCTGTGAAGAACTTCATGCATTCCTTGGTCTCTGCATTTCATTAACATTGATTGTTGATGCCTGATACTTGGTGGTTATTCTGCACATCATTAACAAAATGTGATAGGATGCCATTTTGTAATATTAAAAAAGGGTACAGCACTGCATTGCATGTTGTGGTCTGTTGTGGTTCTGAGCTTTATCCTTCTGTAAGCCTCTAGATCTTTTTCACTTCTCTGTCTTTACAGTTGCAGTAAATGAAAAACATCATCTCAGTTACCATTCTACATGATTGCCCACACATAAACATTTACAGAACTTTATGCTTTTTCTCCAAGTACAGCTTCCCAGTGAAAAAGTCACTGTTAGGATATATACTGATATATCTTAGGTTTCTACATCCGTGTTTCTGCCATTCAAATTTTTAGATTCTGCACTTGATACATTTAACAACAATAAAAGCAGGTTGTGAAAAGTAGAGTGATTTAATTTTTTTTGGAATTTGTTATAATGGATAAGATTTTCAAGCAGTGGTAGGTTTTATTGGCTGCTTCTTAATTTTACAGTCTAGTAATATTTCTGTAAATGGCTTTGAAATCTGGGTTTCAGTACAGGAATCTCTACAAGCAAGTGTGCCATCTCTCCATGCTTCAAAAGCACAGGAATCTGTAGGAGGCATTCCACCGGCCTTTCAAAATATTTCACCTGTTAGTAGAGTTCAAGGTACACCAGACACTTCTGAATTAACAAGAACCTTACCTCAGAAATACAGAAGGAAACTAATGTCAGATGAAGAGATTGAATATATTCAAGTAAGTTTTCTTCTTTAGCTGATTTCTACACCTTCTTGTATGGTATTGCATAGTAATTCTTGGTAAGTATGTGCTCTGGGCTTTTATGGTTTTGATATACAATATCCAAGGTATGCGATATCCAGGGTATGCAATATATGAATTCTTAATATATAAGCTACCCAACTCTCACTGGTTAGTAGCTTGTGGTATCACTGAGTAGAGCAATTTGGACTTAGTGCAGGTAAGCTGGTGATAGCCACAGCCTGCATTAATCACTGCCACTACCTGTTTTATAACACTTGTTTAATGTGTAATTTGACTGTGATGGGCAGGAGTCTGTTCTTAGATCAGGAAAGGCTATTACCAGGTGATTGAAGTCCAAAATATTCTCAAACTAGTTTTGTAAGTTATTTATTAGCCAATTAACTCTTGTATTTCTAGTAGTGGAAAAATTTCATTAAACTTGATACAAATACTGCAGAAAATATTTAAAACCATGAAATTGTACATGAAAGGCAAGAAAAACCTGCTTCTGTTCTGTAACAATTCTCAGTTGTAAAAACTGATCATTCGAAAGGGAGAATGCACAAAATGTGAGGAATTTTTGAGGTGGTTTTGAGTTTGAAATGAAAAGATGCTTGCAAAGCTTTGTTAAATGATAAGGACATGTACAGTATAACGATGTTAGTCGAGGAAATCAGTTTTCCTTCATATATGCAGCTAGGCTGCATCAATGTAGTAGAAATAAAATCTGTTATTTCCCATAGCATACAGTTCTTGACTTTTTGCCTAAGTTTGCTTAACAGTGAGGTAAATTGTAAAACCATTTTGTTGGGAAAATAATGAACTGATTATCTTTCTGATTTCTCATGAAGATTGTAATGACTCCACTTGGCTTTGTTTTTAGTTTGCATTTTGGAATGTGGGCAGTGAAAGTAATTTTAGAACTTGTGTTTGCTACCATTGTGTTTGTTGGACATTTTTAAGGTTCAGAGTCAGGTTACTTCAGGGAAAGAGACGTGGCAGCAGCGGTAACTATAGATTGCATGTGTTGATTTTTTTGTATTCTCCCTTGAAAAAAAATTAGCCATTACTGGCAGATGCTGACATTTGACACTCTGTGCCTGTTTTCATATAGATAAAAAGATCAATATTTAAATCAGAAATTAAAACTAGAACTATATCTCTTAGTCTGTAACAGTGCAATCAAAAGAGAATTTGATCTCAGTTTTACATTCTGTTAGTGGGATATTTTTAACTGTATGCTTTTCTTTTACAGCGTGGAGGTCCAGAATAGGTGTAGAAGATAGTTTGTTGGCCACTGTTGAAGAATGAAATATTATATTCACAATAAAAGTGTTTCCTTAATATTGAAAATTATTGTATACTAATAGCTTTAATAAAATCCTATATGATGGGTGAGAAGGTTGACACAACACACGAGATACTGATTTGTGACCGAGAAGGATTTTATGTTGATGGCTAATAGCAATTGAATATATATGATGTCTGCACCATTAAAATATTTTTCTAGCCATTTGAAAAGTCAACAATCTAACAGAGTCATTCCTTTTTTCTACTGATTGAGATCACAAAATCACAGAATGGGTCAGGTTGGAAGGAACCATAGTAGGTCATCTTGTCCAACATTCCTACTCAAGCAGGGTAATCCCAGAGCACATGGCACAGGATTGTGTCCAGATGGTGCTTGAGTATCTCCAGTGAAGGAGACTCCACACCCTCTCTGGGCAATCTGTTCCGGTGCATGGTCACCTGCACAGTAAAGAAGTTCTTCCTCATGTTCAGGTGGAAATTCCTGGGCATCCATTTCTGTCCCTTGCCTCTTGTCCTACTGCTCAGCACCCCTGAGAAGAGCCTGGTCCCTCTTGGCAATTTCCCTTCACATCCTTGTATATATTGATGAGGTCCCTTCTCAGTTCTGTCTCATCGAGGCTGAGCAAGCCCAGCTCCCTCAGCCTTTCCTCATAAGAGAGGAAAGGTAACAGGAAAGGTAAATGGTTNAGGTAAATGGTTACCCCAGCTCCAGATCCCTCATAATATTTGTTGCCCTC
>VZTX01023221.1:0-42012 GCA_013400915.1 Pardalotus punctatus
TTTTAAATCTCTCTCTAGCATCCTGGTTTCCATTTCTAAGTACTGACTTTTTTTATTTTCATGAAAAAACCCCATTACAACTGATCACAGGATTTCTGCAACAGATACAGACCATCTGCTGTAATAACCTGAAGATATGACAAAATGACAAAAAAAGAATTACAATATGCCCTATGAGTCTCTTGAACCTAGATGGTGCATGGTGAAGAATGTGGGAAAATTTTCTCTTTTGTAGTTGTTAATTAGTCAGAAACAGTAATCAAAAGTAATACCCACTAAAGAGACTTTAATTCAGAACATTTTTGAGCTTTTGAATTGGGATTTTTTTTTTGTTTGTTTGGTGTGGTTTGGTTAGTTTCGTGTGTTGGTTTGTTTATTTGGATTTCTTTCCTTTTGGGTTTTTTGTTTTTGTGGTTTTTTGGGGTGTTTTTTGTTTGCTTTGTGGGATTTTTTGGGGGGATTTTCTTTGTTGTTATTTTTTGAGTTTTCTGTGGTTTTTTTTTGGCTTGGGTTTTTTGTGTTTTTTTTTAAATTTTGGTTTTTAATTTTTGTTTGGTTTTTTGTTTTTGTTTTTGTTTTGTTTTGTTTTGTTTGTTTTTTCATTTCCATGTGGAATTACACATTTCATTGGTTTCAAACCCTCTTTACTGAGAGAACGAAGAGGATGTGGCTCCCTGGAGTCAGACAATGCTACTTCTAGACCAGCTGAAGGAAATTAAACGACCCAAGATATTCCACTTCCATCAGAACATGACTACGTGATACACTGACAGGACACACAAGGCTGATGTGCCTGTATGGCTGTCATGCTCTGAACCTGGTTAGTCCTGAACCCCTCCAATGGGAGCAGTTATATCAGATATATCAACATTTTAGTTGGAGGGAGAAGGCATGGAATCACTTGCTTTTTGCAAGTTTTGTAAAGAAAAATCCATTAGAATTTCCTACTGTCCACTTTTTGAACCTGAATCATCTGCAGAGACCTAAAAATCTAAATGAAGAGGCTGCAGCCCCAGAAGCAGCCGCAAGGACACTGCCTTTTGCCTCGTGCAGGAAGGACTTCAGTCTTGCATCTCTACATATGAAGAAGAGTGATTTATACTGCCTGTCTCGTGTGGGTGCAGTTAATATATGCAAATGTTTGTCAAGTTTAGACCAGCCCTTAAGCTTTCTGGATTTGCAGTCTGCTAGAGGTTTCCCAGTGGACATTCAAACCCTTCAGAAAAACATAATTCAGTAGGTTTTCAAGTCACCTAACAGCAGGCTTATTTTTCATATCTGCTGTTTGTTGACCCCACCCTCCATCCCAAAACTCCAGGGGCAACAGTATGACTGGATACAGAAAAATAAATTAATTCCCACACTGATTGTATCTGGTTCTAGGTACTGGCACAGTATTGCCATGTAGAACTGACACATTTTTTCCCTCTTGTCTAAGCCTCAGTATCATATTCACAAAATGTCATTTGCCTAGGAAAAAAAATGTAAACTTCAGGCACTGATGAGTTTGTTGTAAAAAATCAGTTATTTTCTCAGAGATGAATTTTTATCGACTCCCTTCCTGGGGTTTTTGGGGCACAGATCATTGATGTCTCACTAGAACTGTTAGGACATGTATAGATTTCCCTCTTATTGTTCATTACAAGATAACATAACTCTAAATTGGGCTGGTGATTCACCTCTCCCTGAGGGGCTGCAGTTATAAGAGAGTTAATTATTCACCTTCCAGTCGTGGAAAGATTCCATGCAGCTGTTGGTATTGGTCTGTCTTTTCTTCACCCAGCCACACCTACTGAACATCAAGGAACTTAGAGGGGGAAGGGGATGGTGTTCTTTCTTCCTTTTTTTTTTTTCCTAATTGACCAGGCAAGATTCTCATCTGTGTGTGACTCAATAGCTTGACTATGAACTCAGGTTTCATGAATGTGGAGAAATCTCACTGAACTTTCACTTACCTCCCTGAACTTATGCTCCCTCTGTCTGTTTTAAAAGAAACCAAACAAAACAAAATATATTTTGCGCTGGATGTGGCTAACATTCCCTGATCTAATCTGGTCTGCAGTTAACATTTTTAGTAAGAGATGTATGCAATATTAAACTCCACTCAACAGCATTTGTCTGTAGGTCTGTAAAGTCATGCATTAACACTCCTCCTTTCCCCACTAGCTGGTCATTTAACAACTCATCAAGTCGTTAGTAAGACCCCCCTACATTTGTGTTTTAATTCCATCTGCATTACACAGCCAACACTCCCTCCTGAGCCCTTGTTCAAAGGTACAACGCCCCTCCTTTGTGCTTTGGGCTTCCAATAGTACCATACCACTCCCAACACAGGTAACTATCTCCCTACATTCACACGTGCACACACACACGCACTCATGAGCTCTACGCTGTTTTGTTCTTCCTATTTCTGTCCTTGTCAGCTGTGTCTGCTTTCACTCAGCGCTTAACTCTTTCCCCATCGGCAGCAAACTTAATGATCATTAAATGGCAAGTACAGAAACAGTTCTGGGAGCAGAGGTCACAATCTGTAACATTCTCCTAGGCACCAGGCTGCAGAAACATGCTTTCCCTTGTGCTCTACATCCTTGGCTGACTTGGTCTTAGACCCTTTCTGAGTCTGCTTAGTGACGACAGCTTTTCAAAGGCAACCATTTCCTTCAAAGTGATTTGTGGTTTAAATCAAACAGCTAAAGTATTGTCAAATACAGTTGCCATCGCCAGGCCCCTGAGAGACTGAATGAAAGCACTTGTCTGGGAGAAAGAGTTTTGGGGAAGGTGGCTGCAGTGTGAATAGGAGTGTCCCAGTCCTATTGTCTCCTGCTGGCAGACCTCCCTCACCTCAGCATACAATCCTCTGTAAACCCCTTTTCTGGTAGTTTGGCTTTCCCCTGATCTTCACGGGCTGTTTGATGTGTCTCCTTGACGTGGTGCAGTGAGACAGGCACGTACACACTTGGTGTCTCCTGCCTGGGCTGTGTCTGGCCTCCATGTCTCAGCTGTGCCTGTTCCCTGGAACAAAACCTGTCTGGGCTGTATTCCCACATGAGACATAAACCGAGCATAAAAAGGGAAGCTTAAAGTGTTTGTTGGAGTAGGACAATAGTGCACTGAGATTTAAACAGAGAGAGAACTGAGATGAAGACTGACTGTAGCAGAGTATTAGATACTTCCCTGGGAGTCACACTCGAGATGTTAACTTCCAAATCAAGAAGAGAGGATTTAAAAATCAGTCTTCTGTATTCATATCACAGACCACTGGTAAATTAGCTGTATTAATAGTTAAGCCAGCCAGAAAGTCTTGCTTCTGGCTGCCTTTTGTGCCAGGACTAGTCCCATCTGTGTGCTTTGAATGTATCTGTCTGCTGGGCCCTGCAGAAAGGGAGGAAGAGAACATTTTTAATGCTGTGTTGAAGCTGGTAGCTCAAGCTTATTACAAGTTTTACAGCTGAGTATAGCCCCACTAGTGTGTGATTAAGTACCTGCCCTGGGATTTTGAAGATTAGTGTGATACCTGTCTATTATACTTGAGAATCTAAGGTGGTGGGAAAATATAAAAGTATTAATTAAAAAAAAAAAAAAAAATTACTTGAAGTCAGATTTTCAAAGATATTTTAGTCCCTGAAGATACAAATAGACCTTTCATGAGTGTCAGTTGGGATTAAATTATTTGAAAACTCTAACATTGTATGAATCACTTAAAATGTCTTGTTGTCACAAAGTATTTTTGTATTGGTAGATTTTTTGTTAAATATTGTTTCTGAATGCTGTTAATTCCGCAAGAGTGCGTGTAGTATTCCCTTTGCACAGGGCCTACACATGGCTTTTCACCATGCTGGTTTTACTAGTTTTATTTATTTCTACTACTTTCTGTTTATAGTTCTAGTGTAACCTGTGAGGAGAAGCTGAATGACCATCTAAGCTGACTGTTAAATACTTCTGGACACTTCACAGTAGAACTCATAAAATCACGTTCTCTCAGGACATTATAAAGCACTGCCTGGAAGCTCCCTACTCTGGTAACACTGAATATAATAACCAGAAATGGAGGGCATCGTAAGTTGATTACCACAAAAATGTGTCCAGAGAACATAGTATTGAAGTTGCCATAAAACATGTTCACAACTCTGCTTCAGTGCCATCTCATTTTCCATTTCACATATATAGATTGTGATTTTTTCTAAGCAAATAGAAATTTGTATTTGGATCATGTGGTGTACTAGGAAATATATATATAAATGACCATCTGTGTCTTCATCATTATTACGCTTTGATTGGAAGGTTCAAATGCCAGAAAAAAACCCACATATAAATGGATAGAAAAATTGAAACCTTTTGCTCCAAATGAACTTTCAGCTGTAAATAATTCTAGACCACATATTTTCATCATCTGGATCAGGCTGAGGATCTAATTTATCAAAATATTTCAGCTCTTGACTGTCTTTAACTTTGTAACTAATATTATTGACTCCTAAGGAGCTACTCACAGCTATGTATTTGTATATACATATACATATGTATAAATTTTTATATATATATACACATACTTATTAAATGGACATACAATACACACATATTTAAACATATGCATTTAATTATATACACTAATAAACATCCAGATGTATAAATGCATTTGTAGAATTTGAGCCTTAAAAGCAAGAGAAATTAATATTGTGTTCCAAAAGGAAGAGTGAAACTCCTTAGAAGTTAGAGGACATAGATTCCCAAATATTTAAATGAATAGTGAAGGTTCACAATAAGCATTTCTTGTACTGCATAATTTTTTTTACTGCAAGTACTGAATATGAACCTCATTAAATTTACTCGATGAGTCTGACTTTTCTGAGCAACAGTGAGGCACAAGTGTTAATACGATAGATTTTACTGTTTAATATGGTTGTCACCATGGTAGAAAATAGCTTGGAAACCATGTGTATAAAAGGCTTTTAAACCTAGACAGAAAGCTCATACGACAAAAGTGTGTATGGAATTTATGTTACCAGATGTACATAGAGCTGCTATTATTTGATCTTCTACATTTCTCCTGCTGTAACAACTTCTGCCACAGTGCCAGTAAAAAGTGAGTCAGTTAATGACGACTTAAGAAGGTGTCTGGGAGAGTTTACAATTTGTTTAATCTTGTTTCTACGCTAGTGATTAAAAAGTGCATATCAGTTTATAAGAATGCTGTATATCACTGCATTTTTCCAGTTCAAAGGTTTAGGAGTAGGCTGTGCCCAGTCTGCATTATAAATGCTAATCCCACATAGGGCAGGTATCTTTCTTGACCTTTCCCAGTCAGTTCCATGTCGGGAGGGTCCATGTACGATTTAGGTGCTCATACAGACCTTCTGACTCACCCACTAGCTGATCTGTGCAAAGATCTTAATCTCAAGAACTGGAATACTGGCCCTCGATTCAAGCCGTCTGTCAAACAAATAGGAGTGGTTTTCCTAAGAACTTCCCAGAATGAACCGTTTATCAAAAATTAAAATAAAACAGCTTGCTTCAAGATAGTGAGTGGAAATCCTGCACTATGTCAATGTCTGGTCAATGAAAGATATCTTCTTTACAGGTAAATGTACCAGTAACTACTGATTGACAAATTCTTCTGGCACAGATTTCTGTCATATGTCCTTTAATTGCCTCCCCACACAGGCTAAGTAAGTGCAGTGCCTTTTGTTTTTTTGCTTTCTTCTTATGATCAATGGCAGATTTCCAATGAATTGATTGTCAGAAGCCTCCCTACCAGTCAAGAAATAGGATCTTCACCACAGGCATCCCTCTACAATGACTCAGTCTTAGCATTTACCTATTATTAATGAAGAATACTATAATAAGTAATAATAACAATGCAGTGATAATAAAAGGGCTGATAATAATGATAATACTTATAGAAAGAATAATAACAACTACTAAAACTGAAGTAAGAGATAGAGCACCAGCTCTGAAATAATATTATTGCCAAAACCCCTATATTTTCTTGAAAGAAGAAAATAGTTAATTTGAGATATGCAGAGATTAGTAAATAACTTGCCATTTGCTGAAAATGAGAATTTATTGAATTCAGCCTATCTGGAATAAAAAATGGCCGATTTAAAAGTAATTCAAACCACAGTCAGAAGTAGAATAAAAGTATAAAATATTTAAGAAGACTTCAAATCTTGTGTTTAATCAGAAAATTTCCCGGTATCTCTGTGTTACCATGCAGCAGTGTGGTTTGTGCCAGACGTGATACCATCATTGCATAGGATGGTCATTACCACCTGAACACAGATGGTCCAAGGTAGACCCTTGCTGTCAACTTGAGCAGGTGAAGGCCAAGAAAGAGTCATGACAGATCTGGTACAAAACTTAGGAAGGTTGTTTCAAAGTACAAGGGGGAAATTTCGTGTATCTTTACTCAATATTAACAAGTGTAAACACTGAGCTAAATCTTAATTATGATGGCATGTTTCCCCTTCACATACATCCTGCACTATTCCTTTTGATGATTGTTTGAGGTGAATAGGGAAAAACTGGTTTAGGTTACATGGGCTAATTAAATTAGAGATATCGCAAAATCCTCGCAGGTTACAGGAGTTGGTAAGTAGACAAAATGAATCTTTCTTGACTTACAAATAGGACTTTATTTCCATCAGGATGTGGATGTTGTAAACATACATATGGAACGAAACATAAATTAATCTGGTAAGCCACAAAGGTGTGCTGACACAGAATTTAGCTTAGGCCATGCAAACTTGCCTGGGACCTTGTGTGGGTGACACATCCTGAAGTTAATGATGCAATGATTTCACTGCTATTGGTTCAAGTCACACAAAGCCTGTCAGTCAGCCAGGGCATGACAGGTTATGGCTGGGGAATACTGCACCCCAGTGACCCACAGGTAGCATAAAAATGTGGTTGGAAAATAGCAGCTCTCAAGAGAGGCCCAAAATTACGCCACATAATACACCTGTCACCACAGAACCAGACCGTGGGAGGATAAAGGTGACTTAGAGTTATCACAATTGCTCTTTCACTCTTCTCAGATATTTCACAGTCCAAAGTTCAAGTCAGTTTAACAGAGCCCAGAACCACTATGAAGATGTAAAATCAAGTAAGAATTAAAGGCTCCTGTACCTTATGAGAAATATCCTCACTGAAACCTGGCGCAATTTTCTCAAAACTTGTGTGTTCATATAATTTTTCTTCAGCCTTTTTTCCTTCTCAGGATTGCAATTGAGCTAAAAGTTCAATGTGAAAAAGCAAAAAATTATTGAACATAGCAAAACAGTGTTAGTTTAGGAGGTTTGGAAACTGTGTGTACATGAAATATGTTTCAGTCTCACTCACCCTGCCCTTCCTGCACCAACCCCTTCTCTTTCTTTCTTACACTTTCACAAGTTGTTTTTCTGCCTATATAAATTTTCTTGTTTTTAACCTCAATATATGTTTGCTGAAGCCTGAACAGTCCCAGTACACCTGCACATGGTAAACACAGCATTTCACAATTCTCTCTGTGCCTGGATACAGAAAACCTGATATTTCCTGAAAAGTCAGTTTCCCTAAACTAAACCTTGTGGGCTACAAAAAAAACCCCTTAGATGGAAGTGCTCTAAGAAATGTAGGTCATACTAAAAGCTTTCTCATTATTGATGGAAAGTACCCTCCTTGCAAGATACTGATTTTGTCCTGCTGGGTAAAAATGTATAAACCAGAAATATGCTAGCCAACACATTACTCTTCTGTGGGGAATTTGGCTTCTGTACGCATCTACAAGGTGACTGTGAATCAGGCATACATTAATAGTTTGCAAAATATTTATCACTTTTTTAAGTGATGTATTCTCATCAACGATTTCAAAGAGACAGTTTTTGAAGATTGTCATGCTTTGATTTTCTGGGGCTTGACATAAACGTATTCTTTCTAGCCTCCTGAGTTTCAGAGTTTTTTGGTGTTTACTCGGAGACACATCAGCCAAAACCTGCTGGGTTTGTCTGATGTGAAACTGAAACAGTGGAAAAGCTCTGACAACTGCAGAATTTCTAGCTGGAAGAAAAGCTGGTCTAAGTGGTGTTTGCAGCACATGCAGGCTGGTGCTCCTTGGCGTGCTGGCTGTGTGCCGGTGCGGTAAGACACCCTGCACCTCTGCTGGTATGGCTCCTGCTTCATTCAGGCACCAAGAGCTTTTTTCCTCAAGCTGCACACAGAGCACCATGCGATTTAAAATCTTTGTTACGCATAATGCCTGCTTATGTTTCCTTTTGTTTCTTCTCCTACAGTTCTGCAAATACATGACAATGTTGCTCTTCAAGGCCAAGGCTGTTAAAAAGAGCTGACTTTCTTCCCCCAAAAATGAACCTTGACATGTGAAGAATTCCCCTGTCCTTCCTTTTGTAAAGCAGGGATGAGCACACAACTGTTTGTAGATGAACCTTTGCTTCATTACTAAGGAATAATAATAAATGCAGAGCTGACACATGTTATTGTCTCTAGTCAGTAGTCACACTAGCATTAGTATCAGCATAAACAGTCTGTATTTTACAGATTTAAGCACTGGGAATGTAGCAGCTTGCAAAGAAGAGAAACTTGTATACAATTCAGAATATTTATTTGCCTTTCTTTTTCTTAGAAAAGTGAAAACTTTCTGTGTTTCAATTAATTGTCCCCAAAGAATGTTCCTAAACAAATGCTAAATTTTCAAATCAACATTTTAAGTGCATAAGAATGGGGAAATAAAGAAGAATGAGATCATATGAGGTGTGTGTCCACATCAAACCTGGTCCATATTGAACACAGAATTTGAAGAAGGGACACACTTGGATAGATGGTGCTTAACCGAAGCTGGAGATTTGCTGGACCATGAATTTCTCCTCATTCCTCATTTGTCCTTGTCCTGCACTGCTTTGTCCCTAAACCCTTTGGGGATTTCTTTCTGTATCTGGGGTAGGCAGAGGAGCACAGCAGAAAAAGACCTACACCAGGGAGAAGCCCTCACACAAATGGGTGCTTCTTGCTCTTAGTGTAATCTGACAGCAAGCAGTTATTTCTAATACACAGTATATCATAAAGTTTTGATAACTGCTTGCTAGTTATGCATTTTCGTGACTGCTGGACAAGAATCTGGCCATGGCCTTCAGAGGGAAAGAACCCTTTGTGCCTGTTGAATCCTCTTTACTCTGAGACTGAAGGTAACCCAGTCCAATAATCCCTGGTATAGGTTATTTTAATTGAAGAAGATCAAGCCTTAGGCAACAGGATGCAGTCTTAGAAGACTGTCTATATAATTTCAGAACCCTGACCCATCCCTTCCCAATTTCCTTACAAGGACTTTCATGCATCTGTATTTTGACTAGAGGGCAGTAACTATTCAGGAGCACAGCAGCAACACAGCACTCAATAGATTAAACACCAAATCAAATCAAATAATGCATATCCAGGCAAAATATTTGGGAGTATTCAGCTGTCAGGGCCTCTGTTTGTAGACCTTCCTGAAGGACCCCAATGAAGATCCATAGCTAAACTGATGAATATGCCAGCAATGATATTCAGGACAGTTTTGTAAAACTGAGTAAGATACATAATTTCAAAATGAAATATAATGATTTTTTTGGAAAATCCAGAGACTATTGCTTGTCTTGGAGCAGAATTTTTCTATATATCTCAAATAGCACAGCAGTAAGAGCAGACCCGCTCTGGTCCTGCGGATGCCAGGTATGAGGGCTCAGGCTCTGAGGAGAAGGTCAGGCTACGGGGCCACTTGAAGCTTCTCAGCCTATTCCCTCCTGAAGTTCCGGCCAAATCCAGATAGCCTGATCACTCCCAGCCTGCAAAGCTGATCACAAACAATAGAAATGACTATAAGAGATGAATTCTGGTGTGACTGGGTGTGTGTTTGGGCCTTTCTAAATGTATAGTCACACACAGATCTGTCCCAAAGGCACTCATCAAGACACTGGTGATAAGACATAGTAAGGGAAAATTAAACATCAAAAAAAGAAAAGGCAGTGGCAGCACCTTGAACCTGCCACTTTACTGGGAAGGTGATATATTTGCTGGTTAAGACCCTTATTTTCCTCCCTGTTTAAAATAGCTTATTCTGTTACACAGGAGAGATGCCTCAGCTTCTGTTTTCTTTCCAAAAAAGAATGTATGACATTTTTATTTTGACCATTTATAGTTTTTTAAAAATAGTGACTAACTTCATCCCCCCAAAAGAAAAAAAAGAAAAAAAAGAAAAAAAGAAAAAAAAAAGAAAAAAAGGAAAAAAAGAAAAAAAGGGAAAAAAAAAGAAGAAAAAAGCATATTGGACCTTATATATAAAAAGTGAAAGAACTTGGAAAAGGCAAAGGAAATAAATATTTCTGTCTCCTTGTTGCTAGTGTGGTCCTGGAGGGGGACACTTAATGAATGTAAACAAGGATTCCCAAGGCTCTACATTGTGTAGCCTTTGAGCCCAGTGTGTTGACAATCTCTTGGCAGTGGGAACCAACTGTAGGACGAGTTTTAACATTTGTCTGAAAGAAAGTGCAGATAAGAACAGTACCAATGTGTGCTTTGAAGGCAGAATGGTTCCTACCCTTTTGTGGCATATCTTTTCCTGGAGGTTAGCCTAGAGATGGAGTCTCTTCTGGACTATCAATAAAGGTATCTAGAACATTACTTACAGTTAGTTGTTCCAAAGGACCAATTTATACTTCCAACAGCATTGAGCCCAGTTTTGTTTCCTTGGAAATATAAGAAATTCTTAATAATATTCTGTAGTTACCATTCTCATCTCTGTCAAAGTTTCTTTGCCAAACAAAATACAGGCTTGCAGAGCAATAGAGTTAGTAATGGATGATAAATCTTTACTGAGAATCATATAACATATTGCTTTTTTTAAGCTTTGGCCCTAGCCAAACAACATACACCTGATCAAGATTTTGGAAGACACAATAAGAAAGTCTCTGGCGATAAAGATGAGAAAATTTTTGCAAGGTTTTATTAAAGCAAAAATGTACCTGGGAGAAAGCAGGTGAAGCAAGAGGTCCTAAGAAGCACTCTTCTGGCTTTTTTTCCCCTCTATTTTTGTTTGTTTTGTTTGGATTAGGCAGGAGCTTTTGTTGTTTTGAAGTTTGTTTTTTTTTTTTGTTTTTTTTTTTTTTTTCTTTTTAAATCATCACAAAAGGAAAATGAATCCTTTCAATTTGGAAAAAAGGTCTTCCAAGTCTCATGTGGGAAAGTTTTTGTAATGTGTTTTAACTACTGTTTTTATGACAATGACTTAAAGAATGGTAAATATTTCTTGCTCTGAAAACAAATTATTTGCAGAATTAATACTTTTTTTTTTCCCAAAGCAAGCTGGTAGAACATAATAAAACTGGAATGACATGGTTTAAAATCTTACAGGCAAACTTCTTTATACAGACATACATATTTCACTAAATTTTTGAAAGACGAGTTGGTTTAGCTATGTATCTAAGAAACATCTGGCAAGTAGATATTTCAGTACACATGCCAGGTGAAGAAAGGAAACCCAGACTACAGAAAAGAAACTACAAAAATACCAAATTTCAAGCATTCAGCAGGGAGTCAGAACATTAGATTTTAAACATTGCCTAACCTAGTGGGCCTTGACCATGGATGGGAGCTCTGGCCACTTTTCTAGAACAATTCCAAAGTGACACAGGAAAAGAGGAAAGGAGCTCCCCACACAAAGAGATTGCAACGATCTCTTTTCATTGCTTGGGAGCACTGCACCAACGCTGTGTAAGATGTGATGTGAGGGTGGACGATAGACCAGCATGCCTACACGCATGACAGGGAGGTAGAGAGGCACTCAAAGAAATGTTCTTCTGGTGGCCAAAATGTTCTAATGAGGCAATCAGAACTTCCTGGTAACGGTGAAAATATGTCAAACCCAACTTTGTGGGATACTATGTCTTGGCAAGGAACTTACTGTGATTTTGCGGGGGGGAATTAGCAATATGCCTAGCTGCAGTTAATGATTATTTCATATGACCGAAGTGGTACATTTAACAGTGATTTTGGCAGATAAGACAAGTGAAAGTATGCATACTCTATATTATTTTTCGTAAAGAGATCATATGGGATTGTGGAAATCATTTGAGGCTCAATATTACTTTTCTGGGAAATACAAAATTTTTCCCAAAGGTCTCTGTCAATTTAGCTTATTGCTTAGCACTACCCATTAGCAAAACTCATACAAAGGCATTAGCAAAAAAATTCAGGTAGAGCCCTTAAAATTCTGCAAAATTTCTTTCACTGAAAGGTCAGTATCATGTATCACTAGATAGAAAATATCATACTAGATAGAAAATATCATCAGAGTAATTTTTAAATTATGGTAGTGCTTTAGTTTTATATGGTAAGACCACGCATCTAAAAAACCCCAGCAGACCAATAACCAACAGATATGAAACGCAGTGAATAAGAAATTCACAAAATAATCTTCTCAGGGATAAGCAAACATTAATATTTTATTGACTTGTTTTTACTAAATAAGAAATCTTTTGTCTTATTTGCATCTTAGTCAAAGCCAATTTATGGTTTAATACAGTGCTTAAAGAGACTGTTGAGTGAAATATGACATCAAGAGCAATGCTCAGGAATGAATGCTATGGTCAGCAAAAGAATTGTTTAAGAAACATTTGAATATTCAGGTCAGAAAAAGACATATAGCCATGGACTAGTTCACAAACTTCATAATAAATCAGTCTTGCAGTCTCAGAACCTTCAGCATCCATCACAATCCAATTAAACAGTCACATCCTTCCACAGCACAAAGCACCAGTTTGGAATAGTGGTCTCTGAGGGTGATGCATTCTTCTTTCAGGAACTTGTTGCTGATTACTGGAAGTGATCAATCTGAACCCGAACTGACAGTGTTTAGAGCAAATCATAACCTGTTCCAAGAACATTTTCCATCCTAGGAAGGATGTCTGTGAATAAATTCCATCAAATTAAAGACTGCAGAATGTAATTGTTCATGCATGACTGTACGCATTGCTTAAAGACGAAGGCTATTGGTAGCTAATAAATGCCTGAAAGCTGTTTGAAAGCATTCAGACTGAGATAAATTATTCAACTATACTTTGATTTAACTGTCCACATAATTTTTATTGTAATTAAATTTAATTAATTTTGCAACTGTTTAAATATTTCTCATACTCTACCCTAAAATATATTTCATATTCTTACAGTTATTTTTCTATTTAAAAACAACCAAACCTCATTTATCATTGGACCAGTCCAGGAATACACCCCAAGACTTGAGTGAAGGTTGTCTGGTGGTTGATGTGTAGGGAAACACATGAACCTCAGTCCTCAACAGCCACCAGGCAGTCTTGAAGACAAACAGTCCTTGCAAAGGTGGAGTAACTTACTTAGTCTTTTATTTTCCTTTCCTCCTGCAGGATTTGGTCTCCACATCCCCATTAATCACCTCTGGCCAGCTGTCTCTTTGGTGCAGAATCTCCTTCCTTGCGGCTTGGACTTCCTGAACTCACACTTTGTTTCTACTGCTTTAGATTACGCAGTGACTGCTTGTAAGTCAGTGTGGAATGAAGCTGTTATTAGAAAGAGATGCTCTTTCTAATTGTATTGCTCCAGCAAGTGACTAAAAGCAGACATTTAAATGTGCAACAGATGAATGAATGTGTCTTGGGATAAATATCTTATGAACTGGAAATCATCATCCTGTCCTTTCCAAACAAAATTTCTATCTGCTTATGTGGTGAACTCCTGTGGTTTGTGGGCAGCTGATTTGGTAGGAGTTACGAAAAACTCACAAAGTTAGCATTTAATCTTCATTGCCTCACAGCCTTTATACAGATGTTCATTCTTACATGTTGCATGGATATATGACCAATGTACATGCAGCATTTAAGACCAAATGTCTCTGTAAATATTACGTAATGAAAATTATATTTTGAAAACCGTTGACACTTTGCAAATGTTAAATGGAAATTTAACACTGAATGGCAAAGATCATCAGGAGCGCGAAGTCCTGCAAGATTTTATTTTTCTATTCCTGTGTTCTGGAATCTCAGAGACACTTTACTTTTTAAAATATTACCTTTGTGGATTTTCTTTCAAATTAACTGGTTGAAGTTGCAGGTTTCCATATGCCTTTTGAGATGCTGTCTCTGCTGTTTATGTACGTCCCAATCCTGATCCGCAGATTTGCAGATGTATATGGACAAATGCTTATCATGGAATTTTCAAGGCTTTTAGATACTTACAACACAAAGAAACACCTAATTAGATTTTCAAAAGCTCCAAAGTCAGTTTAGAATCTAACTCTTGCAAGATACCGAGCCCCAACAGGCTGCACATGTATTTGATGTTATGTGCTATTTCCTCTGATTCAGCCTGCCTGTGCTCCTAGGGACAACAGGGTTAGCCAGCCTGTGCAGACATTAGCAATACAGGGGAGAGTCACATAAATTCTCTGCTCCAGTTCTCTGCACTGCAGCCAGCTTCATAATGCAATTCCATACATTGTGAGATTCAGTTCATCATTGCCAGAGAAGTTTTTTCA
This sequence comes from Pardalotus punctatus, assembly GCA_013400915.1. Lineage (NCBI taxonomy): Eukaryota > Metazoa > Chordata > Aves > Passeriformes > Pardalotidae > Pardalotus > Pardalotus punctatus. The sequence continues at coordinate 14,528 of VZTX01023221.1, forward strand.
GGCGCCCAAAAGGAAAGAGGAGAAAGTTGCAAAGAAGATACAGTGTGTAATTATTGTATTTACTTAACAATAAATGCAGACTCCTGTTAGTCTAAACTGTATTAATAAGAGACTATAGTATAGCTATCAAGTTGTAGAACAATATCATAATGATTTCAGTTTCCAAAATAAATGGGAGAACTCATTAGTTAACTTTACCTTTGTCCTAAAAATATACTTAGAGCTGTTTCACATGTTCTTCAGTTAATGAAATTTTGGATCTTATGTCTTTGTTAGAGTGGTTTATACTCAATAATTTGAATCAATTCTAAGAAATTAATGCTTCTCTAGTACTTTGTTGTGAGACAAGGTATCAAGCACAGTTGCATCATGTTAGTGATTCATTAGCCAAGCTTCTGATGCTGAAGCCAATCTCGTGACATTTGTATGGAAAACTTATGTTCTTTGTTGGTACAGTAGCTCAAACAGTTCAGTACACTCCAGTTTTCACTTTACATAACATTAATGACTCATTTATTTTCTCAGTTTCAAGTCTGTTTTTCAGGGATTCGTGAATTGTGTTCTTCTTACCTAGTAACTTGATGTCTCTAAATTGTCTTCTGTCTTTCCAGGCAGTGGTTATATTTTAATGTGACTCTGTAAAGCTTTTGACACAATTCCCCCCAGACATCTTTCTCTCTAAATTGGAAAGACATGGAATTGAGGAGTGGCCTACTATGGGGATAAGAAAGTGGTGGTACAGTCCCATCCAGAGGGTGGTGGTCAATGGCTCAGAGTCCCAATGGACGTCAGTGGCAGGTGAAGTCTGTCAGGGGTCTCTACTGGGACCAGAGTTATTTAATATCTTTATCAATGACATGGACAACAGGCATCCTCAAACAAGTTTGCAGACAACCCAAAGCTGAGTGCTGCTGTTGACACACATGAAGGATGGGATGCCGTCCCAGGGGACCTGGACAAGCCGGCAAAGTGGACCCTTGGCAACCTCATGAGGTTTAACAAGACCAAGTGCTGGTGCAGCCGCTGGCTCTGCAACCCCTGGTATCAACACAGGCTGGGGATGAACAGATTGAGAGCAGCCCTGCTGAGAAGGACCTGGGGCTGATNAATGTTGAGAGAATTGGGATTGTTCAGCCTGGGAAAGAGAAGGTTTTGAGGTGACCTAATTGCAGGTTTGCAGTGCCTGAAGGGAGCCTGCAAGACATAGCGGGAGAGAGTACTTTCAAGAGCACATCGTGATGGGACAAAAGGGAATGGCCTTAAGCTGAAGGTGGCTAGGTTTAGTTTAGATATTAAGAAGAAATTCTTTACTGTGAGGGTGGGGAGACACTGGAACAGGCTGCTCAGGAGCTGTGGATGTGCCACCACTGGAAGTGCTCAAGCCAGGTGAGATGGGGCTTTGAGCAGCCTGGTCTAGTAAGAGGTTCCCTGCCCATGGCCGAGGGTGAAGCTGGATGAGCTTTAAGATCCTTTCTAATGCAAAACATTTGGTGGTTCTCTGAGAGTCAGAAGTTCCAGGTGTTAACAATTGCGGTGTGCTAGCTAATTCCATTTCCATCCCTCCGAAGACAGAAAGGAGAAAGGTCCAATACAAGAAGGGTGTCAGACACCCATGTAGGGTATTTATTTTGTTTTGGATAGATGTTGCTCTGATTTGACTTTTTCAATGGGGTCTTGGAAGGTATGATACCAGTATTTACACTATCATTATGGGTCGACTATTAAATTTGTTCTGACTGACATAAAGGTTCAATAATTCAAAGGTTATTGTGAAAAATTGAAATGGAAGAACTCAGAACAATTTGAGAAAAATGGAAAATAAGCATATTTGTCCTTCAAAGTTTTCTGGACATGTAACCCATAAACCTAGAAACTTAAATGCAGTTTTTGTGCTTTCTCTGGCATTATATAAAACATAACACCAAATCTATTTTATATTATACAGTTCATCCAAAATATACCCTAAAGCAAGTAATAAAATGGAATGCACTTAGACACACCCAATTACATTATAAAACCAGAACGCTATACAGCAATTAATCCAAGGTAATTCATAAATCTAAGCAAAACCACTGAGAATAAAGTAAATTAAACATGATAATTTTGATTTGACATTTAAAATACAGTAAAAATAAAATATAAAACTCTAGGGGTACATTTTGAAAACTCATCTTTCTGACTTGTACCTGTAAATTACAAAACCAAGTTGCTGTAGTAAACGCAAAATTCTACTAAAATTAGTTATGTCACAAACATGTTTCCTTTGAGGGTTTGCCTACTACACTGTGCTGACATGTCAAATATGTGGATCAGCAAATAGCATACATGGCAAATGCTTTCTCTTTTGCTGATTCCTGCCAGCAGCAAATGTCCCTTTTTGACATTTTCCAACCTGCATGCTGCTGCAAATCAGAGATGTCTGAAATCCAGAGATCTGTGTGTTTGGGCCAAAGTCCATTGGAGTCAATGAGCCTCTAAACGTTGACTTTTACAGGCATCAGATCAAACTAGAGGTGACCTAAACAGCAAGAGCAAGTCACTTCAGGAGCAGTGTTGCAGCCAGCAATGGTGAAAGCTTCAAAACATTCCCAAACACCAGGACATGAACACAACAGTCCTGGCATGAACCTGACCTATCCACCCTGTGCTCTTGAGAGGCGCAGTTTGGGAGTTCAGTGATCCAGAGACTGCTTCCAATAGAGTTTTCATGCAGCCAACCTGTTTTGGAGGCAAAGGTACAGCCTTGAACCACGTGGGTGCCAGTTGGCCTTAGTGCCTGGAAGGCTCCCAGACACAAGTGTAGATGGAGTTGCTGGGGGACAAGAAGTGACTGTCACAGAGGGTATGATTAGGTGGCTCTGACCCAAAACTTGCTCAAGACTGCATCTCAGGCCCATATGACCAGTGTCATAGCAATCCTGGCTAGGAAACAGAGTAGAACTTACAGTGGAAATACAGTTGCTTTCAGTGCAAAAGGTACAGTAAAAACAGCATATTAAAGAACTGGGGCAAGTAACACTGAAGTGTGTAGCCTACTTGAACAACAAGGGCTGTGGTATATCTTCATGTAAAGGATGTGGAAAATTAACATAGAATTGTTTCTTGGTTCATAATGCAGCATGCAAAGACAAGAAAGTATGGAAAGTGTGTAGTGACTGGGGGAAGCTGATCATCACACTCCTGTTAAAACATAGGGGAGGCCTGGCTCTGTAGCGCTGAATTGGCTGCATTTGCACAGTAAGAATTCAGTGATAGCAGCAAGTTGAACTGCAATGATTAATCCAACTTGTCACAAAAATCTTGCAATGGTAGGTCCATAGCACCACAAAAAAATCTCCATTTGGTGCATAGATGAACTACATAAAGCAATCCATAAGCATAACTCCTAATAATTCTTAATATTATCTCTGGTGCATCTGTGTGAATGTGAACTAACCTTTTGTTAGGTTAACTGTAAGCAAGTAGCGACATAAGTGAATGAACAAATTGATTTGAGTAGTAGCTAAAGACACCTTTGTGAGAGAAACCACTCTTCCCACCTCCACTGGAGGTTGCTCATTGTAAGCCCCCTTTGGAAGCAGCTCTGCTGCAGTGCCCTGAGTGTCATGGGCTGACATCATCAGATCCTGCTGAGCTTTGCAAGGGTAAAGCCAGTGCTGCCGTGCACTGTGGGGTCTACAAGCGCTTTTGGGGACTAATGGGACCAATATGCCAAATGCTAGAGCTTGATCACTTCAGTGAGATTTAGAGAGTTCAGTGATTCAACATGAGATGGTAAGGTCTGGCTAGGCCTGGCTGATATACATGGAGCTCAGATACTAGCTTAGATTTACCAAATTAGATGCTGAACGCAAATATCTCAAGATTCCTCGTATTTAGATACGACATTAAATATTTTTGTTAATTTCATTACATGAGTAGGATGTAGGCCTAAAATAAAAACATATTACTTGGTGTGTGACTGGACATGGGCAGAAAAATACCTGACTGAGATCTGCTATACTTATTTTGGAGAGTGGTTCAAGAGCACCCTGCCAGATAATGGTGCTGGCTGGCACTTAGCAGTAGCAGTGCCAAAATGAATGGAACCATTTTTTCTTTCCTTTTCTTCTTCTTTTTAATACTTTAATTTTTTTTTTTTAATATGAAGGAATTTTGGCAGTAATTGGAGAAAGACAACACAATAAATTGCCTTTTGAATTCAAATGAACAATCCCATCTATTGCTTTGTTGAACAATGATACACTCAGTTATTTGACCAGGTAATATGATGAGAGGAACTGGTAGTGCTGTTGGGAATAAAAAATTATGGCTGTCTGCACTGAAACAGGTGGTATAAATATGCTTCCAGTAATTCCATGGCTGTATAAATTGTAATGTAATTACAGAGTTCTTTAGATTGTCACAGCTCTATGAACTATCACCTGTGGATTCATTTAGAACAATTACCTCCTGCTAGTAAGGGCAAAATCTTCTGAAATAACCATCAAGCACATATGTCTGCTGGAGTCTGCAGCAAATTAAGAGATTAGTGTTTTATGATTTCATAGGTGACCATTTTGACATAGGCATCAAGCTAAAGTTTTGACATTTTGTACCTGACATTGGATCCTTTTGTCTCCTCATTGCCATGAAAAGTTGATGAGTGGTGACAACTCAAAGTCACCCTTGTGTCTTCTAAAGAAGTGGAAAAGGAGATGAGGCATCACTGGCAACTACTGCATGCATACCAAATATCATACAGCGTCCCTAGCTTTGCACAGGGTTTTTGTCTCCACAAGCAGTATCTACATAATAATTACTTAAAGCCTTTTATCTTTTGCAATTATTTTGTGAGCACTATGTGAGCTGGCAATGCACTAATGAAGTGCGAAAATGAGAGGAATAGCAATTTAACCTGGGCTAGGACCAAGGCTTTAGGGTAGCATGGCTGTAGCATAATCTATCACTTTACACGGGCAAAAACCTGAATTTGCTAGGCTGTGCTGTGCTGTGTTGGTACCATTGCCCCCCTGCTCAACACACAGGTGTAGCATCAGTGATGTAGAACCCCTCTTCATTGTTCTTCTTACAGCCGCTTTTCAGCATAGCTGTTTGATATTTAAAAGAAGTTGACCTCATGCTAACTCCTTGTACAACTGTGAATGTGAAGTTTCTCCGTATCTGAAGTAACTATGAGCACTGAGGGCTTTGTCAAGATGATAAAATTAAAAGTGAGGGTTGTTCAGAAAGAGGAAATTGCACATTGTCTCAGGAAAGAGCCTTTGGTAGCCTGTGGGATTGTCTCTCCAATCTAGCAATGTTATCTGCTTTTGTCAGAAAAGGTAAAACAAGGTCATCTCTCCCTGCTACTCTTGTTTTCCTCTCTTCCCTCCCTTACTCCCTAACAGAGGAGGTTTTGCCAGCCTTAACAGACACCTATTTAGTAAAATGGAAATTATCATCTGGGAAACAGATGAGTGATTTTGACCTATTGTTCTCTTAAATGCTAAAATTAACCTTGAATATTTCCTTTTGTTTTCTAAACTGTGTTTGCTTTGTATTGATTTTATAGCGTGGCTTCAGGGTTCTTTACACATGTAGATGTCATTAGCTGGTTGACTGATACGGAAAGAGAGGGAAACACTCAGTGTTTTTGTGGTAGCTCTCTGACAGGTACACACAAGATGCTGTACCCATCAACAAGACACCAGAGCCAATCAGGTAATCAGTGTTTGGCTTGTCTGAATGGGATATCTTTTAATGATCCCAGGATAGGAGGCTTTTATTATGGTGTACCTTCTGAGATAATAAAGTAATGGGAATATTTTGCTAGGAGGAACTCATGCAACAGGAAGTGGAAAGCAGGATGAGCATGATGCAACAAAAGGGTCACCCATCTTCTTACCACACCTTGCATTGGCCAACAAGTCCATTGGTTCAGTAACCCAGATGCTGTCAGCAGAGTCCTAACAAATGCTGCAATACGGATTTCACTGGGTTACCAACTCAATAGCAAATCACTAATTACCAAGAGTTTGTTTTCACAGAGATGAAGTATGTGGGTGTATCCTGCCTACACTGCCCTACATATCTCAAAGCCATAAAGACAAATATTCGATGAATAGGCCAGAAAAGAGGTCAGGGAACAGGAGGTTACTGTAAAATTACCTTGAACCACACTGTGATCCAAAGATTATGGTAAATGTGTGTATTTGTCATGAGAAGAGGTTAAAGACCTCGACAAAGAACTAGAATATGTTAAAGAGGCAAACTTAAATAAAACTGATGGAGGGAGCAACTAGTACCAGTTCTTGGTTTGGGCTAAGAGCCAATGTTTCTCCTCCACAGAATAGTAACTCTGTAGAGAAACTTCCAGGCAGCAAGAAGACTTCTGTAGGAAACGTGGGGTCATGGGAGACTGAGGAAGGAATTTGTCACACCAGCCAGATGGAAATGCCTGGCTGGAGCCACATACAAGTTGTGATTTACTTAGACACAAGTTATTGGGCTTAAAACAGGGTAACTAGAGAAAGTTAATGGCCTGTAACATACAGGAGATGAATCTAGATGATCTAATGGTCTCCTTTGGTCCCCAAGCACTATGAAAGAAAAAAGTGGAAAATTTTACATTTCTGTACAAACTTTTTATCTGGAAGGATATAATATTTTTTTTATTAATCATAGTAACCATCATATTTAACAGTTCTGGTGTTCTGTGTGTTTTTAAAGAAGCAATGAAATATGAGCTCTGAAAGCATATGTGTATGTGTGTGTATGCCTCTGGAAACACTGGAGTTATCACCAGCACATTAAGTTTAATGACCAACACTTGGTTGTCTTTCAAAGATGGACCCTTAAAGACCTCAGAGTAGACCAGACCTCTGTGTTGCACCTTATCCAGATGAGATATGGTGCCTCCAGAACACAATTGTAATGAGTGCTACAAGATACCAGTTGAGCTCTGAATCCCTGACACAGTTTCTCAAATCAAAGATGAACAGACATAGAATATCTATATGATGTAGACTTCTTGTATTTCATTGCAGTTCACATAGGCTGGGGGTGGGAATTTATATTCCTCTGGCCCTTCACAAGAATGCAAATTGCACCCTGAGGTGACATTTGGAGACATGACCTTGTGTGCAAAACTGAGCATTAGGACTGGAAGGCAAACTTAACTCTGTTTATTTGTTTTTATGAAGTATAAGCAAGAAACTTATCAGAGAAAACTGGAGGATCAAATTATGTTGCCCAGGATTTCTCCTTTATGTCAAGACAAACCTCCAAGTTGTGCTCAGTACTGAATCCTCAGTATTAACAAAAGAGGTATTGAAAAGCATTTGTAATTGGACCAATCTTCTGTGAGCAGTTTCAGTAAAAGAGTGCAAAACACCTGCCTTTTCCTCATGACATCAACAATACCCTATGGGCAGTGAGCTGAGATACATATGTCAACCTGCACCTCTGTAATTGTGACATAAGATACCCAGTCACTTGAAATATAAGAAAAATCTCTGCATTTCTGAATGTAAAGGTTAAAAGGTCTGCATCTAGGAACAAAGTCCTGGGATATTTTATCTATTATGCAGAATCATGATGGAAAAACCTTAAAGTTGCCACAAGAAATGCTTGTTAAAAAAGCATTTATTAGAAAAAGCTCTTACATGTCTTCTTTATTGTGCCAAGTCTAATGCTGCAATTATTGGCTTGCTCTGAATAGGGTGGGAATTCAGCTACTTTTAGCTTGTTGCATATAGTAAAGTATTCCTATATATAGTTCTTACACAATTCTACAAGCATGAGGAGAAAAGAAGATAATCCAATCTAATACAATATTTTGCTGCATGTTTTTAGAAAACTTATAAAGAGATTTGGCCAAAGGACTACACTATCATATTAATTAATCGATGTGAAAATGGGTATTTTAGCTAAATAATAACTTAACAGGTAATTTTTCTTAAATGCTGTGTGCTGGAAAAGCAAAATATGTGCCATAAAAACCAGGGGTATGTCCCTGACAGACAACAATCATAAGTGAATATTGAATATCTGTCTATTGGATTATAAGTCTGCTTGTGCTGTTTGTTATACTGATGCATACTAACCAGGTCTATATTGAGTTTGCCCACCCCTAAGTTGCTATTTTCAATTAAAAATTTGTGAAGCATCTCAATCTCTCTTTTACAAATCTGGCTAAAATGGTTCAGTGCACTTGTAAGGGTAAATATGTTAACCATCGAGTAAGGTGATTCCAAGGTGATTCCTGACAGGACTTATAATTTAATTTGCAGCACTCATGCTGAGATCAGAGGCAGTGCATACAACTGACTGGGGACTTCAGGAAGGCTGCAGTGGGCGCTTCAGTGTTTGTGGTCATGGAGGGAGGCACACAGGCTGTGGAAAAATTACCAAAAATGGACCTGTGGCTGGAATTTCTTCACAGATTTACAAAGCTCAGGGCGGTCAGGGACCAGCACCAGCAGGACTCAGGCGCAGAGAGAATGCCAGGGGCTGGTCCATTTCCAGCTCACTCCTGCCTGCCCAGAAAAGAAGGCTTGGTTTGGATGAGGACAATTCGTTCATGTCAAGGTTTTGCAATGGTTTGAGTGCAAGTGATTAGTGATGCTCTGAATTAAGACTGAAGTAAATTAAAGCAATTAACTAGTAAAAACCATTAAATATCAGACAAGTCTTACTTGTATTGGTGCATTAAATTGAGCAGGATGCATACTCATTTGGGAAGAGATCTCTTCCAAGGGCAGGCAATGGCTCAACATAAATTCAGTTCTGGACTATGAAGGTGGAAACTCTAGCATCCCTAGACCACCAAGAAGCTACTCCAGCTATTCAAGACCTTCAGGTTTAAGCCACCCAGAATGCAATCCTGTGTCTATGCAGGTAGCTGGACAAAAATGACATAAATAGTTAATTAGGGTGTTGGAAGGAAGGAAGTCATTAATATCCCAGCACAACATGAAGGAAAAATTGATTTATGATGGAGGAGATAAATATGCAGCATTGTCAAGAACAAAAGTCAACTCAGGTACAAAAAATACAGTTCAAGGTTTAACTCAAAATAACAGTAAATTGCTCTGTTATTGACTAAAGAAGGGGCACAGTCAGGACTGTTAAGAGCTAAAGGGAACACTGATGGACAAATGTAAATAGTCAAAATCTATTTAAAGAAATTCACAGCATAATTGAAACTCTAAGAGATAAAAACCACAATAATGTTAATCATTCTGAGCTTTCTTCTTTTCAGAGTGGGCCATATGGAAAGCAAAATTTTCAAATCATTTTGTGGAACAGAATCCAATGTTAGTTAATGGTGGGGGTCAACAGTCTTTGATTAGATGGCAACAGAGTGATTTACAGTATTTTAGATGGTAGAGTATCTGAGAGAAAAAGTACGGATGCATTTTATTTTTTCAAAGAACATGATTCTTAGCTTACTTCTAATGTTTCATATGTACTTGAACTAAAGTTCAGCATCTGCTTTGATGTGAGTGGCCCCCACACTATTTCTTTGGGTGTATTATGTTGCCCAATGTTTGCATCAACAACATCTTTCCAATTTGTCTTGTCAAATTTATTTACATTATTTATTATTACTAAGAAGAGTTACTTTTCTATTTTGTAGGTTAGGAATTCATGATTTTCTGCCTTAAATGCACCAGCAAATTCCATCTTTATTACGCTGCTAAAGCACCTAGCATTGGATCTAGTCCAGCTCTTCACTGAAATAGTATAACGGTTTCTATAGACTTCAGTAGACTATAGATCATACCTACAGGATGCAACCAATGATGATTTTTCTTCCAGAGCATACAGAAGATTAAAGCAACATTTGCTGTCAGCCGGTGTAGCCATATTTTCTTAATATTCTGAGGGAAAACCGAAACTATCAGATGTAGCATGATGCAAAATTTGCAGATGGTATTTTAGTATTTTCACCTTCTATAAATATAAGCATAACATAATTATTTTTCTTGTTACTTCATAATTATTATTCACTTGGTTTCATGTATCACACAAAATTCTACTGAGGAAAACCAGTTTGGTGCTTTTTTGTTTTGTTTACAAATAGTAAGAATGAAAGGATGTATTATTGGTGAGATAGAAATAATGCTGCATTATGTGTGTCCAGAATATTGCTTTTAGACAAAAGGTGCTACTGTCTGGATGGTAGTGTGTATTATTCCTCTCTTGTGGTGTTGCAGCAGAAATTGAGTGGTCCCAGAAAAATGCAGTTACAAAATGCTGTATACATTCATGCAGGGGATTAGGATTGTCCACATCCTGCCTGGATATAGGACAAAAGCTGTTGTAGGGCTGCTGCCCTCCATTTGAACAGATACTCCAAAAAAGGTTATATCTGGGCTTCTTCCTCATAACTGCTACAGACTCAGATCTTAAATCCTTCTTTTCTTCCTTTAAAATGTAATTTGATATTGTGAAAATAACCCCAGAAGTAGTACCCAAAATACAAGCTGGAGAAAGAAAAGAGAGGAAAAAAGCTATTAAATGGACAGCTTTGGCCAAAAAACCAGATGTGGCATCAAATAATTTTCTATAAACTACAGCAGAAAGTTTTAAAAATTTTGTAATTCCTGTAATTTCTCTGTGCAAGTATGATAATCCTCCCTAACCTGTTCTTGAAGTCTGTCCATTCTAACCTAAGTTTTTCTTGCCTGACCCTAGTAAAAATAGCTATTTATGATTGAAACACAAAATAGCTGTGCAGCATTTGGGGTACATACCTTACAGTGATGCTTACAGACCAAATTCAGTGCTAATGAGATCAAGTGAAACTTATTTCAAACAGTTGTGTGTCCTTGGCTGCAATGAAAGCATTTTAAAAATTACTTTCTTTTGCATAATTTTCATTCCAAGCCTGAAAGGAAATAACAGAATAGTTATTTTAACTCTTCTAAGGACATTAAGAGTGTATAAAGTTATATCAGAAGGTGCATGAACTTCATATAAAAGATTCAGTTGCAGTTTTTGACTCTAAATGTGAGGAAGATATTAATATCTGGCTTGCTCCAGCAGCATAATTATATTTGTCAGGCTTGCTGTTTACTGTATACAGCTTTTCAATATTTTTAAAAGCATTTATACAGTTGTTATTATTTTATCTGGTGGTCATATTTTTAAATAATTTTATTTTCTTTTTAATAACAAGAACAGGCATTTGTCTTTTTCTTGGCTTACCATGCTGGTAAGGCAGTAATAGATCTATTGTGAAGTTCTAATGTCTCTAATTTGTTTTCTAAGTTGTTATGCCTCAAACCAATTTCAAAAGCAAAAAAAAAAAGCATCTAAATAGGATCACATATACCTTTATTTAAATTATTCAAAATAATTCTTTGGAAAACTTCACCCCAGACATTCTTCATTTAAACAGACAACCAGGAAAAAAAGAAAAAGAAGAAAAAGAAAAAAAAAAAAGAGAGAGAGAGAGAAGTGTCTACATAGGGCTCTCCTGTTCTTAATTTTGGTTGAAACCATGCATACCGCTTTGAAGTATTGGCTCTAGTAATACACACCTTATTCCTCTCTGTGCCAGCCATATGAACCTATTTACATTGTAAGATTCAGCCAGAGGCCAGGAAAGAGATATGTACAGTAATTCCAAACACAGTCTATAAGGAAGTGCCTCAAAGATTTTCATAAAAGTCAGTGACACCTATCAAATGGCATTAAAAACATGTAAGCAGGCATGGCCATGATTACCTCAAACTGACATGATAGTACCTGTCTCAAAGAAATTGCACTTTATTGAATTGTCTTTAAACATTTATATAAAGTAACAAAGTCAGCAAAGTAGTTTAAACTTCCACCAAAACAGATGTCTAAGAGTGACTGTGCTTTGAAATATAAATGAAGTCAAGGGTCTTCTGTTGCTTTTGAGTAAGACAAGCTGACTGAAAAGCAAAACAATCTAAATGAAAAACATTGTTTTTCTGTTGTGGTACTTTTAGCCATAACTATCTGTCTGTCTGTCTGTCTGCCTATCTAATAAAAGTAATCTGTGCTCTTAAAGGTAAAGAAACAAGACTGAAAATGCACTCCAAAGACAGCCTTTATTACTTTGGAATAACAGGAGTCACTATTTTCCATTTCTGGATCCCTCTTCAGTACCAGGTACCACAGACCCTTATAAGGAATTACATAAATTTTGCCAAAACTTACTGAGTACCATCAACACACATTCTAGGTATGATGCTAAATATTTTGCAGATTACTTCAGCTACCTAGTTGTGAAGAATGACAGTCTGGTGTATGTCATCAATCTACAGTAAATCATAAATCTGACACAAATTATCATAGTAGAAGGGGAACTGAGATAAAACCATACACTTTCAGCAGTAACAGCTTTGGATCACCATAGAACATATGCGTGTGCTTGACTTTAAGTACTGAAACCATCTACATTCTTCAAGGGAATATGTGCTTGAGGGACTTTTTGCTTATATCATCAAACCTTTGGAAAACCTGTCTTTTTCAGAATTTTCTGGGACTGAGTTTTCCAGGACTGAATTTTCTGATATGTTGGTTTCTTTGTTGTTTTTTTTTTCCCCCCCACATGATACAATATTGACAGCGTTTGTTGCTCTGTCATTGTCAACAACTGATTGGGCATAGATCCCTAGATACTCACACTGCAGCACTTTTCTATCGTGATCTCAGCCTGTGTACTAGCATGTGTTGAACATATTAAAATGAATCATCAAAAGGCACCAGGTGCATGGAGTGACATATAAAAATGCACAAAAGTCATAAGTAAGTGCTATCATGCCTTGTTTTCCATGAAATAAACAAGAGAATGCTGCACCATTCTATGTTTATTATGGTTAAGGGTTTATTTAGCTCCCACAGTAATCCAGACCATCCATAGGTGAAAGAGTTTCGTATAGTAAGGTGGGGAAGGTGGTGGAACTAACTTCAAAAGTGCTAAATATCCATTGAATAGTTTTACTGTGGGCTATGTCCATATGCATTTTGCAGCCCTTTCCCAAATGTCAGAATTATTTGATAGTGTTTCTGCTTTCACTCTAATGTCTCCAATTGAGACGACAATTTTTGTTCTGAAGCTTGGTCTCTGGTGTTTGGTGATATTTGGCTTTCCCCAGGTTGAAGGTCATTAACAAAATTCTGGCATTCTTAAACATTCATGTGGAAATTAATTTGCCAGGCTTCAAGTTCCAGCCAGAAGCATCTCTTGCTTTTGCTCTGCATATATTGCTGTATCACAGAGAGGTATACAGGGGTCATGGGTCCTTCTCTGGGTCTCCATCCCTGTCTGCTCAGCCTCGTCTTTGTATTTAATCCAGGAAGTGGTTGTGGTGAGAGGATGCTTTGTGGATCCTCTGCAGTCCTGGCCAAACCTCTGTCCTTTCATAGATCACCTCCCTCTGATACCTCACCTTGTCTAATGCTGGTGTTCAATGTAGAAGCCAACAGAATTCAGCAGCCAAGATCACGGGGAAAAATGCTCCGCCAGGCTCTGTGCTAACTTTGCGCCAGCTGACTGGGATGTAAGTTCCACTCTATGCCAGAAGATCTGGAAATGTTTTTCAAGTGCTTTCTTAATAATATTTCTGTTTACTACCTCTAGCATTACTAAGATGTCTCAAATGCTTAATTAAAGTAAAAATTAGAAGTGCAAGATTAGATTCTTTCTGAACTTATTCTCCAAGTGTAAACAGTAAAGCGTCTGGCAGTGAACAGCAGTTTGGCATTTCATTTGCATTACACTGATATGCAAATCCGCTAAACGTAATCAACAAAAATGTTCTAGCATTACTGCTGGAAGATTAGGTCATATCCTGTTCACTTTGTTGGAGGCATAGTGAAATTCTCCATGTCTTCATACTGAACACTAGTTCTGAGAATTCTATTGGAAAAACCACTGTTCCTTAGTATTATTACCATCAATTATTCCTATTACCACCATTACTGTTAGTGCAATGTGTTGTCATTGACAGCTGATACCATAGGCCTACCGTCCAAACTCAGAATATCAATTCCAGAACACAGATGTGGCCAACACACTCCTGGAAATTCCCTCAAAGTGCCCCCTTTACACATACACACACACACCAGAGAGGAGCTGTGTTGGTGGCCTGAGATGAACGGGATGATGTGCAACCCTTGCTGGAGAGACGGGCAGCAAATACTAGCTGGACAATTCACATGCCAGACACTCCTAGCAAGAGTTTTCTGGGAGTCCTGTCTACATAATTCCTTCCGTTCTTTCCAGCTTTATGCTGCCATGTCTTGCTGAAATGTTGTCTGTGTAGTGGATTTGCGGGGGAATGATTAAAAAAAGTGAACAAAGTCACGCTCTCACCAAATGATACCTGGAATGTCAGAAATCTTGACTTTCTGCTAGCAGGCCAGGTAAGATTCCAGCCCTGGGGTGGGAAGCACAGTGACTATCACCCTAGTGCGGTGATGGCTCAGCCAGGTGCTTGCCAGCCTCCTTGCCAGCCTGTCAAGCTCTGTGTGCCTCATGCAACTGAGGGATTTGGCAGCCCTGCCTTGTCTATCCACACCTCCAGTGCAATATTGAGAGGGCAACCAATAGCCTTAGGAATGAAGCACTAGCTGAAAATAAAAGGTTTCAGTTTACCGCTACAAAGGGTTGACAACAAGCCTGTGTGCATCACTAACCATATTTTTGACATTTCAATTTTTTTATATCCCTGCTTGCAGAAAGCTATTGTTCTGAATCTTCTCCTTTGCTATGGGTTGCACAAGATCATCCCACCCACTGTGAGGAACAGGTCCCAAGTGTGACAGATCTAGGCCTTGGTCCCATTGCTTCTCAGAAGGAACCAGCCAAATTCAGAGCTCTGCTTGCTCCATTCACACTAACAGACAGGGTCTGAATTGAGACATCCGGTTGCAGATGTGACCATGTCACAAACAGCCCTACAAATTAGCAGTGTATTCTGCGTCCAAGACCTGAAAGTGGGAGGATGCCAGGGGAAAAAACCTTCTTTTGCTGTCCTCTGTAGGGTTGTATTGTGTTCTGTGTGATGCATCTTCATGTCTGGGATTTGAGGGGACAACATTTGTAATCTGATGAAAGAAGAATAATAATAGACTGCAATTGTAATGGACCACTCTTGCACAGCAATCTTTCCCCAGATCTGAACCAATTTTCTTAAAGCCTAAGCAAGTTGGCAATCAGAAGAATTATCTCATTAAAAAGCGGCTTCAAAATCAGACAGGGAACTGCACAAACCTGTGGCCACTAGACACTTTCTCTGTGTGATCCCATCAGCTGGCAGGCAGGGCTGAAGCAAGCATGCCATAGCCCAATATTGAACAAAAAAAGAAAAGTCTTGTTGCACTAGGATGCATTTTGGAAGGAGAGAATGTGAAAAAGAAGTATTCTTCGACAAATTTCTTTTAAACTAGCTTCAATGGAAATTTCTGTCGATAGCAGAAATAAATGAGGGCTGCATTCAGTCATATACCCCTCATTACATTTCTATTTCTATCACTTCATTGTTTCTCAGACAAAGCATTAGCATTTCTTTCATTTCTGTAATAAGAAAATATTGTATTTATTACTAAGAGGTAGAGACTAGAGACAGAAGGTGGGGAGCTTTCATCCAGGGGGACAAGACAAGTGCTCTGTATGAGTATTACTTAATGTGGAGTCATGACTCACACACAACGTCATTTTAACAACTTTCTGTGTTTAATTTCCTTTTCTTTTACCAGTAGCCTAACAGAATAGCATTCAGACTGTGGTCTAGGGACCACCGGTAGTTTGTGGGGCTCTCCCAGGTGGTCTGGGAAGTTAAATGTTTTGGGAAGTATGCTATACCCAACAGATCTCAGGGAAAGGAACCGAGTGCTCCAGAAGTTGATTTCTTTGTTGCTGTCTGAATGGTCTCCAGAGGAAAAAAAGAGCTGGAAGGCTGTTTCTTAGAGACCCCTCTTACTTTAATTTCTGGGGGAAAATTGCTAACGGTTGGATTTTGGACACTGTTTTACATTCTTAGCATCTATAGCAGTCAGAAAGTTTTAGGCCTTTGCAAAGGGAGACAAAACAGAGCTGCAGATGATGCAGAACAACAAGACCAAATTGCTGCAGAGAGTGCTGAAAGCCGGGAAAGTTTTATCCACCTCATGTTTTGGGGAGATTTGAGCAGTTGGATCTCATTACTTAGGCCATTTTTAATCTTGGCATTGTGTCTCCAAGGTCTTGCTAAGTCCCAACATCCCCAAGGGAGAACTTCCCTGGGTTTCTTCTGCCCTGATTGTTACAAGGTCTTGTTTGGCAGGTGGCAGGTAGGAGGTGATAGAGCAGATGGACCTCGTTATTTCCAAGCCCACGTGGTGCTTCTCTCCCAGAGGGATTACATGATGGCATGTGCCAGTGAGGGACACACTGCCCCAGTGCCTATGTGGGGCTCAGTAGTCATTAATGCTGAAATGGAGGGGACACTTGGCCCTCTGCTTGTGACCTTCATGGACCCAGGGGGCAACCTGAAGTTGGGTTGCACGTGTGCATCCATCCAGCACTTAGCAGCGCATTTTGGGGTGAACTCCAAAGGAAAGGATGCCACCTACTGAAATGCCACGCATGATTTCTGCAGCACCCATCATCTGCTTGGAGATCCTCTCCAGCACTCGCTGACCTAGCCTAACCCTGCCACAGCTTATGAGATCCAGTGAGCTCATTGCCTGAGGGGGTAGGCTGCAGGCCAGATAGGAGAAATGTAATACTTCATAGTGTGTGTGCTTCAGTGTTCAAAAATTCAACTGTTTCCAGAGGGTAGAGAGAAGGGGGGAAAACTGGAAAGTTATTTGCATGTCCAAAATTAGACCTTGCACTAAAAGAAAGGAGGACAATATAACCAGTTTACAGGGAGAGAACACTTCCAGTAAGTATCATTTAGGCTATTTCTAGCAATGAGGTCTGTCCTGGGAAATTTCCATTGCATTATAATGGGCTTAATTAGAATTGTTATAATCAAATAAGTGTATTTGGCAGATGAGTGGGAAAGGAGAATGCCACCATTGCAGGGTTAGCTGCATTGCCTGTCTTTTGCTCATCAAATGGTACCTGCTCATACAATAGGCTTTAATCTTCCTCAGGTAGAATTCCAGTGGTTTCCCAGGCTCAGAATCAATTTGGAGATGCTCAGATCTGAGCATTAGTCCCAAATGGCCAACAAGTCCAAGTAGACTTGGGGTATGCAGGTCTCAACAGACTCATTTGAAATGAAATATTAAATACAGAAATACATTCTGGTTAAATTGTTAGGTCACGGAAACCTGTTATGTACAGTCTAAACACTTTTGCTGTCCCTAAATGCTAGATTGACTTCCACAGCACTAGTTTGTACCTTAATGACTTCAGTGGGATTAAATTTAAACCTCATATAGCAATGTCAGGTCTTGCAGTACTCCTGGGAGCCTCATAACTGCTCAAAATTGCTAGATTGGATTCTGGTGTAATCCTCTCTGGCATCCTCACTCTTGGTTTCTGTCTTGCTTCAGAGATATTTGGGGAATGTTGGAGGCCAGAGGGAACATGATATGGGAGCTGCAGGAGGCTGTCATAAAGGGGTTTAGTCTTTTTGAGAAGAAATCTTCATAGAACTATTATATAATGCTATTTTGGCCTTCTATGTTATGTGAGGTTTGACAGGAGGACTGAGGCTTCTTTTGAATCTTAGTCAAGTCTTCACTCTGAAAATACTTGTAGAGCCACAGGTCCTATCTGTATTACTGGCATGTCTTACCTGGAAAAACGTACTGAACTATTAACTCTACTTTCACAAAACAGATTTTTTGGTCACATCTAAGAAACGCTTCAGAACAATTTTTTTCTTCCAAGTGACTAAAGAATTGCACCCCGTGGGATGTGAAAAGACCTCAAGGACAAGAACTAAGGGCCAACATTAGAAAAATAAAAAATTTAATGTGTCAAAACAATCAGTTACAAAAAAATTCCCCAAAAATTAAATAGTAATTTTGATATTTTTTGTAACTTGGCACAGAGAAGTTCCAAAACTTGCAATAGTTTTAGTGCAAAACTGGGCTAAAAAAGGAGATGATCAGGCACACAGTATACCCCAGAGACACAGGAAGTTCCAGTTTCATTTCCATACATTATTTAGTATACTTGCACTTGTACCAAAGTCATGGATGCCTTCAGAATTCTAATTGTTAACAGTAAACCATTTCAGTACAGAGATTGCTTAAAAAAAGATGCAACACAACATGAAAGCAAATCCATGCCTCTCTACAGTCAGGAGATTAGAAGATAACCAGCCAAGGAAACATAGAAGTATATCACATTTGGCTTCTAGACTGAGAACTAATATTTTTTTTTGCCAGATTTTAAACAATTTGATTGTAGTTACTAAAACAATACACCACTAAGCCACCAAAATGATATTTTTGGAATGAAATGAACATTCAGTAGAATTTGATACTTCCAAAGTACTATTTGTAATCACTTGAGAGAGAATTTTTTTTGCCTTTTTAAAAATTTTATTTTATTTTTTAAATCTTCTTGTGAAGTGAAAGGAATGTGCAAACCAGTATGGGCTAGTAAAGCATATGACACAAAGCTTGGCTCTACTGAAGTCATAATTGGATGAGACTATGATCCACCCACAGAAATAATACAAATCCTTTAACAAGAGACTTAAGAACTGTTAACTAAAGCCAACATAGCAACAAACTTCCCCTGAAAACACACCTTATCTCAGGAAGTGAAAACTATTCACTGCCTAAATTTCAATTAACTTTGTCACGCTTTTCAGAACCACAGCAGTTCAAGCTTGATTCATGTTATGATGACAGATAATTGCTTTTACAGGTCTGATTTGGTGGAACTGTGGAAAATGTCTTGCCAGACTGTATTACATGAGTGAAAAACATTAAATAGACAGCTAACATGTCTCATCTCTTCTTCTACTCTTCTCTCGTTTTTTCCCTATCTTTTGTAACCTCCCATAGAGGTTTATGTGTGTGCATCTGTGTGTGTCTTTGTGTCTGTGTCAGTAAAAGCCCAAACATTAGATCACAAGTTCTTGTTTATATAAGCTTCAATTTACCCTTCAGGCAGAAATTTAGAGATTTCCAAACACACAGATGCTTGCCACTATCCAAATTCAATTTGAAATGCTCTGCACAACATCTCCTTTAACTTAACTAACCTTGTATTGTTCAAATACTTCATAATGGGTTTTGATTGCCAAGTATCATTACTAACTTTGCCATTGTTAACAAAGTTAATTGAAACACAAATAAATAGAATTCCATAAAATGTCAAATCATCTGAAAAAAAATTGTGTTCATTTTATTAAACACACAAATCTGATTTTACAAATAATTAGTGTGCTAAGTTATTATGGAAAAACTATTAAAAAAATCCAAAAGAAAATGTTTCTACCTGGTATGATCTAAACCCTAGAAAAGACCCCAGAGGACTTGTAGGAATGGGCCATTATCTGTCAAGAGTCTCAAGAATATGACTCGTTCATACAGAGCAAAACCTAAGGAAGGGAGGCTGAAACCCCAGGAAACAAAGCAAGGTCTACTTAGAGAATTGCCAAAGAATGTTCCCCTCAAGGGAAGATCTGGAAGTCTCTGGAAGACAGAGGCAGAAGGGCCAAACCTAGCATGATCTAGTAAAGTTTTCAGACCATGACACACTGCAGGTTCTTTTGATGGGCACACTGTGGAGGCAGCAGTTCTACACTCTAGAAATTATGGAAATAAGAGAGATTCAGGAAAAGAGAATCAGTGTCTCTAACCTCCAAAAAAGCTCATGCTGCAAATAACACAAAGTAGTCTTCAAGTTCTCACTGCTTACGAATTAATTTCAAGAGAATACACAAAGTAATACACAAAGAAAATGTAACTTAGTTACAGACATCATTAATCTCTACTTTGCCCATGTTGCTGGAAAGTAATGCTGCTTTTAACTGTGGAGTTTTTTTCCAGACACAACATGGTTTAGAAAGTGGATGCACATAACTCTCCTAAAAATCAGGAAAATCCAAGCCTGTAGCAATGTTAAATTTATCCTGTGCAGAATCAGGAAGTGGTATTCTGCCTGAAGGTTCTTCCCCAGGAGGTTTTCCTGCTCTTGCTTCTCACTTGCCCTCTTGTGTCTCCCAGAAAAGGAATGTGAGGTCCCCAGTCTGATGTCCATCCTATGAAACACATGCATGAACTTTTAATGACAATTAACTGACCCAGTTTTACTGTTTGTAATTTTTTGCTAATGAGTTGGTTGGTGCAGAGTGAATTTGTGGCAGAAGTTAGAGTGATCTGTCATTCTGCACTGTCCCCTCCCAAAGAGAAGAAGAAAAGATGTTGTTTACATCTCAATGAAAGGCAGAAAGGACGCACTGGGACCGGTGCAAGCTAGAGTAGGCAATAATGTGTGCATGGGATGATGTCTCTAACAGCTGAAATACTGAAATTTTACTTCCTAACTTAGCTAATTGTAACTTGCTTGTCTACCTAAATGCATTTGATGTGCATTGAGTATGTGTTGTTCAGGCCCACAGGATATCCATATACTGTCCCTTTCTGGCACGATATAAATCTATTGCAGAAATTGTTGGATAGCTTGAAGAATGTAAGCACAGTGTGTTCTCCAAGATTCATAGCAACATATGTCTGTGTATCTTGTTCAGAGTTGTGCCTGAAACATGTTAATATGCATGTACAAGTGACGGCACGTAAAGGGGTTTTTGTTTTAGGCATGTTTTACCCCTGGATTTATATGGGCATGAGGTAACACCTACTTCTTTTTTTTTTTTCTTCAAAGAGCTAATCCACACACATAATTGAAACAAGTCCTTATTTTGCTCACTATAAATATGGACCATATGTATCTCTTATAAATGCTACATTTTGTAGGATTTTTGTGGGATTTGCTGGTACCTGTGAGTTCTGTCAACCTTCATCGAAAGGGAAATAAAAATTAAGAACATTGCATAGAGTGATATGGTGTGTCCTAGACATAGTCACAGGCAAGTCTATAAGTACAGTAAACAGCTACATTATCACCCTATTGATTTACTCTGTGTAATATGATGGCTTGATTGCTGTAAACAGGAATCATGCCACTAAAACAACAAACAAAATTGATTGTGCTGAAGCACACACATTGTAATTTCCACTGGCTTTTAGGCTTGATCTGGTATACACTCAGATCACGGGGTTACGATTAGTTGTTCTTCATAATCTAACAAAAGAGTAAAGACGTGAAAGTGCTGTGAGTACACTGCGTTGCATCTTTAAGAATTAACTTTAAGTATTGGTCTGTTCACAGTTTGAAGGCATTTTAAAAGAGCTAATCAAGTGACAGTACCTTGGCTTTAGCTAAATAAACCCTCTGGAACTTCCTTCAGAGCCCTTCTGATACAAGTTAACCCTTCTAAAAATACAGGCATAAGACAGAAAAAGGTGCTACTACTTTGGGTGCAATTGAATGTCTCTGAAAAATGCTTTTATGGGATGCCAGCTATGGACCCCCTATCTACCAGCTCCAAGAGACCCAATAAAAAACCTTATGCCTATGTACACCAGCAGAAAACCCTGTGTGTAGCCTTAGAGATATAAAACACACTGGAGAAAAAACAACACAGCTTCAAAGCTTTCTGAGATGTTTATCCTCTCATTTGTACATCTGCTAAAATGTCTCTGTTTTCACTTAATATATTAAAAAATACAACAAAAAAATAGAAAAGCAACTTGTGAACCAATTACTAACAAGTAAAAGTATAACAGATGCAAACAAAGAACTGCAGTATTTTTCACCATATGTTTCAAATCAATCTTATTCCTTCATCAGTTGGAAACAAAGCATAATGTTGTGGTTCTAACAGTAACTAACCTTGATCTATCAAACCATAGAAAAACTAGCAGTACTTTGACAAGCCACTTGTTCTATTTATCATAAATAGTTAATAGGATTAACTAAGATTCACTGTTCATTTAGAATGATATTATCTAATTTTTCCCGTTTCAACTCCTTTTCTAATTGCCCTCTGGTGTTCGAATTCCTTTATTGCTCATTTACTAGTTTGTGTTCTATTCAGTTGGCATTTTGTTTAACGACCTCAAGTCTGGAATTTCAGGTACAGAGGTCTGGAGGCAAATGGGGTGGTGATGGAGAGGAGGACCTGGGGAAAGGGCTGTGCAGGACTGCAGCTGCTTCCCCCTCACACGCCACAGACGGTGCAGAGCACTGGGGAGTGCCAATGCTGCAGCTACAGTCCCTGACGTCCTCCTGAGAAATCTACCCACACATAGAGGCACCTGCACAGCATGGTGTTTTTACTGTCTTTAAAACAAGCCATTCATCTTGAGGTTAATAGCCAAAAAGCCCCACACATTCCAGTTGGAACAAGACTACCCATGGACTTCGACACGTATTTTAAAACTAGAGGCTCTTTCCTGACTTCTCTTTTCGTCTCTCTCTCATTTCCCCCCCTTTTTTCATTTAGGCATTTATTTGACTTTTGTGCTATAGAGCCCAGAATGCACCCCACATGTTTGAATCTGTCAGCATGCAAGGGGCTTGAGAAGACAATAAGAGTGAGGCACTGAAAAAACCCCACAGTTTCAAGCTTCAGGTGGGAGGCACGACTGAATAATCTCTAGAGATCCCTTCCAACTGCTGTTTCTGTCATTCCCCCCATGCAACTTCCTCATAAACGCACAGAGATACATTAGTAAGAACTGCAGATGCATTTTTGTCACCTGTCTCCAATGTGTGCTACAGTGGCTAATATTGTGCAAAGGTGCTTTCAGCATGGATGTTAGGGTCTCTTTTACCACCTGTAAGCAATCAGCTGCAGTGCCAGGATATTACATGCTGTGCTCACAAACAACTTGCAGGCTTCTTGAAGTGCAGCTCCCTGTGCACGCAGAGCTTTGAGCAGAGTTAGCAGGGGGATCTCCACTGTCACAGCATTTACAGGAACGCTGGTACCGGGTCAGACTCTTTGCTCCCTCCCAGCCTGCTGCACTGAGCTCTGCTTAGCCTGGTGTTCAGGAGGGTAAATATGATCTCCCTCGCTTTGAGGATGTATGAACTGTAGAATTTGAGTGTTGTAGGTCTGCCAGATTCCCAGCTCTCTGAACCACCTTTTCTTGTGTTTGCCAGACTTCCATGATCACTGGCTTATATTCATGAACTCGTTGAACTTTTTACCCAAAAGTAAGGTAAGAAAACAGTGACTTTTAATGTAAATGCTATGTTCAGATCTAAACATGACTTTGGGCCGGCTTCAAAAGAGGACTTAAGCACTTTATTTGGGATCTAGAAGCTTAAGTCCAAAACACGATACTGAAAAAAAAGCCTGTCTCTTCCTAAAAACACTGGGGTTTAATAGGCAGTTGACCTTTTCCATCTTAAATTTTCCTCCAAAGTTGCTCAGTTTGTGTATCTACCTTGGCCCTTCTTGGCATAATCAATCAAGCTTAGTTTCCTCTTCTTTACCAGATGATTCAGAGTTAATGTCCTCCCTTTGAGGGAAATGTTCTGCTGCAAGACTTAACCAATTTGGGTACATGTACAGTCCACTGGACTGACAAGACTTCAAGGTTTATGGGGTGAAACATAATTCAGCTGTTTAAGTGGGTGAGTGTCTTAACTCAGTAGGAGAAATTCTGAATTCTGTTTTTTGCTCCCAGGACATTATCTGTGCTTTAGGAGTTATCGCTAAAATATGGGAATGACCATGGAAACTGGCACACAAATTCTGTCTCCCAGCTCCAAGCCTAACCACTAGACTAGCAAGTCATGCTTTGCCTCTGCCACTCAGTCTTTCATATACTGTGCACAGTAGCCCCATTTTCCCAAAGGGGTGAGAAGACTCCTCTTCTACTTCCCACATAAGCCTGTGAGGAATAAGCCACCTCCTGGTGATCTCCATCTTCTGAAAAGCAGGAAAAGAAGGATTTTAATATTTTGAGACCAGGAAAAAATTGAGTCTGTTTCCCCTTGAGTGTTCTCACTACTTTTGAAGGAGGCAGCACAAGTTCTAACTACCTTTTATAGGAAACAAATGAGCCCTGCCAAGGTCTTTAGAGACATTTACCTTCCAGAGAGAGTCCTGGCTGTACATATCAAGTGCGTAAAAGCAATTATTTCAGCCCATAGCAAAAGGCAAGATATAAGACACATGATATCCTTCGAGATTTTGGTTTTTTTGTCTGGCTTCTGGTGGCTGTGTGCTCACTGACATTAGGTAGCTCCTGGCTTAACTTTCTCTTAGGTTTTAGATTTAGGCATTCTAACATACATAACTATGCATGGACCATCTGTAGACAAGTAATTTTGGGTTCTGGTTTTTGTGCTGAGGTACCAGACATCTGAACGGGTTTGAAAACTGGACAGGGTATTTAAACTGAATTAAGCCCACAGGATGGGAGTAGTAAAGTTTCATGTGTTTCCAGCCTTTCCTGTCCCTGCCCTGCCATGTGTGGCAGTGAGAGGGATACATAGCCAAGGCAATGGCTCCAGAACAAGTCCCTTGGTCTCTACCCCATTACTTTATCCTTCATTTTCGTGTTCATCTCCTCCCTTCATCCCAGGTAGAGCAGCTGAGATCACATCACCAGAGACAAACCCCCTTTCTCTTCTCCTCATTTGTGTTTTTTCTTCCCACTGGTTAGAAGACAGTGGTGACACAGTGATTTCAATCACATGAGGTCTGTCCTAGCCTCATTTTGCTTGCATTTGCTGATGCAGAGCCAGAACCTTTGTTATATTAAAAAGTCACAGAAAGATGAATTTGCTGCGCCTGCACTTGCAGACAGCAGCAGCACTCATGGCTTGATTCTTGTGGCCAAGACTCACCAGAAAAACCTTTTTCTCCTGTTCAGCTGAGTAGTGAAAGGGCAGTAGACACACATAGACAGAGGGACTTGATGTCGTGAATGAAAATGAAACTGGTTAATACATGCACACAGATAGATTGGATTACAACCTTCTTTTCTATTTGGTGTCAAGCCAGTATTAGCTAAGCAAAGGTCCAGCAAGAGTGTCATAAATATCTAATTACTGATTATAAAATGGAGTAATTCAGAGCACTTTCTGACTCTATGCATTGGTATATGCCCTGAACTGAGGCCCAACATAGTATTTTACAGAAAACAAAATGAGTAGCAGCAGCGAAGGCTCTATGTATGGGTTTGCTTTCATATAAAATTTTGTAAAAATAAAGAAGGGGACATTACAATTATCCCACTGGTGACTGAACATTACTTCTTGCTTAAGTTGAAAATGGGGCACATGTTCATCATTTTTGCTCCTGCTAAATGCATGGACATTCTCCCCAAGGAGAGAACACTGGAGTTTAACCCCATATGCTTCCATATGCTTACATGCATGCTGCTCTTAGCCAGTGGAGTTACTACTTCAAACTCTTTTCTGATTCAGCAAGATGTAACCAGGTCTCCAATACTTGGTTTCCTTCATGACTTTGGTTTTCCTGAAATAAAAATCCCAAACGTAATAACATGGCTAGAGTTATTGTCTCTCACACAAGTTTTGACAGATAGTGTTGTGGACAGCTGTCATGGTTTAACCCCAGCTGACAGCTAAGCCCCATGCAGCCACTCACTCATGACTCCCATGGTGGACTAAAAGTGAGTTTTGATACAGACAGTTTAATAGGTGAAGCAAAAGCCACACATGCAAGCAAAGAAAAATGAGGAATTAATTCACTGCTTCCTATGGGCACCCAGGTGCTCAGTCATCCCTGGGAAAGCAGAGCTCCATCATGAGTAACAGTGACTTGGGAAGATTGACTCCATCACCACAAACATCCTCCCTTTTCCTTCTTCTTCCCCCAGCTTTATATGCTGAGCTCTATGCCATGTGGGATGGAATAGCCCTGTGGTTAGCTGTGTGCTGCTGTCCTGCCTGTCTGCCCTCCCAAATTCTTGTGCCCTCATAGCCTCCTTGCTGGTGAGGTACACAGGAGACGCCTTGACAGTGTGTGAGCATTGCCCAGTGATGGCTCAAATGTCCCTGTATTATCAACGTTGTTTTCATCATAAATCCAAAACAGAGCCCCACACTAGTTGCTGTGAGGCAAGCTAACTCTACCCCAGCAAAACCAGCACAACAGTCCACAGGGTAGTGCCACTGTCTTTGGACGTCTGCTCTGCCTTGATTCTCTCTCTGATCATTAATTACAGGCTGTGACACTGTTTTTATGAATCAGAGAGCTCCATAGTCAAAAGAAGGACAATGCCAGGTCCAAAAGGTTCACTTTTTTTTCCCACATGAAATGATCTTGCGAAGAAGCTGCTCATCCTCCCTGCACTTCCCCTGAGTTTCTCTCTGATTTGATATTTCTATGTATAGCACAACTCCTGTGGTATGGAAAAGAGCATATGCCCTAGAGTGTACTCAGAGGAAAAGTATCCCAGCCAAGTGACCTCCACCCCACCTCTCACTGGCCAAATCCTGCACAGGACTGTAGGGGGTTGACCATGGCTAGATGCCAGACACCCACAAAAGCATGTCTATCATTCCCCTCCACAGCTGGACAGGGGAGAGAAAACATAATGAAGGGTTCACAGGTTGAGATAAGAACCAGGAGAAAGCACTCCCCAAGCATCAACTTGAATTAGAGATAATAATTGAATTTATTACCAGCAAAACCAGAGCAGCATAATGAGAAGTAAAATAAGACTTTAAAAACACCTTCCTCCCACCCCTCCACCTTTCCATCACTACCTCCTCCCCTACATCAGTGCAGGGAGACAAAGAATGGGAGTTATGGTCAGTTCATCACACACTGTTCCTGCCCCTGCTCAGGGACAGGGGTTGTTCCCCTGCTCCAGCATAGGATCTTTTCTGCAAGAGAAAATTCTGCATGAACTTCTTCAATGTGAGCCCATCCCATGGGCAGCAGCTCTTCACAAACTGCTGCAATATGGGACACTTTTCCACGGTGTGCAGTCCTTCAGGCACAGGCTGCTCCAGCATAAGTCCCCCAGGAAACTTGATCCAGGTGTGAGCTCCTCTTTCTACTATCTTTCTATCTACTAGCTCCTCTTTCTGCAGCTCTCTGCCTGGACCCTGCTCTGGATCAGGCCTCCCATGGGTTTACAGACTTCCTTCAGGCATCCACATGCTCCATGGGCTGCAGGTGGATCTCTGCATCCCTGTGGTCCTCCACAGGCTGCAGAGGCACAGCTGCCTCACCATGATCTTCACCATGGGCTGCAGGGGATCTCAGGTCCAGTGCCTGAAGCATTTTCTGCCCCTTCTTTTCCACTGATCTTGGTGNCAGACTTCCTTCAGGCATCCACATGCTCCATGGGCTGCAGGTGGATCTCTGCATCCCTGTGGTCCTCCACAGGCTGCAGAGGCACAGCTGCCTCACCATGATCTTCACCATGGGCTGCAGGGGATCTCAGGTCCAGTGCCTGAAGCATTTTCTGCCCCTTCTTTTCCACTGATCTTGGTGCCTGCAGAG
>VZTX01023225.1:0-36535 GCA_013400915.1 Pardalotus punctatus
AAGCGGCGGAGGACGCGCGGCTGCGGCTGCGGCTGCGGGGCCGGCTCGGCTCGGGCACAGCGCTGCGGCACCCCCGGCATCCCCTGTGCCCACACGGGACCCCGCACGTCGCGCTGCTGTGAAAGGCGAAGGAAATTTCTGTTGCTCCCAGACAAAAACATCAAAACGTTCTGCCCGAAGGAGCGGCCAGCAGGGGAGGCGTGAATCGTATTGAGTCACTGGGAGGGATGTTTTCTCTCCATTTGGAGGAGAAAAAGTTAAAAATCACCATAAATCACCTAAATGTAACCGTCCGCTGGATAATCCCGCTCTGGGTGGGCGGACACATCCCCAGCATCACCAAGTCACGGCAAGGGTGAGCGGTGCCGGAGCCGCCAGAGCCCCTCTGTCCCCCTGGCGAGAGCCCGTCGGGCACGGAACGAGGAGGAGCAGGAGGAGGAGGAGGCAGGACGGAGCTCACCTGCCCAGAACCTGCCCAGAACCTGCCCAGAATCTGCTCAGAACCTGCCCAGAACCTGCCCAGAGCTCTCGTTGTGGCGAGGGAGGTCAGTCAGCCGGGAGCTTGGGGTCTGCCCATACTGGGGCAGCTTATCAGGCATCGGCGGTGTCATGAAATCATGGAATCGCTCGGACTGGAAAACCCCGCAGCTTTCTCCACGCCCCGGCCCCACAGAGAAGTGTGGGGTGGCTGGGTGAGGGGGCACAAGGTGGCCCCGCTGCCGTCCTGCCCCGCTGGGCTCACTGCAGCCAGCTCGCAACAGCTGCCCGGCAGCACATGCATCCCATAAAACAACTCACCAGACCTCATGCAGCTGACAAAACATGAGAAGAGACAAAGTAACACTTAAACAGCTGCCTATAAATTAGGTAAAAATAATCAATAATACATATAATATATTAACGGCATTTCTGTGACATGATATGGATAATATACATTAATATATAAATACCTCACAAATAATTCAGAGTGTTTCCATTTCATCAACAATCACTGGCCAATGTATTTACTTTATGGTAAGGATAATACATTTCATTATAAATGGCTTGCTGGGCATGTCAGCAACTTTTACATCTCCATTCACTTTATTATTAATGGTTTCCTGAACAGTAATGGCATAATAATGCACACAATGCAGCATGAATATTTGATGTGGCATCTATAGTCTCCCATTTATCATTTATAACAGGCTACAAAAACATTATAAAACATTTATTACAAATTTATAGATCACTTTATACTAAAACAAAGTTGTGTTATAAATACATTATTAATCCTTTATGCCATTTATAGGAATCCCTTGTAATAAGGCCTTAGCATATGTTGCTGCATAACCGTAACAAGAGTGGTGTGGTGTGGTGAGGAGGAAATACGGCACTGTGAGCCTGCTCCCAAGTCCTGGGTGTATTCTGTGATGGAAAGCAGAAACATCTGCACACAAAATTAATCAGACTTCCAAGGGACCCATCAAAAGAAATGCTGGATTAACTCGAAGTTGGGTTTTTACCCCCTGCTTCCCTCAAAAAAGACTCTTGCTGGAGCCCTGAAAGCTAAGTTGTCCCATATTTCCATGACACCTTTGATAAAATTGCATAATTTACAAAAAGCCTGGCTAACAATGAGCAACCCTTCCCATCCTCAGGTAACTTAGGGATTGGTGAGAAATAAAGAGGAAGCGCTGGGTTTAGGAAATGTATTTGTGGAATTTCTGTTTAGTAGTGTGCATCCCCTGCTGCACTTCCAATTGACATAGTGCAGCACTGGGAAATGAGGAGAAGGAAATGATTTTTGGAAATCGAGTGGTTGCCAGTTGCCAGTCATACAAACTGTGAAAATCAGCTCCTGAGCTCCTGACACAGCTGTACGTTCCCCTTTCAGATTTAATGGCCCAGATGGGGCACGGCCCAGGGAACGAGACTTAGTTTTTTTAAAATATATTTGTTTAACATGACAATCTGTCTTCTAACAAACCCAGCTTAATGAGTCAGTGCAGTTAGTCCCTGCTCATTACCTCGTGCTTTGGGAAGGGGCAGCTGGGGGTGGGTGGCAGGGGACACAGACCCACGAAGCAGAAAGCCAGGCTGGACTCAGAGCAGCTGTGACTTCCCGAGTATCACAGACCACCGTGTTTCACCTCGTCCCTCCCTGCACTGTGCCCTGTTTTTCCCTGGGACAGTCATACCACAAATCCAGCCTTGCAGACACCAGAAGAAGAAACTATTATTTGCTGGCTCCAAGCTGTGCATCCCAAGAGAGGGTTAGTCTGGAGGTACAACCCTTGGTACACCAGAAGAATCAGGTCCACATTATCCACTAAGGTGATTAAAATGACATTGCTGAAGGAGTTCACTAATGCAGTAAGAGTATTACTGCTGGCCCAATAATGGCTTTTCAAAGTACAGGCAGCAGAGACTCGTGCAGTGTTAGGTGATTAAGGAGAGCTCTGTGGAAGTGTGCAGCTATGATGAGTCTTTAATGCACCACCAGGTAAACGAACACACACTGAGAGAGGAGCAGGGCAGGAAGGGAGCAGAGCTGCCTGTGCAGCTGCCTATTACCCACAACCACTGTTCTCCTAGGATGCTCCTCATGGGATGATGCTTACAAATCCTTACTCTGGGTAGTACTTCTCCTTTCTACATCTTTTCCCTCGAGGGAACCTTATAGGTCCTTATCCTGTTTTGCAGACCTTGCCCCCTCTCACTGAGCTTTTCCCAGAGCTGCTGGGTGAGGTTTCCCACCTGTGATGGACAGCTGGCTCATGGAGCAGACTGTGTCCTGGAGCACAGTGCCTGCTCCCCTAGCTCCCTTCCCAAGATGTGTTTGGAAGCTTGTTGAAGCAGCAATCCACAGACATGGACTGATTTATTCTTCTCTTCTTATAGACACTCTTCTTCCTCAGTCCTTTTCCATTTTCTTCTTGGATACCAAACTGCACCAAAGAAATGCTGAGTGCTTCCTGACAGTTGCTATGACTATGACTAGTAGGGATCACTCTGTCATCACCTCTTAAATTTATCCTGGTTCCCATATGCAGCAATTAATGGACTCTACCATTAGCAGAGAAAAAGCTTAAATATGTGACTAGGCCACCCTAAAGCCCAAAAAAACCCCCAACATTTGTCAGCTTGAAGACTCAAAGCAGGGAAGGGTCAATTCCTTGTATCAGAAAATGTGGGGCCTCATGCAGCTGAGAATCAATCTTTTTTTTTTTCTCATAAGAGAGTGTAACATCAGAGAAAAAAATCACATCTTTTAACTATTGTGAGAAATCAGCTGATCAAATTGAGCTACTTCATAATTTTGCCACAGGCTGTGTGCAGGGCTGTTTGCTCCCAACAATAGGAAGTGTGTGTCGTAGCCAAGAGCTCTCATACATTCCCCTGCCAATGGCGTGAATTAAATTGAGGGATTTAAAACAAGAAGGAAAAAGTATTCGTCTCATCAGTAACATGCCTCATCAGCTCTCTCTTCCCAGAAGGCAGCCAGGCTGACTCCATAGAGACGGAAAGGCCCAAAACAGGGAAAGGAAAGCCCCAACAATTTCACAGCTACTCAGGCAGAAATGCTTCCACATGATACCTGCCTCCCCCCAGAGTCTGACTAGTTGGACCTGCAAAAGTAGCAGAAAAAAAGTTATTACGAAATTCAAGCCTCAACAAGAATTTCCACTCCTTCCATTCTTCCAAGAAGATGAAAGAGAAACGTGAAGTTACAGGGAAAGGCACTTTGGTAAATCTCTCTCGTCCCCCTGAGAAGCTCATAAATGGTAAACCCATTATCCTAAAATCTCAAAGGACCAAAACCAGTGAGCTTCAGACCAAAGAGTGTCCTATCACCCAGGCATAACACAATGTCACATCAAAACAGAAAGAAGTCTCTTTCTTGTCCCTCCTGCCCACCAGCCAGATGTCCTGCTGGCTTTCCTGTCCCCCAATGCAGTGAGATGAGGGTGACTTCAGGAAGTTATTTACAGGCAACAAGCATAAAAGACTCCTATCCTGCATGCTACACATCAGGTGAGATGAAAAATGAGAAGTCTGTAAGCAGCAGCTTGGTGGGTCACCAGTCCCAGGGAGCTAAAAGCAGCTCTTCAAGAGGGCTGGGGGTGGTATTTATTTAATAAATGGTGATCTCCCCTTGTCTTCCAGGGACGGGGAAAGAGGTGGTGATGATTCCCAGTCTTTATACGCTATGGCAGAACACTCTCTGGTCCTCCAGGAGCTCCAAACATCCCCGTTCTTATCAGAAAGTGAAAGCAAAGGTGTATTTTGCAGACCAAAACCTGTTTGGATCATGCAATTAGGTGAAGTGACCCCATTTTTATCAAGGCACGACCATGGGAGCAGGACACACCCTGGAGCAGGAACTGGCTTGGGCACTTTGAAATGCTGTGTCTTATCAGCAGAGCAGAGTTTAAAGCCTGGAAAGCCAATAAAATTTGTTAGTGATTAACAGTGTGAATGTGCTGAAGCAAAAAATCACTTTGTGTTTTCCAGACCCATTGTGGCCATGAGTAAGTGAAGTTTCCTTTTCCTGGTAGTGAGGGGAAGAGAGGTCTTGTTCTTGTTTCAAGGAACACAAAGACACTGGGTCATCATTCAGTTTATTGCTGAACCCTGAAATCCAGCTGGAACCTCACCTGGAAAAGGAGCCAGCTCTTACCTCAGGTTATTAACTTAATAGCAATAAAATCATTGAGACAGAGTAACTCTAAAGGCCAGAACTTTTCCACTTTCGCACTGAATTAATCTGAAAAACTACAAATTGCCTTGTTTTCACCCAGACCAAACCTGAAGAAGTATGTACTTTATTAGGGGGAGAACAGGGGCTCCCCTAGAACATTTATGTCAGTACAAAACTGGGACCCTCCAGTCCCAGCATAGCAGCATGGCCACTCTGTGTCCCTGTGTTGGTGCCCGGGTGGGTGCAGAACCAGGGGATGGCCTGGTGTGGGGCACTACAAGCTCTACAAGAGAACTCATGGTAGATGTGTTTTGGGATGTCCCAAAAGGGCTGAGCACCCTTAGAGGTCTCATTCCTCTCCAGAAATATTAATAATAAAACCATATGCATCACTTTTGATTTTGAGTATCATTATTGGTTAAAAAAAAAGGAGAGAGAGAGAAAGGGAGGTAATTTTATTACTCTTATGGTATGTTTTCCATTATTTGCATAATTGCTTAATGCTAATAAAACAATTAGCAATTCTTACAGCTTAATAATTACCCAGCAACGACTGCGCTATTGTAGCTTAATTAATTTTTTAATTGTTACTGGGGGTCTTGACATTTTTTGCCAGTATGTTCTTGTGTTAGAGATGCTGTTCCTGCAAACAGGCCAACACCAAAGGTAAGACACCACCAGCAATGTAGGACAGGCAGATATGTTATTACAGAGGTTTTCTGATTTTAAGATGACAGGAAATTGCAAGCTCTATATGCTGCTGCTTTAAGGGCAAATTATCTAAATACAAGGAGAGGCAAAACAGAGATCAGTCTACCTTAGGCAAATGCTACCCCTATAGCAGCCAAGCTATTTAGCTGGCCTGGGGTTGGCTTTGATGCTCCCAAAGTTAACAAAACTCTTACCATTTTTAGCTTTTAGCAAACAAGTCCTCGAGTTAAGTGTGAACCATACTGTCCTGGACTGTGGGATGGCCAGAAGGAAGTTAATTGAGGGCAGGCAGGGCCAGGATTTCATTTGTCACTGATGGAGGTCACAGATGAGGTTGGCTGGAGGAAGAGGATGGCAGGGCCCCAGGGAGCAGTCCTGGAAACAGACTCCACTCACAGACACAAGGTAATGGAGATAAGAGTTTTCCTCTCTTTTTCTTGCACAAGATTTCTTGCCTGCTGCTCCTTGCAAGGTGAGGCTTCTCTTTACCCTTTCTCATTTCTTATGGCTGGCACAACATCAGCCTTTAACCATGAAATCCCAGTTGGTGGCTGTTACCTGTACACCTCTCCCTGTGCTTCCGCTGTTGACGTAGCAGATCGGGCAGATTTGCCTCTGAGCTCACTGTTGGGACTCTTCCAGCTCCCCAGTGCCAAGCATGTCCCAGAGGCTGCAGCCACTGAGTCAGGAACAGGCAGGCACCTCCCTGGTTAGTCATGCCCTGCTCATGCTCAAATTCACATGCTGCTCCAGGATACCCTTCACCATTCCTGGGATGCACAACCTTGCCTAGAGCTGTGCCAAAAAGCCACAAACCTCCAGGACACTGGCACGTGTGAGGGGCCGCAATTCCAGCCACACAGGGCCTGGCAGGTGTGTGGTATGGCCAGGTTAGACATGTCCACTTGTGCCTGGCCAAGCAGTGAAGGTCCATCACGTGCATGCTGGACAAGTGCCAGCCTTGCCCTGAGCTGGGTGCAGCCACAGGGTGCGGAACAAACCTTTGGCCAGTTTTCTCTTCCCCATCATGCCTCCCCCTACAGCTGGGATGGGATTCCCAGTGTATCTGAGAAGACAAAAAGCCTCCCCATGAGCCAGTGTTAAGCACATTGCCCAGCCCCAGACACCAACTCTGGCAGCTCAGTTCTCTTAAGGAAGTTCTCGACTACAGGAGGTCGTGAAGTGTCAAAAGAGGCATTTTGCACCAATTTGGCTTGTGCTGCCTGTAAAGCACATGGGAGCAGTGACTTGCACTGGCTGAGTCATGGGACCCCATAGGCTTGGCCAGAAAAGACCCTGCAAAGCTCCTCATCACTCGTCTTCTGAAGGCACGAGCTCTTGAAGACAGAGAAGATGGCTGCAGCCCCAGGAGGAGCCTGGGAGAGCTGTGAGGGGTGACACTGTCAGCTCAGCTGGGATGGGAGGAGAGGAGGTGCTCAGCCAGGCAGAGATGGAAGTTACAGAGCACAGATTACAGGCAGACAAGTGTCAGGGCATCAGTACCACTGTCACCAACCATTTGAGAGCTGTCACAGCTGCCTTCCCCGGCAGCACGGATGGGCTCCTGCCCTGAGCTGTCTCCACACAGCCAGGCACCTCCTGACAGCCCTGTTTTCAGCGCTGATCTGGTTTTGATGATGTGCTTCAAGCCAAGGCAACCTGCTTAGCTCCACTGGGTCCAAGTAGAGGATGACAGTGGAGAAAATGCACTGTGGGAACCTTCAACACAGCAAAAAGGAGAGATCAACAAATCACAGATAGTGTTTGTAACTGGGAGATCTATGGGAAGTCTCAGTTCTGCGGAGTAACTTCCACCCACATTCTCTCCCTTTGTTTCCTGATTTCCCAAAAGATGATTGCTGCTGCTGCTAAAGAGATGCTCCTTCCACCTTCCCAGACACATCTCTTTCCACAGAGTTCTGCAAAACCTGTCTATTCTGCACTGAGGGGTCATGGTGTAGTTCTGCCAACATCCAAGCATGCCCCGCTCCTGTGAACCAGGCATCCTGGAGCAGGTCTGCTCACCACAGGAATTGCCAAACAGACACAGGACAATTTGGGACCACCCACGTTGTTTGGTTTTGCCTGTAAATATTTCTAGTTGCAGTCTCAGAGAGGGATTTCTGGAAAGCCCCAGCTGCAGAGAGGATCTTCACCAAAGCACCACTATTGTGTTTGACTCACTGTCTTTGCGCAATAACACTCTTGAGACATTTTCCTTGCTATTTGATTCTAAGTCCTGATAAAAGCCATTTTCCAGGAAGTCCCACAAGTTTCCAGCTGCTCTAGGCCCACAGCAGCACCAACAGAACTAACTCCCTGCTCTGACAAACCAAGCAGTGCCTTAATGATGTGTGATAAGGGACTAAAGTAAGGGTTCCCAGTGAGATTACTGGCTCCCCTTGGACAGGCGTTAATCCTGCTGTCACTGAGCCCCTCAGGAAACCCATTCCACTGACTTGATCTCCTTCAGCTGTTCCTCCACATAATTTATATGTAGCTAATTGCCACAGTAGTAGCTCCGGATGCGAGGCAGATGCTGCTGAGGAAAAGAGCATGTTGCATCCATAACTGATGGCTCTAATCTCTATTTAAAGACAAGGCTACTTAGAGTTGATGGGAAGTTCAGTTCTCCCCCTTTTCTCTTCCATCTCTCTGCAAAGCCAGCTGGACGTTCATTCAAATTTTGACACACCAGCTAAAGTGCTCAGCTGTGGTATTCCTCATGTGCAAGGACAGACAATATTTCTCCACCCAGCCACCTATGAGGTCACAACTGCCCCTGCCACCAGCAAGGAGATAGAGATAAAATTCCTCCAGGATATTTGTCTTTAGTATACGACAGTGTTTCTCTACTAACAAGTGGAGCACCAGAGGAATAGAGACAAATAGCATGAGAAAAAACTGGTGATTAGAATCAAGCGAGGCTGGAGAACAAGCACACAGAGCAGTAATTTCTCTGGAGCAGGGGGAAGGAAGATGCCTCCTTTTCTCCATGTCCTTTTCTCAGATGTCCTCAAATGACAGCTGGCAAATAAGCCATCACCCCTATCTGCAGGCAAGGACCAGAGAGCAGTAGACAGAAGAGTCATAGGGAGGAACTGGCAGATTCCACAGAGGAAACCCAGCTGCTTGTTCAAAGACTCCACTGTGATAGTGGCCAGCTTCTGGGATGTTTGCAGATGTAGCAAGAAGTTTGTTTTATTTGTTTTTAAACAAAAGTTTTCTAAGGAGCCTCTTAAAAGTTGTCCTGTCAGCAGTTGGTGCTGACCCAACTTGTCCATGGTACCCCACTGACCCTTCCAAAGCTCCTCCATTTCTTGCATATCCTGTAAAAGGCCAAGACAGCTGTGAGCACTTGGCCATGGAGACAGGTCTTCCAGAGATGTTTTGTCTAGAACAACAAGAGACTGAGGAACAGGGGGAGAGGGACGTCAAGCTACACCCAAGGGAGCACAGAAAGGCACAATGGAAACAAAGAGAATTTTAATTACAAAATAAAAAAAAATAAAACACCCACCCCCAGAAACCAAAGTGGTCTCTCCCTGTGCACAAATCTGCATGTTCTCTCCAAAACAGAGTGCAGACACTTCAAGTGCAAGGGCCACTCCCATGACTACAAACTCCCTTCTACTCTCCCTGCAGCTCTGACTTCTTGGAGAGACAAAAAACCCCAAACAAATGGACAGCCACTGCCCCAAAACCCCGTGAAGGAAGTGGTCCCTGTTTGGCACAATGTTCAGGAGATTTTTCTCCCACAGTAATGTCATCTTAGCCAGCCAGAGTGATCCTTGCCCCTTTCTGATCTTCGGTCAGCACTCTCTCCTTTCCCAGCACAGTCTGGCTTGCCACATCATCTCTTTGATCCTCCAGCACATGGGCTGCAATAGACTGTTCTTCTTACAGGGCTGTATTGTAGCTGATGAATCCATTAAATTAATTCCTCTGGAACTCCCAGAACCACATGTTCATATCATGGCCTCCATGTGCAGAATCTTCAAGGCCTCTGAGATCTGAGAGCTGGTGTCAATCTGGCCATACATTCCCACCAGGAAGGCCCTGTGCAGTAACACTGCTGCGTGCTCTGGGAAAGGGAAAGGCAAAGTGAGGACTGGACCAAGGGCTCCATGTGCAAGCAAGAGCAATCCACCGACAACCACTGGGTGAACATTTGCAGCTACACAAGAAATTCTCTCCTTCCATAAGAACATGGCACTATCCACCCTCTAACAGCTCTGTGGGTTTGTCATCATGTGAGAGGTCACAACTCAGAGAAAACTGTAAGGGAGCAAATCTGCTTCAAGGAAGCCCCCCCTCTTGTCTCAATGCTAAACCCCCTTTTGAAGCTCAACCCAAAGCTACTATTGTTATTGACGGCCTGGTCTAAGCAACAGCAATCCTTGGCAACTTCCCAGGGGAGCTGCTCCCTGCACAGAATCCCAGCTTTGACCCTTGTGAGGCCAACTGTGCCCCAAAGGTGGCAGATCACCTACCTTGGCAGAGGAGGGTGTACTCAGGCAGGTTCCTCAGTGCTGTCTGCACCACCTCGAAGTCCCGGCTGCCGAGGCAGTACATGTAGGTGGGCAGGAAATCTGCAGCAATGCTGGGAGTGAAACATGACAGTGTCAGGACAGTCCAGATCACCAGCCAGAAGAGCCTAAGTTCCAGCAGTTCTCACCTGGGGTTGTTCTGAATGGAGCGCAAAGCCAAGCTGAAGGCCAGGTTTCGGCAGGAATCCTCTGATGAACTCATCAGCTTCTGTAGGTTTGTCTGAAAGACAGACAGATGTGGATCACAGGGCCATTCAGGGAGCACAAACTCCTCAGACTGGCATTACTCCCCCTCCACACCAATCCAGCACAACACAAATCCAGCAGGTACTGGCTGACCCCAGAAATCCCTCTTTGTAAAACAGATAATCCTGGTTTTGAATACTTTAAAGTACCATTCTGTAATCTTATTTCATGTGGGACAGCTGAGTTTTCCCCAGCTTCCAGCTTTTTTAACAGAGCTGTTCTGTTCTCTCCTTGCCCCAATACCAGGATGGGACAGAGGGTTAATTCTTCCTCTGACACAAAGTAGATGATGGCAGACCCAGTATGCAATGGAGGGAAATACTGCCTGCTCTCAGAAGGGCTGAGTGAGGATACATTTCTCCTAAGATGCTGTAACAACCACCCAAAAGGCAGAGGAAGGGTAGTGCTTAAGCTGGCTGTGCAACTCTGGTGAGAAGAATCTCACCAGAATCTCTTCCAGTAGCAGTTTGAGACACCAATACTCACAGCAAAAAAGGCAAGAATTTCTGGTCTCCGTCTGGACATCTCATCAATGTCTGTCAGTACCTCCAGGATGTCTGGGGAAAGACACAGGTTGAAAGGGTGACTGAAATTCCCTGATCCAGCAAAGGATCTTTCTTTGCTTTTTCACAAAACCAATCTGCCAAGCCATCAAGTTTTCCCACCTGCACACAGAGTTAGTGTAATAAAGGCAGTTCTTCAAAAAGGAGGAGACCAGGGATGTGCCAGATCAGCACATCTTAAACTGCCCAGGCAGATGAAGAAATAAAATGGGATGAAAGGTTTCAGCTCCAGAACACCTTCTTTTGATCTTAAACAATAGTTTTCTAAGGAACCCCTTAAAAGTTGTAGTTCTTTTGTAAAAAAAGATCTTCACAAAATGTCTCTTTCAAAGACTATCCAGGCAGGACTTTTTGTCCTATTCTACCTTGGAATGAAAACTGTCACAACTTAGGTTTGAACACTGGACACTTGTAATTCCAGAAGACCTTTGGAGAAGATTATTGTTCCCATATGCCACGTTAACATGGTTTTCTTCCATGAAGGCCATGTGGAGACTTCTAACAAATCCTATTTCTCATCAGTTTAGTATTTCATTCCTGTCAGCACTCCAGACCTGGCTCAACATGAACCGTAGCACTCCTTGATTTATTCATACTATCCCTCAAAATACTTAAAGATCCTGGGAGAGCCTCAAAGCAGAGGCCACTGAAGTACTGCAGAGCTCAGTGATAACAGAATCACAGGAAGCCTCTGTCCCAGAATCACAGGAGGTTATGGACAAGTCAATCCAAAAATGGAACAACATCCTAACTGCTGGTAACTTCCAAACACAAAACTGAAACAGGAAACCAGGCTGCTGCTGACAGGTAAGTAACAAGGTTGACAAATGTCTGCATTTGCCCTGTGTCTTTGCCCTGCAGGGCCTCACTCACCCTCTACTGTTTGACCTCTGGAGAGCCTCTTCATATAGGGGGCCATTTCAGCCGGCGTGAGGGGAGTGAAGAGGGACACACTGACAAGGGGGAGAGAGCCAGCAGCTGCTTCATCTAGGGGGGAGAGAGAGAGAGAGCAGGTCACTCCTGACAGCCTGTGGACTGGTCAGTACGCCCTACTAGCGTGCAGTGGTGTATCATGAGCCACCAGCAACGCTGTGATACAATTCCTGGCACTCACCCTGTCTCTAATCTCACTGCACCTCTTGTCACCCCCTCAGTTGACACTGAGGAAGCTTTGCAAGCTCTTTTAATACTGAATAATTTTCCCATGCAAGCTGTAAACAGTGGAAGAGTGGATGTACCCTTAAAGTGCTCCCCAACAGGTCAATCCTTCAGCGTGGATTAAAAAGGAAAAACCCACAACCAGGAAGCTCACCCTTGTTAAGGGCTGTTCTTCTGCTCCAGTAGTGATACCACTGTCAGGAAAACAAATTAACCCGTCCCAGATACTGGCTCCCAACTGCCGAGCATACAAGTGCCATTCTCCACTCTAAACACATTGAGCTGTTATAAGAAAAAGCACACCATACCCCCCACGAAAACAACTGTTCTCCAAAACACACTGCAGATTCAGCAGCTGGAATAACTCTTCCCCCACCCAGACTCACCATCCTTCTCTTCATCAGAGCCCCTGTCCAAGATGCCACTCTTACTCGGCAGACTCAGCCCAGCCAGGAGGGATTTCAGCATTGCTAGGTCACTGTTGTCTGATGACAGGTCACTGGGAAAAAGAGGTGGCATGAGCACAAGTAACAGCACAGATATGTACACTGAAACTAAGAGCTTCTCAGAAGCAGAAACAAGATTTTTCCTTTCCTCATAACTGGAATTCAAATGCATTTTCCCCACAGATCTGTAGGTGGGACGCTGCAGCTACTGCTCTGAGGAAAGATGCTCCAGCTGCCCCTCTGGAAAGGCTGCAGGGCACTATAATACCGCAATATGACATTTAAGCCATTATGAGAGTTAAAGTCATTACTTGACTTCCTTGGGCTCAGTTTTCACCTGTAAAAAAGAGATATGCTGCTCATTTCCACAGAGACTTAAGGGAGCCAAGGGTGAAAAAGGGCCACATTAACAGCTACTCTGTCACATCCTCTTGCTTTCTTCTGTCTGATTAGCTCCTGGCAATCTGACTGTGCATGGGCTAACAGGCATAAGGAAGCTTACTGGAGTGGATCCGAGTGCTTCTGCAAGAAGGAGACAGCTGCCTGGGCATTGCATGTGATGTACTTGTGGATAAACTGGACAAACTTGCTGATGAAGGCAGCCAGGTGCCGTGAGGATTTTCTGTAGTTCTGGGAAAGGATCAAGAAGGTGAGAGTTAATTAAAAAAAAGTAGCAATGCACTGCCCCATCCTGCACCTCTGGGTACCAGGGAGAAGTTTCCTGATCTCCTGCCTCCTCTTCAAGCTCTCCAGGGTATTTAATACACTTTTTTGTTCTCAGGCATAGGAAGGCTTTCCCTTCAAATGGGAAGAGCCGAGGTTGGCCCTGTGTTACACGAGCTTCCCCATCTAGTGGCCAGCAGCCGGCACATGGAGGGAAGAAGGGATTTTCCTACCAGCAGCAGCCGGATGAAGGACAGGAGACAGTCCCAGAGTGCCGCCTGGTGCTCGTTCTGGAAGACCTGCGGCTGGAGCAGCTCCAGGATCCCCAGGACGTGGATGAAGAAGGTCAAGTGGTTCTGCTGCCTGAACTCCTGGAAATTGAGGTGAACACGGCCGTGCAGCAATGCTGCAATCATTGGCAAGTGCCTGCAACACCAAATAAAAATACAGGTCTAGATCTTTCAAGAAAGTTACATGTTACCTCACTTCCTGGAAGACAAAATCCCTTATCCTCTATCAGAGTTCTGGTCTTGATCCCCATATCCATAGACTCAGCAAGCCCCATTTACCACCCATATTCTGTTCCCTTGTCTCCAATGCCAAGATTATTTCCTGACAGACAGGAGGTGTTGCCTCATTGTCAGAGACGTAACTTTGCTGCCTTTTCTCTTGACTTCTGTACATGAAGGTGAATTCTCTCACCATCATTGTGATTGCTGTGTATTTGTTCCCTTTCTAGGACAAGAGTGGATGCTTTTCAATGAGCCCCAGCCACACAGAGGGAGAGAGAGGTACCTAAGGAGAAGGATGGGATGAGCCACAGCCAACTTCCTGCAGGCCATATTGGCATCCCACACACGGCTTTCGGATGACTTGGAGTCATTGGTGTCTGCGAGGAGGTTAATGAATCTGTGAACCAGGGCATCAAGCTGGAAGGAAAATAATGAGCAAACTGTTAAGAAGTTTAATGTACAAACCAGCCTCTGGCTCTCCAGCAGTGTTTCCCAATTCCTTTCCAGCTACACAGGGGGGTTAAAAGAAATTATTTTCAGGTAGAATCTGTGAGTAGATGCAGTGTTCCAGCTGGCATAGGATCTGAAGTCCCCAGTCCCTCAGACATCAAAGCAGGATCAGATGCCTGCACACTTGTGCCTTACAGAAGCCTTTGGCACACAGAAGCTTGTGGAGCTTACACCATTTTATAGAAGGACAATGCAAATTAAACCACACCAGAACTTTCTGCTCTGGAGAGTGCAGGCAGGGAAGGGGTAACAGAAGAGCAAAATAAAGAAACCAAAGTCACCCAGGAAGCTTTTGCCAATCCTCGCCTTTTAAGCTGGGCACCAAGGTAGCATCCATTCTGCACACACAACTGGAAAGGGGCTTTCCTATGCCTCTAACTTTACCTTGCAAGTGCTGCTGTCTCTGGCTCCTTCACTGGTAAGAAGCATCTCAGGCATAGGCACAAGGAGTTCTGGCAGTTGCAGGTATATCTGCAGCAGAAGGTCCTGGCAGCATTTCCCCACAGAGCTAAAGGAAAAAAGGACAGGTCAGCCACTGGCCACTATATTAGTTCAACCAGCAAACATCCCAGACCCATCAGATTAGTAACAGCCTTCCTGCACGTGGCAAACAGAGCACATGAAAACACAGACATCACTAATCTCAACCAGTGTTTTTTAAGTCTTTGCTTCTTTTGAACAACTCAAGTCATTCACCTTCTACAGGGATTCATCCACAATCTGTGGGGATTCATCACTAGGCCATTTGGAGTTAGAAAACTGCAGTTACAAAGGGCACAGGACAAGAAAGCTCTGCTTACATCTCCAGTGCAGAGTTCCTGCATGTGGTACTCATGGTCACCGCCATCCCAATTGGAAAAGAAGTCAGAACCACAAAGATTCAGACTAGCCAACATGTTCTCTACACACCTGAAGCCCCTGCAGATCCCTGGCACAGTCTGTACTGGGAGGCAGTAGAAACAAACAGCAACTGAGATTACTCAGGATCTTTCCTAATATCACCACAAGCAATGCTGGAATTAGGTCAGTTCCTTCCACTGCCACAAAAACATCATCTTCCTGTTCTTTCCACAGTCCTAAAATAGCTGTTATAAAATGATCTGGTCTCCATTCAGCTTTGAAAGCAAAAGTAAGAAGCAGGATGTACTATAAGCAGTGACTCAAGGGGTGAGTAGACAAGAAATCCCACATTAGGAACTAGTAATTAAAAATAACCATTGCCTTAAAGAAAGAAAAAAAAAACTCCAAGCATGTCAAGAATTTCATTCTGAAGTCCTAAAAGCAAAAGGGCCCCATAACTTCACTTTTGAAGTCACCTTCCTGGTCTAAGTACCACTTAAAATGACTTGGTATTCTCCCAAACCTCTGGGAGCATAGTGT
Organism: Pardalotus punctatus; assembly: GCA_013400915.1. Classification (NCBI taxonomy): domain Eukaryota; kingdom Metazoa; phylum Chordata; class Aves; order Passeriformes; family Pardalotidae; genus Pardalotus; species Pardalotus punctatus. Next base: position 15,424 of record VZTX01023225.1, read on the forward strand.
GCACTTTTCATACAGGTTCTGGAACATGATATTCTTAATGAAGACATACTGGCAAGTCTCATCATTACCTGCCTGCCTGTGTTCAAGAACTACAATTCCAGCAGACAGTGCTCCCCATTTGCAGCCTCACCTGCTTCCCCACTGCTGGATACAGCTGGTCAAATATTCTGTTACTTTTTTGATGTTCTCAAGGTCTCCATGAGAACAACTGAGCAACAACGGCAGTCGAGACTGGATGAGTGTGCAGGAGGCCTCGTCAGTGTTCTGGTATCTGGTCTCTGCTTCAGCCAGGATCAGCTCCACCATGCTGATCAATTCTGATGCCTTCAGGTGGAGCACAAATTCCTCACGGCGCTTCTGTAATGCAAGAGAACATCTCAAATGATTCCACACCAAGTCCCAAGATCCTTGGTTACTTTTAGTCACACCTTCCTCAACTGGAATGGAACATCTTAGAACTGCATGTAAGAAGGGCCCCCTATCTAGAACTCTGAAAGCATCACAGCCCAAAATAAAACCCCTTTACCCCTCCTCTAGTTCTTCATTTACTTCCATCTCAGCATGTGTAATGGGTCAGAAATCATAATTCAGTCACCAAACCAATGAAATTCTGTGGAGAAGAGACACGACCTCCTTTTCTTTGTAAAATGGCAATTATCCCATGCTGGGTTTTAGCTTGCTTGCCACTCTAGCATCGTGCCTTTACCAAATATTGTGGCAATTGCTGCAGGGGAAGTGCCAAGTGGGCAAACTTTGTGTGTTCCTATCAGCTTTTTGGACTCTAAATTGCCACTGTAATATGTAACATAGCAGAGCAGCTAAGTAACCAGCTGAGGTACAGGCAGCAAACTTGGCACGCTGCACCTGAATCACTCCAGCCACCTCTTGGCCATGGAAAAATCAGGCACTGTGAAAACACTGCCTCTCACTCCATCCAGAGAGCAATCTTGGAAGAACTGAACCAATACCTGAGGAGTTCTCTGGTCCCTTCCCTGCCAGATCCGAGGAATGTGAATGCAGGCCCACAAGAAATCCAAGGATGCAGTTGGGTCAAACCTGCCAGAAGACAAAAGAAGACAGATTCGCAATTAGAGTCAACACAGCCCTCGGGCAGCACACAGACACATGGAAGCATCACTAAACATGATGAGTGCTGTGAAGAAAGAAACATCTGCAAATGTAAAAATAGGATCTATTAAGTCCCGAGAAGGGGTTTGGTTCTGTTCCCAGATTATGACTAAATATTTGTTGCAATAAGCACAGCACAGGGTACAGAGCAGAACAAATGGCATTCAGCAAGTGTGGGAGCTATGTGGAGCCTCGTTGTAAAATCAGACCAATGACCTTACTGTTCTAGCATGTGGAACATCCTATCACAGCTGTTACCTTGAATGGAGAAATTCATGTAATTTTGAGCAAGAAATCAAGAATAAAATAATCTGAAATACTACCAGTTTTAGAAGTATTGCTGTTATTAGGTGTTAGGATTTCCTGGTCCATGACTGTACCAGGTTTAAGCACAATACTACTACAATGGCACTTCAGTATTTGAGAGCTGTGTAGAGAAGCTGAGAGATAGGGCTGCTGCAGAGATCAGAACTGGGAGCCTGATGTCATGGAAGGGTTAGAGAAAGACTGGAAAAGGAGTTTAGTACAACCAAAAGATTCATCAGGGCCTGCCCAGGTACAGAGACAGTCCTTAGGTTGCTATCCAAGCCATCCTGCAAACACTGTGTTCACAAAGATTATCAACAAGGGCAATGCAAGATGGATTACCCACAATTAGCACTTCCTGTTTAGAACACAGCCAAACCTTTATGTGCTGCTTCCATCAAACAGTAGGCAATATTTTTATCAAGGTACACAAACCAGCAGGAGTGAAATCAGCATCTTTCTCGCAAAGTCTACTTTTGGCTGACTTACATCTCCTGGCAGACACATCATGAAAACGACAGCTCTTGTTCTCTCTCAGACAGACAAAGTGAGCTGCCCAACTCAACCCCTTTGCTAAGCCTGAAAAACAAGACTCACCTTTGCTCCCTGTTCCTGCCAAGCAGAAGCCTGATGCACTGGTGCAGTGTGGTCCAGCTGGACTGGTGAGTCAGAAGAGCCAAGAGGTACGGGCGGAAGGAGGGCACCTGGGACCCCGCCTGAAAGCACCAAAAGAGGAAGAGATGTGATAAACAGATCCTTGTAGCGAGGAGGATGTAGGAGATGCCATTTGTATTGCAGAAGGATGACAATCCAGGAAGTCAGACAGCACAGACAGCATGTGGATTTAGGGTAGCACTTTCTAACAGAACATGGCATCAGATGGGAAACTCAGTTGCAGCCTTAACTTTGGCATGGCACTTTGGACAAGCTGTTGATCTGTCTGCAAAAATATCAACAAAAACACAGCTGGCTGGGCTGTTATGGGACCGTGTTGTGTCTGTAACCCACTCTGAAGTCCTGAAAAAAACACAGCTGAGGAAACATAAAGGTAAGATGAAACATTAGCCTTGCCCTGAGAAAGATGCACCAGAATTCCCCTCCCTAGTCAACCTGTACTGCTTTGGAACTTGTACAGTAACATGTGGCAGACCACAAAACTACCCCCTGTCCTGTTTCCAGGTACAGGTCAGTACCCAGAAAGCCATTTCAGCACAGCAGTCCCTCTGCCCAGCAACTCTTACTTTGTTCCAGGAGAACAGTAGCTTCTGCTGGAGATCAGGGCAGCTGCTGATGACCTCGGGGTCCAACATCTCCAGCCAGTCATTGAGAAGGCCAGAGGCAGGCCCTGGCCAAGCTGATTCAGCACTGTGGAGAAAGCAAGGCCAGTGTCACTGGTGATGTCATGCACCCAGACCCACCTGTGAATTCCCATCACTGCCTTGGCTCACCTGCAACTCTCCACCTCCTTCTTTACTGGTGTTTCTTCTTTGTCCTGGAGCAACAAGGAGCACACCACAGCAATTGGTTTCATGGCAGGACACCTCGCAGTGGTCTCAACGGTAGCTGAGAACAGGACAGTCAGGAGCTCCTCCAGGTATGGAGAATGAGTTTCAATCAGACCTTGAAGGACTAGCAGAGGAAGAAAGATGACACTCGTTAACTTCAGGATGCAGTGAAAGGTATGGAACCTTGCAAGTATTATTCCTGGTAGCCAGGCTCACTGAGGAAGAGGGAAGCCATTTTTTTATCTGGGATAGTAGGCTTCCACTTCTCTTTTTGTTAGTGGAAACCAACTGTTTCCTCAGAGACTTAATCCCAGCTCCCAATCACAGTTTATAAATCCACATACAGTGGGGTGAAGGAGGTGATACAAGACAGGGCCACGTTTAGATGAGTTCACATTTTCTGATCCAGGGATAAGGCAGATTTCCACCACCTGCACAGGAGGCACTCCCTTGCTGGGCTGGAAGTTCAAGCTGCTGCTGTAAAGAAGAGCAGAAGGACATCCATACCTTTGCTGATGAGCTCTGGCTCCACATTACACTTCTCTCCTGATTTCAGGGTTGCAATGATGGCACAGACTGTGGAGCTGATCAAGTCAGGGTCACGACGGAATGAAAGAGCTTCTGTGAGGTGCAAGAAGCCACCTCGAACTGTAAGGAAATCACAGCACTGGCATCACAGGGACAAGCCAGCCCTTACATCACACTTCCCTCCTACAGATTTCCCACGTGGCCCCAGAGCACAACTACTCAAACATACAAGCATACATTCTACTGCTATTTACTGCCACCACAACCCTTGACAGCTCTCCTGCATGTTACAGGACATGTGGCTGAGAAAGCTTTGTAACCACAAACCATGCCTAAGCTCTTGGTTAGACTCCTGCTCCCAAGGGATGGCAGATGACAAACAACTCTACAAGTCATGATGGGACTTTGTTCCAGAAGCATTCCTGCATGCTCATCTACCAAAACTACAGCTCACACAAAATTCTTGGCCTGAGAAATTTGAAGTTTTCCCTGAGAGAGCTTCTGTGCTTGGTGAGATGATACCAGGTGCCTACTGCAAACCCCCAGAGCTAAGGCACTTGTTCACACCCTCAAAGAGTTTCTGCAGCACAGTGTACTACTTTTGTTACTCCCTAGGACACCTGTTAAAAAAGGCTGCCCACAACGCTTCCTGCTCCAGGGGCAGTTTTGTTTGTCTCTTTCTTGTCCCACTTTGTCCCCTCTGAGTCCCGTAAGCTGCCCAGTGCCAGTACCATCATTGATCCTGTGCCTTGAGGAGTATTGCACGGCAAAGGCCTTCAGCTGAGCACGCAGGGGACCATCTTCCACAGCGGGGTTCTCCAACCACTGCAGCATCTGCATGAGCACTTTGAAGAAGAGCGAGGAGAAGGCAGTGTCCTGTGGCATGGAGCGCTGCGAAGAAAAGTCTTTACAGTGAGGGTGGTGAGGCACTGGCACAGGCTGCCCAGGGAGATTCTGGACTCCCCATCCCTGGAGGTGTTCAAGGCCAGGCTGGATCGGCTTGGAGCAGCCTGGTCTAGTGGAAGGTGCCCCTGCCCACAGCAGGGGAATTGGAGCTAGACAATCTTTAAGCTCCCTTCCAACCCAAACAAAACCATCCTATGACTCTATGAATCAGACTTCAGCTCTCAAACTGTCTGCAAATGCCCTGGCTCATACGATGTCCAGTGCTACAAAACAGCACAGACTAGAGATTCACAAACAAACAGAACCCCAGAGCTGCAAATCCATGGTGCTGCAGAGTTACCAGGCTAGATAAGGTACACCTAACTCGGCAGGTAATCTCAGCAGTGCTAGGCTAATGTGGCCAGCCTGCATCCAGACGCCTATGACCAGGCAACCCAAGCTCAGCATTACAGAGGTGTGCACACAGCAGAGCAGATGCACTACAGATTTCCCGTTTCTCCCTCACCCCAGTTTATGAAATGCTCCCAAAGGCACTCACGTGGTACTGGTAGAGCTGGCGCATGAGCGGGCAGGAGATGAAGTGGTGGCGGTGCATGGCCATGACCAGGGCACCGCTGTGCGCCGAGTTGAGCAGCGCAGCCACCGCCTGCAGCAGCCGTGCCGTGATCCCACTGCCCTGCACGTTCCCTTGGCGGATGTGAGCCAGCTCCTGCCCCAGCGCCTGCTGCAGTGCCAGTGCCAGCGGCCGCAGGCTGGAGTTCTGCCACCGCGGGTCCGGGGTCAGTGGGAAAAGCTGGGGGATACAACAGGGAGTCAGTTTATGAGAGCCAATGAAAGGACTTGCTGTACCATGAACACCCTCAGGCAGAGTAGTGATTTACCTTGTACAGTTATACTGACTGTAGGCTAATGGGAACCTTTTGATAGAGCTTCCTCAAGATCCTAGTGCTGGTACACGAATGTAAGCAGCATCTCTGCAACCCAATGTGACTATCAACACTGACACTGCAGGAGAATCCTACTACCCAAACACCAACAACGAGCTTGGCCAACTAATTCCCTGTAGGCTCCTTCTGGAGTCAATGGAGGGAGGGAAGCTCTGTAAGCAGACAAGCCAGAGTACAAATGCTGTTTGCAAACAGCTTTGCTGCCAGGGCCCTGTGAGCATTTCACAAATCCTGCATCCACTGCTGAGGGGAAAGGCACTATACACAGAACAAACAAGGTGCAGAGACAGTAGGCACCGACAGTACTGGGCATGATAAAAAGCCACATCACGTTCCAACTACAAGAAAAAATTCCTGCCAGTATCAGCTCCACCAGGCTGTAATGGCACAGCCTCATTGCATCATGGCTTTCATATTTATTGCCTGTGAACACTGCAGGATAAGGGGTCACAAGATGCAAGTATAAGAGATGGATTTTGTAAAGCTGCTGCAGGGAAGCAGCTACTCAGCTGGAGGTTGTACCCATACCTGCAGAAAGATGCCTGCCAGATCATCTTCTGGGCCCAGAACACGGACCTGGCTCAAGGCCCGGATCCGGCTCTGACTTTGAGAGTTTTCAGGACTAGATTTTGACCTTGCAGTCTCAGCACTGTCTGCAAGAGGAATAAAAAGAGAGAAAGGAAAATGGTGTTATGGTAGCTAGCATCTGGAGCCCAAACACCAGATCACCTTCAGCTTTACAGTCTCTAACTACTGAGGAATACAGCAGCTCTTCTCTTGAGTCTAAGCAAGACCTATTTTTCCATATCACCCAGAAAAACTCGTTGTAATAAACTCCAAAAATATTGGAATTTCTCCCTTTGCCAGAAGCAAAAAACTCTAGCAAGGACTGGTGTCTAACTGTAGCTTGCTGGTTTATTGCAACAGGACTGCTTTTGAAGACAGCTCTGCCTGTTCCTCTCAACAGCAGCAAAGGAGGGAAGTTTGGAAGATGACTTTAATATTTAGGCTATCCCAGGCAGTACCTCGGCGGGCTGGTAAGGAGGCAGTAAGCAGGGAGTGGAAAGTCTGGCCTCCTGTTGCTCCTCGCTCATGTTGGACCTCCACAAGATGAGCCATGTAATCTGAAAAAAGGAAGAAAAAAGAGGACACCATCATCTTGCCCTCTTCAGTAAAGCAGGACAGAATTGGCTGTTTGTATGGCTCCCCCAGACAAGAGAATCTGCTGTTCCCATAGAATTTGTAAACATGGTCCCTTGAAAACTTTGTTTCTTTCACAAAGTACCTTCCAAAGTACTTTTTGACTCTGTACACTCCAATCCAAAAAAATCATTTTCTATTTCAGGAAATACAGCCAAGGGCCACCCAGGTGTCTACAGTGACACCAAGCTGCCAAAGCAGCCTGTGCACAGAGTTTGCTGAATTGGCTTGGATTTTTCCAAGGAAGTCACAGGAGATACTAATGAAAACTGTTCAAGGAAAAGTAAAATGCTGGTCAGCCTCATCTAGCTCTTACTCTTGTCCATGATGTTCTGCTCCAGCGTCTGTGGGTCATGAGATACTGCCTGATCCAGGTACTGCAGAAGTTTGCTCATGCTGGAAACTGGGATTCCAAAGGACTGAACAAAGAGAAGCAGCTGCTGTGGTTCCAGGTCCTGCAGGGCTGAAATAAAAAAAACACCGAGTCCTCAGACCTCTGACCTTCCCACAGAGGGTCATCTTTATTACCTGATTTTTATACCTTTTTCTGGACCAACAGTGACATATTAATGAAAGGGCTGCAGAGAGCCTAAAGCCAGAAGTCTGACAGCTGCCTACTACATTTTCTTTCCTCTGCAAATCATTGCCGCCTTATTGCATCTTCCAGTTAATTCACTCACTGGCTAATTTGATCTTCTGTTTAATTTTATTAGAACCTCAGTAATGCAATCATTCGTATTAAAAAATAACTTCCACCCTATCTCTTGATGGCCGCAGGCAGGAGTTATTGAATAATTCAATCCCTGGCTATAGACAGCTGTCATTTAATTAGTAAAATGGGATGAAAGCTCTGAATACCAAGAAGAAAGAGAGCACTGATGAGTAGTATGAGGACCAAAGTAACCAGAGATTCAGCTTATATCCTTCAGGCACAGCTTTCCACAGTGCTGTGCCTGTTGTCTGGTGACTGCATAGCTTAGTTCCATCTGAATTGCTGTAAAAGAGATGGGACCCCAATTCAGAGTCCCCCATTTCCTTTAAAATACACAGAAAGCACAATATCCATACTGTCTCGCTCCCCTTCTTTAAAAGTAACAGTGACTGATGGCTCCATCCAAAGGCACCCAAGTAGAATGGCTGGACACACTTGAGCAGGGAAACCTCTTCCTTTCCTTTCAGCAGGGTCTGAAATACCAACAAATGTGCCACAGGCTCACCTGCATCCACGAGACGTGGGACCTCGGAGCGGATCATCCGCAGCTTCAGCCAGTCGGGGAGCAGCAGAGCCTCCTCTGAGGTGTCAACCAGAAAAGCAGTAGGAAGGGGCTTTTTCTCCGGGAACCATATATCCAGTAAGGTGTAAAAATCACCATCCCCTGCTTAAGAGTGAATACCAAATTATTTCCCAAGTACTTAGCTGCGAATTAGTTCACAAGTACTTAGAACACCCTGTCCTTCTCTATCAATACACCAGAACACACCATTGTTTTAGTACTTCCTGCTGTCTGCAGAAGGAAAAAAAAAAAGAAAAAAAAATCAGCCTGCAAATCCTTCACTCTCTGCAGCAATATTCTGATAAATCTTACAGCTACAAATACTGCAAGGGCCAAGCCTGTGAGTAGAAGGATTAAAACCAGCCTGACCTGTTAGGAGATAGCAGATAGGGAAAAGCCTCCCTGTATTGTCCATTACCCCCTGAAAAAATCTGAGCATACTTCACTAACCTTGAGGCGGCCCCAGCGTCAGGAGAATAACCATGGCATGAACCACAAGGATGTGCATAGTGGCTGTTTCCCCACTAGTCCAACGAAGGAACACCTGATCCTGGGACTCTGACTGAAAAAAGGCAGGAAAAGACAGGATGAGCAAAGGTGAGGAGAGAAAGGAGAACATGAAAACAGACAAATTTAGTCAGACCATAGTTCCCAATATCTCCAACTATGGCCACAAAAGATACTTGGGGAAAAGTTAAAAAGACTTTTTACAAACACATAGGCTTGGCTCTGATACTATGCCACAATCCGATTATTTTCAGATCAGGGAACTCTTGAGATGGACCTGGTTTATTCAAGCTGAGAAACCCATAAAGAGCTTCTCTTCTGCTAACTTGTCCAGTCTCTGTGACCTGCTGAGGCAAGGCAGGGAGGCACTCACCCAGCTGTACACCTCCTCACCCTCCTTGCTCTGCCGCATGCGCTTGATGTAGCGGGAGAAGATGGAGAGCAGAGCCACGAGCACAGCGTCTGACTCAGCGCTGTAGGAGAGCTTGGAGAAGAGGTGGGACATGATGGTGGAGCGCTCCACGATCAGTCGGGCGACATCCTGCAAGAAAAAAACATCCAGGAGGTCTTTACTGCAAAACACAGCCAGGTCCCCCCGTTTCATTGCATCATTCTCCAGTTTCCATCATCAGCCCAGTAAACACCACTCTGGAGATCAACTTGTGGAGTCAAAAGTACAACTGACACAAGAGGGAAAAGGTCAGGGCTTCGCACACATCTTACAGGGTCCCCAGTGAAGCACAGATGCATTCTGATGCACCCCATTAGAGTAAGCATTTATATTGCATTTGTCTGAAGAAGATCTACTGACACTTATCATTTAACCTCCTTCATGTATCTACACAGATCTACAAAGGCATTACCAGCACATGAGCCTTAAAAGCAAAGAAAAAAGCACCCAGAGAGAAAAATTTATTAAAAAAATCCCCCAAAACATTAAAAAAATTCACCAGAGGCTTTTTGAAAAAGAAAAAACCAACACACGCAAATAAACCCAGAAATCTAGTCTTAGTTATAGGGAAATACGCATCCCACTACTAAAGGTCCTGACTTCCCATTCTCTCCCCAAACACACAAGACTGCAGGTTTAGCACCTGCTTAGTTATGAAACACTGCCAGGTGGTGGGAATTCCTTCAAGCCACTATCCACTGTTGCATTTCCCATTCCATCTGATGGGCTGCTGCACTGGAGGTTATTGCTCTGATATCATTTTGTTACATGAACCAAAGACACAGGCTGCCTTTCAACCCATACACAGAGACAGAAACATGCTCAGAGTTCCATGCTCCCAAAAACTCATTGTGCTGATACAGCAAGTCCCATGCCTGGGACATGCCACATGTCCCCCATGCAATCCCTCCTCTCACCAGAGCAAGGTCGTTGTGCTGTCCCTGCTCCTCCACTGGGGCGTGCTGGGAGAGGTACACCAGGTAAGCACTGATGGTCTGGGGATCTGTCTCCATGTGGATGGCCTAGAATGAGAACTCCTTTCATTAGAAATCAGGGTTTAATGAAAACAAGCACCAGCAGAAGAAAAATTCTTCTGTAAGCACATACACATGTCAATGTCACAGCCAGACACAGCTTGTTCAGATCTGTTTTAGCACAAGCAGAAAAAGAACAAGCTGGACACTCGTCCCTTCAGCTGGTTTACACCCACCTGCTGCAAGGCCAGAGCTGTCGTGGCTCTCACACTGTCAAACAGTGGCAGCCTCGGGAGGTCTCTCAGCAGCCACTGATATCCCTGCAGCAGCTCGGAATCGCCAGAGTCCTCTTCCATGGGGTGATCCTTCTCCTCCCCATCACGCATTCCTCCTTCTGACAGCACCAAGGACAGGCCCTGCGCAAGTCACATGGACAGTGCTGTTGCATACCAGTGAATATAAAAGACACAAGCTTCAAACACCACAGAATGATCCAAATGCAGCACGCAACAGGGTTTCATCTCATACAATGTGTTTTCTTTCAAGTAGATACCCTGCTTGAAGTTTCAGTCTGAGCATAATCTTACTGAGCTCCCTGAAATTCTCTTTGCCTTGTCTATGCTCCAGAGCACCAGGCACTCACTCACTCACTCACTCACTCACTCACTCACTCACTCACCCCACAGACAACAGCCTCTGCCAATTACACCACATGGCATGCAATCTCCTGAGTCTACACCTGAACTTCACAGGAAACACAGCAAAACCCAGGTCTATCTTAAGAAAAAGTACAACTTGGCTGTTGAACAAAAACTTTGGAGCAGCAGAGAGCAGAAGTGCATTTGATGGGAGTTTGGAGATTGAGACTCGTCACTGAAGGAGGATGACAGGAAACAATTTCACTGCACTGGCTCTGGACTCAATCTAGGGCTCTGCTGTGGCTTCTGACAGACCCTAGTCAAGATGATTTTCATTCTGCTCACCTTCATGGCCAGCACCCGGGAAGCCACCTGGGAGGAACTCAGGCGTCGCAGGAAGTAGTCAAGCACCTCGCAGGTTGTCTGTTCATCTGCTTTGGGTCCCAACAGCAAGTCTTGCAAGCGTCCAAGCAACTGCCTTTGTTTCTGTTGTCTCTGTGGAACAAGAAGTTGTCCTGTCCAGTGAAATCAAATCTGGGATGCAGAGAAAGCAGGTAACAGAAGGGATCTCCAAGAGACTGCTCACCTGGCGTTTCTTGGCACGCTGGTCCTTACTCTCGCCCTCCTCTTCTTCTTCACCTGAGGTCGATTCATCAGCAGCATCATGAAGCAGGAACTCACAAAGGCACTGCACAGGCAGGACATCCAGGGAGCCCTCGCTGGACTGAACCAGATCTGCCAGCCATGGCATTGACTGCGATGAGGCCTGGGAAGGATGAGAGTAACAAGATCAGCAGAACATAGAGGCAGCACACTGATCATTTAATTCCCGAGCAGCAAACCACCTTCCCCTGAATCTCACTTAGCTTCCTTTTGCCCCTCACTCTGCTCAAGTTTCAGAGGCAAGGGATCCAATTCCAACACAGCCCACCTGTCTTTGAATGATGTTGAGAAGAAAGTCAGGATGGCGACTGCGACACAGAAGGTGGCCCAAGCGAAGTGACTGATTCAGGCTTTTCACCTGCTCCAGGACATGTGGTGGAGGTCTGCGAGGGGGGCCCCTGCCACAGAAAAAGCCAGTTATCTACAGGCTGACAGACTTTCTGGTGTGATAAGGATCAGTCAGTTCTGTAGTGCAGGAGGGGTTTACAGGAAGGTGGCAGGCAGGTTGGAAACAGATGATCTTTAAGATCCCTTCCAACCCAAACTATTCCATGATTCTATGATCCCATGGGCTACCACACCACAGGGTTCTTCTTGCCCACATCAACCACCTTGTGGAGGAGCAGGGTTTCCTGACTAGTGTTAACTGGGGGATTTAATGGTGGCACCAGAATGCAGAAGGCTACTTACTGAGGGTCCAGACTTGTCAGCTGGGACAGCAAGAGGCTGCTGCTTTCTGTAATTGTTTGTTTTGTGGATGCAGCAGCCAGATGACCCTCAAATGCAAGAATTTCTTGTTTTTCTCTCTGGGAGATCTGGAGTTCACGATTAATCATCTCTGTGCGCGTCTCCTCATCCGTCAAGGTACATTGAGGATAGGAATAATTACTGAGAAAAGAAGTTTAAAAAAAGGAAACGGTTATCTTGTTCTACTCAAAATTCATGAACCACAGTCGGAAAGAACACAGGACCTCAGCTCTGACAGACAACATAGAAAAAACCAAGCGGTTTCTCAATGAAGCCAGGAGACTGAGACCTTCTCAGCAAGGCACAGCACAGTCATCCCCCTCCCCCTTTTTCTCAGCTTTATTCCCTTGCTTATAATATTTTTGTCAAGGGAAGGCACTTTTCCCACTCCAACTGCAGTGTTGATGCCAGTTTATTTTACACCAGTCCCACTGGAAAGGAAGGAGTCACATGGCACAAACTTAATTCAGCAATGTGTTTTGTCAGTAGTTTATTTGATTTATGTAGGGATTTAACCATACTAACTTGGTCATGACCATTTCCATGAGCATCTTTAGAGAGGGGTACTCCTCCCACGCAGCCAGACCTGCAGCAAAGAAGAGAAGAACAATCAGGAATACAGGAAAAAATAGAGCCTTTATGTATACTCTAACACATTACAAGGTGGGGAGACACAAACTTGAGAACAGCTTATAGCAGAGCACAAACAAGGTGATTTCAGCCACACGCTGGTCCAAATCCCCCCTCCATGCATTTTTCACCCACAGGGGATACACAGTTATTTAACCGCAGTTACCTCACCAACCCAGACTTCTGCAGAAAGCACTCTGGCCAATTTTTGCAGCAGAACTGGTATCCTGAGAAATGTCCACACTCACCAATGTTTTCGGGATTGAATGCAGCCACTACAAGCAGGAGAGGCCAGGCTTTCCAGTAGAGAGTAGAAATAGCTAGATTTGGAGGCTGGTACCTGCAAAAGCCAATAATAGAGAGAAGTGGCAGAGTTTGGTTCCTTAAGCCCATCTTAAGTCTGCTTTTCTCCTTAATCATGCACTGTTTAGATTCAGTCATGCCAGTTCAGTGGTTTTCCCAAAAAAACAAACAGTCACACACAAAAAACCTTTCAGGAGGGACAGCTGAAGATTTCTAGGGCAGAAAGGTCAGTGCTTGCAGAGCAAAGCACATTCCATGACTCTGGTCTTGATTGCTCTAGAGAAATACCCACCTGAACATGACCCTGAAAAGGTTTCATTGTCATCTTGTTCTTACAAATTTTAATAAAGAAAAGCATCTTAAAATCTGTGAGCTAGGAATGTTAGCCACAAGGTGAAAGTGAGCTAGATCACAGCAAGATTAGGTATGTGATAAGCCTTACCCTGGGGGTAGCTGGATATTCTCTGGATGGTGATAAGTGCACAGATTTAAGACTGCATCGATCAGCTGGATTCTTTCTACCCTCAGGACCTCGACATCTGGAGGAGAAGAAAAGACCGAACAAGTTATTGACCTGCGTACCTGCCTGAAAGTCCTTCAAGAAAAGCATAACAGTATAAGAAAAATTGTACTGCAAGCAACTATGTTATTGTGGGCTTGCTCTCATGATATTACAGAAACAAAATATCAACATTTAAAAAGCAACAACACTTTAAAAAATCCTGTAAGTCAATATGTAAGGATATGGATCTTTTCAGCAGCAATTTGGTTTAAATTCTTAAGGGTAGTTTTTTTCCCCAAATGAATCCAGTATGATACTTGTAGCTTTTCCAGAACTTGGATACACTCCTTCAGGTAAGCAACAAATCTGCTCAGAACTTAAGGGGCTCAGAGGAACTAAAATGCATTTGAACTTTGTTGCAAGTTTTCAGACTCATTCTGAGTCTTCCAGTATTTTAAATTATGCAGGATTTAAATGCTATATGAGAGGCTGGACACATTTTCAGAGGATACTGAACAGCAAAGTCTAGATCATTCTATGAGCACTGACCAGTTCGGGATTAAACTCTACCATTAACCAGTCAGCACTAAGAGCATGTAAGATGCTTTAGAATCAAACTCTGACAACATCCTCAACTCTGCCAAATCACGTACAGCTTAGCTGAATGGACATATTTCCCAGCAATGCCGGAATTTAGACAAATGCCAAATGAATTCATAAAAGGAGTTAAGACTAAAGACTGCTTTTGTGACTGCTATTCTGTAAGTGTTGCAATAATGGACTTGGGAAGAGCACACAATTGGTTTATTAATTTAACTTCCAACCCTTCCATTTTAGCATAGCCTATAAATTTCATTTTACAGCATGTATGAAGGACTAAATTGAATTTTAAAATGCTGACTCAAAACTCTGGGTGGTTGTTCACAGTCCTTCATTCTCCACACAACCAATAATTTCCCAAACACTCCATGATACAAAATTAGTAACCGGGAGAAACAGTAAGAGAAAATAAGAAGCTTCTCTAGTGAAAAAGCAACAGCAGTACATGTCTGGCTCTGAGCCAAATGCTTAGCCATCACGACTAAAATATGCTTTAAGTGATGCAAAAGCTCTTTGGTAGGTGGTAGGAGCTGTCTCAGCCCTGGGTGGCAATAAGAGGATGTGGAGACAGAAGCAAGCTCTTGCTGGTGGGAGCTCTGTGCAGCCTCACCATCTGCTTGCACAGCTGCAGCCCTCTTCACCAAGTGGTCAGCGAGCTCCATGGCATCGGCAGGGCCCAGGGGCAGGTCCCGCGACAAACCGATCACGAGGATCCGCATCAGGGTGTCCTCCAGGATGGGCACCTCGGAGCACAGGCGAAGGAAGAAGCTGCAGGAGACACAAGACATCAATCACACTTCTTTGGACAGCAGCGTGAGGGCTCCCGGAACCCTCCACAGAACCTACAACTCATCTGAGAAGAAGATACACCACTGCTTAGTTTACACCACCTTCCGTGATCTCCAGCTCCAAATGCAACTATGTGAAACAAATTATTTTTGGAGTGTCACTTGCCCTGCCTTGTACCTCTATGCTTCAGCCTCCCCGAGTCTGAGCTCCCTAACCTTACCCCAGTTACCCACACAGTGCAGGGCTGCCCTCCTTACAACTACAGCACCAAGATACAGAACAGCTTGGCACAGGGAACAGGAATGATGGAGGAAGAGGAACAGATGGAAAGTGAAACAACACCCCTCAATTTTATGGCAGTGTAACAGATGAAGAAAATTTGAGCACAGTTCCAAGCCTTTCCAACACAGAGTTATATAAGGATCACCAGAAAACACCTATTCCTCTGCCTGCAGCTAGAGCAGCTCCCCACCTGCACCCGCCACAGGAGCGGCACACACTCACTTGCGGTCACTCTCAGGGGGCCAGTTGTCCCATTTGTAGTAGGTTTCTGGCTGTTCTGTGAAGAGCACCTTGTGGAGGCTGTAGAGATGAAGAGGACGGTAAACACATCTGTGAGGCTCAAGAATACAACAGTCCAGTATCCCCCAAATCCTGTTAAAACTTCCCATCCTACACACGAAGGAGCCTCCTCAGATAAGTGAGCTTAGCAACAGTAACAACATGAATCAGAACAGAGAGAGCTATACAGTATGGGCCCTGGCTTTTATACTTTCAGTAACTTATCTTGCTTACTATTAATTCTGGCTTGACTTGCCTCAGTAATGCCTTGTACCAAGACTCCAGGATACCACCTGTCCTCCAGAAGACAGAATTATCTGTGGAGCCCTCAGCCACAGAGCCTTAAAAACTATGTCAGACAAAAAAACAAGGAGTCCACAGGGATTGTGTTTGGTCAGGTAGCTAAAAATCCCCTACTGAGTGGACCCAAATAATATAAATCAGAAATACTTTCCATTATCACATGTTTCTGGTAAGAGGATCCATCTGAAGGAAATTTCAGAGAGGAAGACACTCCCAGCCTGAACTCTCCTCCCTGTCTGAAAATGGGACAGAAATCTAACCAAACCCTGGCATATACCTGCATTTTCACAACATATCACACTGTTGGGGAAGGGACTGGTTACATACAGAGATGATCAGGCTGACTCTCACCAGTGCACATAGTCCTTTGGAGCCAGCTTGCTGATAGATGGAACAACTGTGTGCAGCCACCAGACAGCATCACGCTGGATAGCAGCAATTTGGTTCTGGAAAGAGCGCAGCACTTCCAGGTCTGAAAAACAGTCAGGTCACAAAGTACACACTACCAAGGGCCCCATGAGGAGAGAAGCAGGAGGTGGCAGTTTCAAGACAGTAACCAGGGCTCTGAGGCATCAACAGTAAATCACAGAATTACTAAATAGTTTGGGTAGGAAGGAACCTTAAAGATCATCTTGTTTGAACTCCTACAACACAGGCAGGGACACCTTCCACAAGAGAAGGGGAACCAGAGATGAGTAGTATATGAGAAAGACTTGAGCCCCCCAGCTCTGACAGCACATGCACTTTGCTTTCTGACACGTGGTGCAGCAAAACCCCCAACACGTTGCACAGATGAATTAGTTTTGTGAGCACGTGGGCAGTCACGTCAGTGTCACCCCAAAGGCCTGTCTTCTCAGCCCCAGGTAGCTGGTAATCCTTACAGCTGCCCCTTCAGGCTTGAGGCCCCTCCATCCACAGCTCCCTCTCCCAGCCTCTCAACCACTGCTTCCATAGCTACAAGAAGCACCCAGCCATGCAAATACCACACCTGCTATCTCTGTCAGTCCCAGGATGACAACAGGCTCCCAACCCCAGCTGTGATGCTCCCCCAACATCAGGGCCAGGTATCTACCATGATGCCCATCCTCAGAGAGAACCTAGGCTCTTCTGCTTACTCTTTTTCTCTCCTTTGTCCCAAGCAATTCCAGCCTCCTTCACCTGGGCTGTGATACCAAGCATCATGGAGACAGCTAGCAGGTCGGTTATGTGGATGACAAACCGCTCCTTAAAATAGAAAATAAAAAAAAGTGATTTGAATAGCAATACCCAAAGCTGCCTTCTGGAAGTGTTTTGTCATCAGAGATGATGAACATAGCTGTTTGGAAATGAGATACGGAAGTGCTGCTATGAGACACACAAATAGTGACTCACTCAGATAACAAAGAGAAAAAGAAAGAATGGAGAGAAAAGCAGATATAGAGGAGCTCAGTACACCTCTGGCACATCCAGCAGCACAAGGGTCAAAAATGGTACCTTGAATTCCATTTCTGCATACAGGGCCTCCTTCCGCTCCTGCATAAGACCCAGACAGAAGGCCTGGAAGTTGATCTCATGTTTTGTCTGTTTGATGATCTCCCTCAGCAGAGCCCGTGAAGCTCGCAGGTAATCGTCCTTGGTGGTCAACAGGTCCTGGAACACCATTGCCAGGTACTGGGGCCACACAAAGAGAAAACTTTCAGTGCACTGTAATGGGTCTACATCCACAAAATGACAAAACACAAGGAAACCATGCTGCTGGTATCCCGTCCTTCAGACCCCTGGAGAGCTGTGTCTCTCATGAGAAGATATTACTCTCTCAAAAACATTTCTCTCGTGAAACTGCATTATCGCCCAGAATGTGCAAGTTAGAAAATGCCCATTTATGTTTATTTCTACCAAGAATAATAATACAGTTTCAAAATAGTATGATACAGATCAGATAGCTATCTGTGAAAAGATTCATCTGAGCATCAAAACAACTAAATTTGTTGGGTGGGGTTCTGGGGTCACTCTCAGTCACACAAGACACTGCACCCACCTTTGGAGCTTGCTCTGAGCTGTGCTGAAGCACAGTATACAGGATCTGCATGTTGTTGGGATTTCTTGCATTTGATAGTTCATTGAAAATCACAAATTTAATGGTGGTGCCCAGATTATCCCTGTGTGCATTCAGCAGCTCTCTGCAAGGAAAAACCAGAGATACCTGAGCTGACATTTCATGGCAGCTGGACATATTTTTCGACTTCTCCTTGAAGTATTTAGCACACAAAAGTGAAAAGGATGGAACAGCACACATGCCTGACAATATCAAAGGACTACTGAAAGACTTCAGAACAATGAAATTCGTTTAAATGAACACAGGACACTCCATGCTCCAAGCTGGTATTAAAAAAAACTATGCAGAGACATTGAGACTGTCAAATCCCTGGGCACGTCTCCCACAGTGCTTTCTCTTCCTGCCACAGACCCAGTCACTCACCTGACACAGAGCATGTAGTGGTTGAGAAGGACTTTTGGCTTCAGACGAATTTTAATCAGGTTGGAGATAACTTCCATGTCCTCTGAGCTGTGGGTGTTGCAGTTCATACAGACTGACATCAGCAAATCCTGAGCTGGCTTGGTCAGCTACAGAGGGAGAGCACAAAGACTCCAGCCACTTTCCATTACAGACCAGAAATGTAACTGGTGTACAGTATGAAGCCCTCCTGGCTGGATTCCTTTTCAGGGCTGCATTTCAACAGCTCCTATCCTTACCTTTGGATTCTGCAGCCACATCTCCAGCCTCTGCACAGCCATCTGACGCACTTCTTTGTAGCCACAGGTTGCTGTCAGCAGCCGGAGGAGGTTCCTGGAGACATTGTCCATGGGCTGGCGCCGGTTGAGCTGGTCCCGAAGCATGTCTAGGACATATTCCTCCACACTCTCTGCAAGGTCGTCATACCTGAGCCACACAAATTGCACTTTACTCATTTCCACCAAACCAGTCCAGAGATCAGCACTTTTTCTTGTTTGTGGTACAACTTTCAAACCAACAAAATCCACTCATTTCTCCTGGAACCAGTTTTATACTGATGCTCAATATCCCCCAGCAGGTGCCACAGGAGCACAGAGACGGAGCTCCCTGCCACAGCTCTGCAGGGTGGGTGAGCATGGACACAGCTACAGACACATCTGCCACACAGCTGCGTTAGGAGAGGAAGAGGTGCTGTACCTGGGCATGAGCTGGCCCGCCTGCTCCGGGCTCATTTTCTCCTCTGCAATCAGCAGCTCACTCTGGCTGTCCTCCTCCTCTGTCATGGAAGGGTGTGGGCTACTCCCTAAGAGAGACCAGGACACAGCACAGTCCATGAGACAACTCCTCTCTCTAGAGATCAATCACTCATGCTCCAGTTTGTCCAGCTTCTTTCAGGGATCCCTTTCAGCAACACTGAGGGAGGCCACAGCCATTTTCCTCCTCACACTGCATCATATACAGGCTCATGTTTCACTACCCTCAAACATCCCCTGGACATGAAAGAGCCCCACAGACAGGAAAAGCAATGCCTGGCCTATGTGACTCCATCCAGTAACAAACTATCCTCAAAAGTCCATAAGCACTGCAGGCTCCATCATCTCCCTAAACTTTTGTTCCTGGTTCCCAACATCTTCTTACCAGCACTAAGGTCCCCTCCGCTACGTCCAACTTCTCCATGCAAAAGCATGGTCTTAGGAGGCATCTTTGTGTTAAAAGCTGTCTGGATGTTATCCACAAATGTCTTGCAGTGAGGGCTGTCCACCCAGATACGCTCCCCAAGGGAGTCCTCAATGTACACCTGCAGAAGGAGCACAATCCATATTAATGGAGTTAATTAAGGAGTATTCTTGAGTTTTTGTGGATTTCCAATATACAAAGTAGGAAACCAGCACAATCACTGCATGGATGAAAACCAGATGAGATGACTGCAAGCAAGTCACACATGAGAAAAAAACCAAACCATCACATCCCAAGCTCTACTGGGCACATTCTCAAGAAAGACTTTACAACAACTTCTACCATCAAAATATAGAAGTTGGTCAGCTCAACCTTTTTTAGTTAATGGGCTGTTTTAATCCCTACAGACCAAATAGAAAGCAAGGAATCTCTGCAACACATCAATGCAGATTGTCAAAGACACCTCAGAAAAGAGCAAAGGCAACAAAGAGCAATAGAGGCTACATTCCAGAAACCCATGGAGATTTTTCTCTAAAATGGGCCCAGACTTCAATTTCTGCCTCATCCAGCTGCATTCCCACACTGTACAAGAGGACACTAGCTACCTCCTTCCCTACAGTTGTAATAAATCTCATGCTGCTCTCCTACCCCAACACATCCACATTTCCCAACCCAGTCTGCCCACCACTGCCTCAGTCCAGCAGAAGCCCCCTCAGTTCACCAACCTTGACAAAGATCTCTGGCCAGTTCTCATCCTCTTCATAAGCTGCCATGAGAAGGTTGCATGCCAAGACAGACACAAGGCTATTCCCTTTGGCTTTGAAATTGATGGAGGCATCTCTTCGGAGTAGGCTGCACAGCGCCTGGAATATCAGTCACAAAAAATAAAACAACAAACAAGTCATCTATTGAGAAAGAATGCACAGAAGCTGCAGAAAGAGAAATACAAATTGCAGCAGCTTGCCACAGAATTCTGGTATTTACAAAGCCATGCAGATCATGCTCTGGCCTGAGAGAAACTGCAACTCTTCTCACAATTTGGCAGCAATGATCCGTCAGTAAGTTCACGAGTCCTCACCTCGATAACCCCTTCGGTGGCAAATATGTTGGGCTTGATTTTTGCCAGGTACATAAGGCTCAGGTACAGCGTGGTGTCAGGTTTGGCTCTGTTCATCTTCAGCTGCTTCACAGCTCCACACAGCACCCCCTCAATACGGTCATCATTGCCTTCTGCTTCTGCTGCCTCAATCTCATCCAGCAGCACCGTGGGGACGACTGCAACCATCAACACACAGGCATCAGCACTTACCCTCATGCCAAATAACCACGCTGAGGTGCTGCAGGGCCAGTCACAAATGGAAGCAAAGCACAGACCAGCTCATTATTAGCCCCTGCAATAGCTTTTCCTTATTCAATTGCCATTAAAAGTTGTTTCACACCTGTCAATACCCCTTCATTGTTCTGCCATGCTAGCACACTCCTCTGCAAACGCATCCAACATCAGAAATGGAATGACAATTCAAAGGACAACATTCAAACACAGAGTCTGCTAAAGAAGTATGTGAATAGAATACCACAATCCACACTTTGAGATTTCCTCAAGGGAGTACTTCACATGTGGCTACTAAACACCTCTCAGACAGAATGAACACAACCCAATGCCAAGAGAAGAGAAAACCGTGGCTTCAGCCCTATAACCGGGGAAGGAAACCCTCAAGTACAGCACGTAATTACTGCGTAGACTTCAAGAAAGACTCCAGGGCTGGGACTCCAGAGAAAGGAGAAGTTTCCCTCTGCTTCCTTGTGAAGGCAGGAGGGCAGCGATCTCACCTTCGATGGGGATGACAGACGGCTCCTTGATGGAGGGCGAGATAGCTCTTTTCTCCGCCACGGCCGCCTCTGCCAGGCGTCCCAGGGCGCTGAGGGGCGGCGTGGAGGAGAGCTTGGGCCGCTTGGTCAGCCCGGGCAGCCCCGCCGGGC